>CAJHZI010000455.1:7500-255000 GCA_905160935.1 Enchytraeus crypticus | reverse complement strand
TGGACCCATATTTGCGCTAGTGGAACTGAGTTCCCTCTCGTAACCCCCTCCCCCCCCTCCTCCCAAACCACTGCCTTTACAAACATATTGACATAGAAATTGCCATAGAAACAATTAAAATATAGTTAAAAAAATTTTATCGGCGGGCCTAAGGGGGGCCGGGCCCCCTGGGCCCCCCTCGATCCGCCACTGATATTTTAGTATAAATCAAGAACTTACCAGCGACAATGAAGGCAGCAAGACCTAGAAGCAGCACTGATATTATACGCTAGTATAAAACAAGAACTTACCAGCGACAAAGAAGGCAGCAAGTCCTAGAGGTAGCAATGAAATTATACTCTAGTATTAAACATGAACTTACTAGCGACAATGAAGGCAGCAAGTCCTAGAGGGCAGAAGCAGCACCACAGTGTTAGACACGACAAGATGGTCTGACCTACGAAACTCTCGGGGGGCATTTGACCCCCTGGGGCGGCCGCCACCACCACCGTGGGCTGCTGCTGATACACAATTTGTACTGCTTGGGGGGAGTATCCCGCTTGAGGCTGACCGTTGGGGGGATAGTCCCCCTGTGGGGGAGTATACCCCTCCGGAGAATAACCCCCCTGTTGTTTATTGGCCTCCAGCTGGTGATTAAAAGGTGGGGGGCGTTCGTTTTGTGGGGACTGCATTTCCTTTTTTAATTTTTTTTGTTTAATGTATCTACACTTAATTATAAAAGTTCTAGCGATTCTTCGGATAGTCTAAAGTTACTAAATTTTAGGTTCTGAAACAAATTCAATATACATAGAATTAGATTTAGTAATCTCCTTATTCTATGAAGTGCTCTTGGAGCGCTAAAAAGACTGTGAGTATGAATATGTACATTGAATCTGTTGGTTGTCAGAATACTTCAGTCAGAGAGAGAGAGAGAGAGAGAGAGAGAGAGAGAGAGAGAGAGAGAGAGAGAGAGTAGTCAATTATAGTCTTTTCTTATATCGAATGTTAGGCCTATATTGAGGTATTAGGGGCCTATAATTAGTGTGTAAACGAAACTGATTTATTACAACATAACTTTCATTTTTATATCTTTTATCTATATTGTTCAGACTTAATCACTTTTAAAAGTTAACTATTATACCATATTCAATTTTATATTTAATTTAGAGCAATGATGCATATGAGGTAAATGAGAACGAAATACTAGTTTATGCCCACCCTCCCTCTTTCTCTCTCTCTCTCCCTCTTTCTTTCTTTCTCTCTCTCTCTCTCTCTCTTTCTCTCTCTCTCTCTCTCTTATTCAGCCTAAGAAAATCCTGGGGAAATATTTCATGGTGAGGTGGGTCCCCTTTTGCCATCTTTAGCTCCTGCCTTAGTCGCCTCTTCCTTGCACGCTGCATATTGTGTGCGGTTGCCCTATTCTGCATCAGTAGTCCAACCACACCCGAGCACAACACAGGGAAACTTTCATTTATATCTCAAATAATACATAATATGTATTATATATATATATAATAAATATATGGGCATATATATATATATATATATATATATATATATATATATATATATATATATATATATATATATATATATATATATGTCTATTCATATAAAGATTGTTATATATTACATAAATGTAAAGTGTATCTCTCAGCGCAAAGTGATACTGAATGTAATTCTACGCAAAATAAACTCTTCTACTAACAAGATCAACAACAACATTGCAATAATAACGTCATAAGCGGGGGGCGTCCATTCCCCCAATAACGCAAACACACTTCCACGATTAATGCTTCGCAATTGCGTAATTGTTTCAATTCCCGTTACTTTCTAAAGCTCCGTGCCGTTTTCCACTTTCTACTTACGGGTATTTCTCAACGACACAACTTAAGTCGTAATTAAGTCGTAAGTCTCTTAATTAGTTAGGCCTACTTATGAATTATGAACTAATGCTAGGTTTATTAAGAACTGTAAGTGATATGATTATCATGGTAGTCAGCTAGATAAGATACTCTGTATTTTCACTGAAGACCGATTATTCTCGCGATGGATGTAGGAATTGCTGTTGAGGCAAAGTATGTTACGTATGCATTTTGTGTCTTTGTTGAAAAATAAACTTATTATCTATCTAGCTACATATATCTATCTATCAATAAAAGTTGTTTGGACGCCAATGATCGCAAGTCAGTACGGCGTAGGTTCGAACTCCCGGCAGAATAGGCTGCAAAGGTACCACTAGCACTGCGTAACTAGCACGTTTTTTGAGAAAAAGGCTAGCTCAGATTTTGCCAAAACTCGTGTTTATTCAAATTGACTACAATTAAGCCTATTTGCGAATTTGTAATAGCTATTGTGTTAGCGCGGAGTCAGTGGTACGTAACAGGAAGGTTTCGCTGTATACATGTACGTGCAGTGCAACAATGGCTTACATAATAACTAACCTCCATGTACAAAATCTCGATTAGCGAACGTTGCTCTAAATATGTAGAATAATGCTAGGCCACGATCTTTAGAGCTGTGAAATGCTAACTAAAAAACTGGTAAAGCTAATGTTAACGTCAGTTTCCTCATTCGAAAACGCTGTCAGTGACAGGAGTACACAGGATTTGAACTCGCACATACTGATCTGCGGTCGAATATCTTACCGATGTCGTCACTGACTCCAGCCAGTCAATAAAATTATTCAATTATAGTGTGTGTAAAGAAATAAATGCAAGGGGAAATGGTTGGAGTAAGACTCAGACAACGCTGGCCGCGTGATGGTCGCTTTTATAAGTCATTCGTATAAAGATATGCTAGAAGATTTTTGAATTTATTTATATAGTTTTATGCCATGGACCTGTAAAATTGTTATAACGCTGGAAACTTGTAAAAGAGTTGTGCATAAGTTATTGATCAATATATCTCGTCCAGTGTATAAGTTTAATGAGTCAATGAATTGACATGTTCAGAATTTCCACTTTGGACTCGGTGATTCAATGACTTTATATATAGGCTATATATATATATATATATACTGTATATATATATTATATATATACAGTATATATACATGTATATATATATATATGTTTATATGTATAAAATTATATATATATATATATATATATATTATATATATATATGTTTATATGTATAAAATTATATATATATATATATGTATATGTATAAAATTATCTCTCTCTCTCTATAGATATTAAAAATAAAGATAAAAATAAAGATAAAGATAAAGATAAAATTATCTCTCTCTCTCTCTCTCTCTCTCTCTCTCTGTTTATATGTATAAAATTATCTCTCTCTCTCTCTCTCTCTCTCTCTCTCTCTCTCTCTATATATATATATATATATATATATATATATATTATTATTATTATTTAGATTCTTTGTATTTTACAAATGGCTTTTGTTAGTAGTTATTTTCTCTTTCAGAAAATCTCTTTCGCCTGTGCAATTCTACATTTTATTGCCGTTTCAAACTTCCCATAATCCGTGATGGAGTGACCCAAATACTTGTGATTAATTGTGTATAGCTGGACTAATAGAGAAGCAATGGATCTAACGAGTTCATTAAATTATCGAGCATTGCAAAATATTCAAATATTGGCTAAACAATTTTCTTACAGTCAATCAATTAACTCTCAATCATCACTCTATTACTACAGACAGATACGTCAGCCATTGTATAGGCCTAGGGCCCATTATATAGGCCTAGGGCCCACTATATAGGCCTAGGACCCACTATATAGGCCTAGGACCCATTATATTGGCCTAGAGCCCATTATATAGACCTAGGGTCCATTTTATAGACCTAGGGCCCATTGTATAGACCTACGGCCCATTAGATAGGCCAACGGCCCATGACTAGTTCGAATCACAGTGTACATGTATATAATAAACCGGGGTTTTCTCACAAACATACGAACAATAACAACAACAGCAACTACCGACATCAGTCCAATCCAAGACGACGAGAAAAAACAAAAAGTTACAATAGAGATACAATGGCCAAAATCCAAAATACCAGTCCGGAGATATGACAGATTGTGGGATAAATGCAAACAGTTCGATATGCATTTAATAGATGAGTCGCTAATAATATCGATAATAATAGTGCTATAATAAAGTAGTAGTGATATAATAAAGTGCTAATAATATCGATCTTGATGATTTCATCGGACACACACAAGAACAAGTACACGTACAAGTACACTTACAAGTGCAAGAACAAGTACACGTACATGTACACTTACAAGTACAAGAGCAAGCACACGTACAAGTACACTTACAAGTACATTTACAAGTACAAGAGCAAGCACACGTACAAGTACACTTACAAGTACATTTACAAGTACAAGAGCAAGCACACGTACAAGTACACTTACAAGTACACTTACAAGTACACTTACAAGTACAAGTACACGTACAAATACATTTACAAGTTAACGTACACGTATGCATGTACGTATAAGTACAGGTACAGGTACACATACAAGTACACGTAAGTACACGTAAGGTACAAATAAGTACATGCAGAAGTACAAGTAGAAGTACACATACAAGTACACATACAAGTACACGTAAAATACACGTGAACAAGTACACATAAAGTACACGCACAAGTACAAGTACAAGTACACCCATATGTACAAGTACAAGTAGAAGAACACGTAAAGTACATGTACAGGTACAAGTAGAAGTACTGCAATCAATCAGCCGGTGTTTTGCCGATAGATCATCAGCGACGGGCTGGTACTGGACTAGGGATTGTAGTATATACTATTGCTTTGTGCTGTTAGCCTAAAAGCAACGAACGTTATGATTAAGATGATTCCAATCACTAGGGCAATGCCTGAGAGGATGTAGGAAATGACGCCCCACCGATGTGCCTCCGCTCTGTTAGTATGCGATTTGCTCTGCGCCACCACTGTAACATTAATCAATCAATCAATCAATTAATCAATTAATATCAATTAGTATTTATCAAATTATCAGTCGATCTAGATCAATCAGTCGTTCAGCTTATAGATCAATCACTCTACCAATCAATCAGTCAATTAATCAATCAGTAAAGCATCAATCATTCAATCAATTCAATTTTAAAGCAATTCTGTCTGTCAATCAGTAAGTCAGTCAGTTAGTTAGTCGATCAGTAAGTAAATCTACCGAGATTTGAGCCATTTCGATGGAGGATTTGACAGATCTCGAGACGGAGGAAGGGTTTGATATTATACTATAGTATAAGACACTAGCTAACTACTAACTAAATAACTATTTTAACTTCTAGCGCCAATGAAGACAGCAAGTCCTAGAGGCAGCAATAATATTATACTCTAGTGTAAAACAACAACTTACTAGCGACAATGAAAGCAGCAAGTGCTAGAAGCAGCAATGATATTATACTCCAGTATAAAACAAGAACTTACTAGCGACAATGAAGGCAGCAAGACCCAGAGGCAGCAATGATATTATACTCTAGCATAGAACATGAACTTACCAGCGACAATGAAAGCATCAAAACCCAGAGGCAGCAATGATATTATACTCTAGTATAAAACAAAAACTTACTAGCGACAATGAAGGCAGCAAGTCCTATGATCCAGCAGCAGCACCACAGTGTTACGCATGAGACGATGATCTGGGCCACGAAATTCTCGGGGGGTAGTTGCCCCCCTTGGGCGGCCGTCACCACCACGGGCTGCTGCTGATACACAATCGTCACTCCTTGGGGGAAATACTCCGCTTGAGGCTGACCGTAGGGGGGATAGCCCCCCTGTGGGTGCCCCCCAGGCGGCGGAATGGGGGGCGCATAGCCCCCCTGTTGTTGGACATTTGGAGGGTAACTCTCGTGTTGTGGATAGACCCCCTGCTGTTGTTGATGATAGGGGGGTGGAGCCCCTTTCTCTTGATCGTAAAGTGAGGATTGCATTTTAATTTATTCTAAAAAAAGTAAACACGCATATTAAGAATTCGTATATACTGAACAATTGTACATATATGTATATATACATGTATATATATATATATATATATATATATATATATAATATATATATATATATATAGCCTATATATATATATATATATATATATATATATATATAGGCTAATATATATATATGTATAATATATATATATATATATTATTATTATACACACACTTATATGTATATACATGTATATATATATATATATATATATATATATATATATATATATATATATATATATGAATATATATATATATATACATATTATACATACATTCAATTTATTTTAAAAAATAAACAGATACTATAGTGAAATGATCAACAACGTTGATATCTAGAACTTTTAATTGATGCCACATGTTCGCAATAAGACTATTTTCTGTATAGCCAGTCCGGTGAATGTTGGAAATTTACTCTCAGATCTGCGCGGCTGAGGTTCGTAACCACGATTGTTCAATTCACTTGCGGATCTGTAATTTAAAACTTTATGATATTACCCTCACGCTATTAAGACATTCTAAAAAAGCCCATCTCTTTCCTCCATTGGTCTAAATTTTGACCCACTTGCCTTGGATTATGGACTTGCACGGTTTTGATCTCGCTTTCTCTTGTGGTCTCTGTATACTCAGTCGTCATCGTGTGCAGCTTTGGCGCCTGTTTGTGTAGATTCTGCAAGACGTCCCTGATATTGCCTTATGGCGAGGAACCGGACTTAAATTCTTGTTGATTAATTGATTGATAGTAGAAGCGGGTATTTTATTTACGAAGCGTTTAAATTAGACTGTTTCACTTGACCATCCCAAGAAAAGAACTGTATCAAGTTAATGCTAGTGCAGGAATTAGTAGGAACTCTATTTAAGTATTTTATAATGTATTTTGATAGTTCTGTGATCGTATATGTATGCGTGGATGTGTTTGTATATGTATGTGTGATGTATCTTCTTGATCCTGTCTGTTTCTGACGAATAAAGAAATGATTATATTACACGATTTGTAGATTAAAATTAATAGCTATTAAATTATGTTTTGAAAAGAAATATATATATATATATATATATATATATATATATATATATATATATATATATATATAATGTTACCTGTGATATATATAAAATATGTATTCCAAAGATTATTAATTAAATTTTGTTATTGATCAATAAATTATTGATAGTTAATTAATTATTAATTAAATTCATTAAGTGTAATCTCTGAAAAGTTAAGCGATATCTTAGTTGCTTTCAGAAATATTTTAGGAAAGGTTTAAGTTAACTTTTTGCTAATTAAGAATCTAGTAGCTAAACTTATACTTTAACTGTGTTGTTAAACTTTTCTAGGTGGCTAAACAAATAATTACGAGATAGCGTCTAACTAAACTATTACGATTTACTCCCAAATAATTTCATATAGAGTCTATGGACTTAATTTAAGCCACACGTATGATAGAGCAAGTAATGAGACAAGTCAGTTTAACGTAATAGATGGTTGCGAATACCATACGAATGCCAATGATAAATAGTGAATACAAACAGTAAACGTATCAAAATCCTGCATACAGTATTTGGGCCTTTCACATTCGTAACAATCGCCTACAGATATGCCTAAATGTTCGACAATCACGCACTGATCGCAGCATACCCGTTCAATCGTAACTCATCTTCATAAATTAAGCCAAGTAGACTATTACGAGAAGCCTGTTGATTGGTTCGGGTAGAAAATCTTAAGAGCTAGACGGTCTAACTGGAACTGGAAGTAGAAGTGGAAGGTATTATCTCTTGGATAAGTTTTGTTAACCGGTTTGAAAAGTTTTGCAGCCTCCGAAGCTGCCAGCGTGGATGCTATAATGCTGGTGTAGAAATTTTCCGCCATCATTCAATCTACTTGTATTCAAATGAGCAAGTAAGCCTTATTAATGACATTATTTTAATGGCAGCGTTCCTACCATTTGGCAGTACTTGATGATTAGATGTGCTTGTTGGTTAAATGTTGACATTTGGCTGAGACAGTGACGATGTCGGTAAGGTACTCGACCGCGGACCAGTATGTGTGGGGTTCAAAACCTGGGCTCGCCTGTCACTGACATCGCTTTCGAGTGAGGAAACTAACGTTAACATTAGCTGATTTTAACATTAGCTTTACCAGCTTTTTTAATCAAAAGGATAGCTATAGATGATTTAAAGACCCACTCATATGTGGACTTGAAAAGGAAAAGAGAAGTTAGATATGAATGGAGGCGCTATACACCATGGACATGCCAGTAAGCAGTACACTGAGATAGAGAAAGAGAGAGAGAGAATGACAAAAGAACACAATAAGAGCGGAATACGATGAATTAGAATATATATCAAGGGACCCCGGTTGAAGAAATTTATGTATAGACTATATGTATATATATATATATATATATATACACATGTATATATATATATATATATATATATATATATATATATATATATATATATATATATATTTATGTATGTATATTTATGTCCATATATATATATATATATATATATATATATATATATATATATAAAGCAGGGTCTTAACTCCTCAAGCAGCGGTATCTAAAATTGTCAGTAGGCTGAACTTTTCTATTCTAAAAACTAAATAGTTCAATGAAAGTTCATCTTATCCCATATAACAAAAACAAATTTATTCAATGTCTTTATCTTATCTAGCCTAACCAAAACATTAGACTTGTTTACAATTAACCTACGTGTTGGTTATCATATAATTATTTAAACGCTTGCTATGTAGGAACCATTGCAGACTAGATCAACCGTTTACCCAATCCTTAGAGACGACAACGTAATAGGGGAGTAACAATCTAGGACCACTTCAGAAAGCCTAGTTGTTTCAAGCTATGAAAAATAATGAGGCTAGTATGGACATAGTCATTGGTAAAGCTAATTTTAACGTCAGTTTCCTCACTCGAAAGCAATGTCAGTGACGGACGAGCCCAGGATTTGAACCCCGTACATACTAATCCGCGGTGGAATATCTTACCGATATCGCCACTGGCTCCAGCCAGTGATTGGGGTGTGATTGGATCAATCAATCGCAGAGAGAGAGAGAAAAGGAGAGAGAGAGAGAGAGAGAGAAGAAGAAGGCTGTTGGTATCATCCGGCTATTTTAAGATCATAGATTTAAGAGGCGAAGTGAAAGCACGTAAACATCTGTATTATGGAGTCTGGGCCGCTAGCACGCAATCTAGAGCTAAAGGCAAGTCGAGAGATGTACAGCTACACCGAGACTAACTTACCCACACAAACATTACATAACAACATAACATAATGACCATTATATATACTATCATAAATATAAAATTTAAGATAAATATATAAAATAAATATAAAATATTAAAATATATATATATATATATAATATTAAAATATATATAAAATATTATAATATATATATACAGTATATATAATATTAATATACAATGTATATATATATATATATATATATATATATATATATATACAGTATAATATATATATTTAAAATAAATTATATAAATAATAATAAATATAAATCTCAGTGACGCATTTTGCTAACATTTACTTGGAAATTATTACTAAACTGTCAACAAAAATTCATGTTTTTCTTTACTTATAAAAATTGACTATATCATCACTGAAAGCTTGATAAAATTCGTTTGATAAGGGATTTATCACGGTACGAATATTGATAACCAATTAATGAAAGAGAAACTAAAGAAAATTACATGAGAAAGCAACTAAGAACTGAATCTCTGTAGCTCATTGCGGTATGACATTCGTGTTAACTTATAAACGCAAACAAATATCGGTGCTTCAAATACACTATGGCTTAAGTAAATCAGGGTTAAAGTAAATCAGGGCTTAGTTAAACCAGGGCATAAGTAAATCAGGGCTTAAGTATATCAGGGCTAAAGTACATTAGAGCTTAAGTAAATCAGGGCTTAAATGCAACAGGGCTTAAGTACATCGGGACTTAAGTAAATCTGGGCTAAATAAATTAGGGCTTACAAGTACATCATATACCCTACATTGCATTGCAAATATATGTACGGTTAAAAGAGCTAGGCCAAGTTTAACGTCAGTTTTTTGGTCGATAGCATGTCAGGAACGTGGAGAGCGCTGGGTCTGAACCCCGCACCTACAACTCGCTGGCATATGCTATCGACTCTGCGCAAGTCAAATCTCACGTTGAGCGCCTCAGTAACCATTAAGTTTAAGATAAGATTAACGTTTTCCCTGTTCTACTTCAATTTTTGCTCCTATTACCCGGTGCAATAGAATGTCTAATTAGCGTAGGGGTTACGTCATGAAAATTTAAATTACAGACTCTGAGGTGAATTGAACCCTCGTGAGTTCGAATCCCAGCCGCGCTGATCTGAGAGTAAAATCTCGGACATTCACTGGACTGGCTACACGGAAATTGGACTAAATTGCCTAACGATTTAAACATGTGGTATTAAAAGTGATAGATATCGACATAGGTGATCATTTCACTATAATGAGTGTTTACTGTTTACTATTTTCAAATGTACTATTTTTAAAGTCAGATGGGTTTCAATTAGGACAACTTTAAAAGTGTCTAGATTTGACGATAATTTATACCTGAAATACATGTAGGCCATAGATGTGTCATCATCATCAACTATTTGCTATTACTGTTATTACTGTTTAGCTGTTATTATTATTGGTTACAGTTGATATCTCTAACTGAGTAATAGTCACGGGTGTCAGTATTTCTTTGTGGCAACGCTTCTGCCACCAGTGTTTTTTCTTCAATGTTTTCAAGTAGTAGATGTTCCACTTCTTTACTCATACCTCAACAACAACACACAGAGCCCAAATCAATTAATAAATCACTTCCTCCATTTCTCAGCATGTTCGTGGCAGTAAAAGTGTCAAATGCATGACTGCCACAGAAGAATGTGAAGATAAACAGGCGTCAGGTGCATCATCATCACGAGTCAGCTCTAATGATATAGAACATGATTGAAACTTTAAAGATTAACAATAATGCATATTATAGTGCCTTTACATAAATAGTTTTTATATTTTCTTTATCACAACGACAAAGAATGAATTAGGGCTTATGTGCACATGTCTTTTTCAGATCGTTTGGGGTGAATCGAATTGCAGTGACATGTGATGGGGATGTCCCTGACGTCAGACTTGTATGAGGAAACGGACGGTAAACACTTATTATTATTATTAATAGTAATAATAATAATTATTATTATTATTAGAATTATTATTATTATCATTTCATAGTTTTGAAACAAAAACACAAAACGAGGTTCTGCCTATATAAGGTCGAATATATGGAAAAGAGACGTTGCGAGAGAAAGAGAGAGTGAGAGATAGAAAGATAGAGAGTGAGAGATAGAAAGATAGAGAGAGAGAGATAGAAAGATAGAGAGTGAGAGATAGAAAGATAGAGAGAGAGAGATAGAAAGATAGAGAGAGAGATAGAGAGAGGGGGGGGAGAACTTGAAGTTTTGATATTGCTATTGCCTAAAGACAACTAACAAATCTCAGATTCAATATTCATTCCCTTTGTTTTAATTATCTTTAGGGTTATTTCTATACTCCAAGCATTCCCAATATTACTATTATTATTATTATTATTGCTGATACTATCATTATAGTTATATAATTAAACAAAGAAGTCTATGCTAAAATACAAATTTATTTGTTCTTCTTCTGCTGGATTCTGTCACTGGCTTATGTCAAGTTTCTGGAATCTGTCACAAGCTTCAGCGTATTCTTCCCCGAAGGATCGAGTGTGAGTTAAGGACCCCTCTCCAGGGAATAATAGTAATAGTAATAATAATAATAATTATTATTATTACTATTATTATTATTATAGACTTTATTTAATTAAAAGTTTAAAAAGAACCGATTAAAATAATTCCTCTGCACTCTGGCAAGCCGCATTAGCCAAAGTGCCACTGAAACAGACTGCCTTGAAACGCTGGAGAGCAATAGACAGTCGCTAGCAAAGAAAAGCTTTTTCCCGCTCATTATTATTATTACTATTATCATTATTATTTTATTATTATTATTATTAAAACATAATACATTACGCATATTAATAATATTTGTCATGATTAAATTTAATTCAGGAAGGCAACGGACAGTTTCCCTTTGGAACATCAGCGACGAGTCAGCTGAAAGTAGACTAGGGAACTAGTAATTGCTAATACTTTGGCTGCTTAAAACTAATAGCTGTGTAGGTGATGATGACGATGATTCCAATGGCTAGGGCAATGCCTGAGAGGATGTAGGAAATGACGCCCAACCGATGCGCCTCAGCCTTATTGACCGGTGCCTTGTTCTGAGCTACCACTGTAATTACAAAAAATCAGTCAATCGATATATCTATAATCGATCGATCAATCAATCAATCCATAATCAATCGATCAATCAGTCAGTCAATCAATCAATCAATCATTCGATCAATAAGTCAATCAACCAATCAATCAATAATAAATCATTCAATCAGCAAGTTTACTAACTTGTCGGTCGATTTAACGGTCAAAGACTCTGAGTACGCTTCCAAGTAGTACAATGAGTAAACTGTAAAATAATACAGAGAATAAACTGTAAAGTAGTACAATTGCTGCAATCTCAAGTAGTACATCGTTTACACTGTCAAATAGTAATGTGAGTACAATGTCAAGTAGTACAGTGTGTACACTGTCAAGTAGTACTTTGAGTACACTGTCAAGTAGTACAGCGTGTACACATTCAAGTAGTACAGTCTGTACACAGTCAAGTAGTACAGTTAGTTCACTATCAAGCTGTACAGTAAAGTATGCTGTTTAGTAATAATAATAATAATAATAATAATAAAGGTTTAACGTCCGTTTCCTCAAGTATAATGCATGTCGTCAGAAAGCCGAATGACCAATACACAAGTACACCACTATTATCAAGCAACAACACTTCATTCAAACTAAAAATACCGTTCTATACAGAAAGTACAAGAAAGAACTTACTTGCGACAATGAAGGCAGCAAGTCCCAGAGGGCAGCAGCAGTACCACAGGGTTAGGCACGAGAAGATGATCTGGCATATGAATTTCTCTGGGGGTTGCTGCGCCACTGGGGGCGCCACCATTACTGTGGGCCCTCCCTGGGGTGGGTAACCGCCCTGCTGCTGCCCGTACTGTTGGGATTGCATTTTTAGATTTGGTTTTATAATTGTACAATGCGATACAGACTGAAACAGAGAAAAGTTTACATTTAAAGTTTAGTTCATGTAAATATATAATAATAGAATCTAAAAGGAAATCTGTCTCTATTCCTCTCTCTCTCTCTCTCTCTCTCTCTCTCTAGCTCTTAATCTCTTCTTATCTATCTTTAGTTTAACATATTGTTCTGTCAAATGGCAGGTCCAGAATAAATCGTCTTATACTATGTAGGCCTACAGAAAGTAAAAAAATCTAATAACAATAGTAATAATAATAATAACAATTATAATAATAGTAATAGTATTAAAAAGTGTTAGGTGACGGTCGCGATGTGGTTCAGAAACACTATGTGGACGCTGTTAGTGTCCTGACGTAACCAGAAACATGGAAAACACTTCCATTGTTAAAATAATGCTTTAATTTAATATATCCAGTTCATAACGCTAGTTAATTATATATAATTTTAATTAATTTCTATATTCTATTCTCTATTTTAAATTTAAATTCTATTCTGTATTAAAAATAATATTTCTTTTTCATCTGTGTCTTAATTAAAGTCTTTCTTTTATCTTAAGTTTTAGCCCAAGCCCTATATAGCCCAGGGCATTAAAATATTAATAAAATAATAATAATAAGAAGAAAAAATAGTAGTAGGCCTTATTATAATAGTAATGACTATTATTAATATTTCCATGACTTTGCAAAGATTTAATGTAGTCTGCTTCAGCCATTCTTTAAAGCCGATTGATGACTTCGAGTAGCCGGGCGGCGATTCAGCACGTATTGCTCGAATCGTTTTTATCAAACCTCGGATTCTTTACACCCAGGGTATTTAATAATAATAATAATAATAATAATAATAATAATAATAATCTAACTGTGTATGGTTATAAATGTTCTATCTTTAGTTGTATACGTTCAGATGAATAACAATAAGAATCATTAGCAATATTAATTATTCTTATTATTTTAATCGCTTCTTTTTTAACTTTGAATTAAATAAAGTCATCTTTTTTTATCCCAGTTATCTTTTATCTTTATATCTTTTATTTTTTATCAAGTTATCTTTTTTAGCCCAGGGCCCTTTACAGCCTAGGGCAAATAATAATAATAATAATAATTTTATTGTTATTATTATTTATTTTAATTTTATTTTTTTAAAATTTTATTATTATTATTACTATTATAAAGAATAATAATAGTCTCTATCAAACAAGTGTTTTACCATTTGGCAGGTCCAAGGGACATATTCATTCTGAGAGTCTGCTTTACTCAATCACGAGCACTAAACAGATCAACAGGTTAATCCCTTCACATTTATCTTACCCATGCCTTATGCAGCATAAGCCTATAGCTTCGAAAAAATATGGCTTCCTATATGGTTTCCCGTTGCTTTCCTCAATTTTGATTCAATCGCCTCTTACGAAATATGCTGTTAATGGTTAATCTATTCTTCAGTGTCCCGGGCATAACATGGGAAAACAATAATAATAAGAAGAACAGGAATGATAAGAAGAAAGAAATTATAATAATATAAAAAAATAATAAGAATAATATTAATATAATTAATATTATTATTATTAATATGACGATTATTATTATTATTACTATTATTATTATTATTCTTATTTTTATTATTACCAATAATAATAATAATAATAATAATAATAATAACAGTAACAATCACTATAATTATTATAAGACTTAATTATATAAATTACAAATAACATGAATCAATAACATGAATCAATAACATGAATCAATAACATGAGTCACAATGGGTTAACATCTCTAAGTTTAACCGTTGATGTTAAACCGTCTTGCTTGACAGCAGAATGTGTTGAAAACCAACTAAAGGAAATTTTAATGCACGGGAATACAAACAAGCAGACAATATTATAACAAAAAAATACTACAGCAAAATTATTCCAATATACAAATTATGCAGAAATATAAATGTTTTTGGGCTAGATCTTTTCGTAAGCTTTAATAATTTTCCAAAATAGTTTAAAACGACAGTTATTACTTGAAACTAAATATTACATGCAAACGCAAAGTTTTCAAAAGAATTATTTTCTATCTTTATCATATATCTTTCTCTTTCAAAATATCTATTTCTCATTAAAGTCCAAATCTATTTTTTACCTTCTGCCAAGTTTTTAACGAGACTCAAACAATCATATGTTAGGCGAATGTTCTCTAGTAAAAATGTCAAAAAAACTAACAGATAACGTAGTAACGAAATATAAAATAAGTATCTCATTGTCACGTATTAGTTCTCAAGGCTTGCATCAACCATTAAAGCTGGTAAAGCTAAGGTTAACGCTAGTTTCCTCACTCGAGAGCGATGTCAGTGACGGGCGAGCCCAGGATTTGAACCCCGCACTTACTGATCCTCGGTCGAATATCATTAGCATAACTGTTTAGTCTAATACAGCGCCAAATAGGGGATACGTCGATAAAATTTAATTAAAAATAGCAAATTGTAATTTATTTAATGTTGCTTTCAATTAATTAGATTTTCATTCCATTTTCACTTTTAGAGTTTTATCAAAAACTTCTCTTATTTCATTTATTTAGCGTTCTTGGTTTTTAATAGACCCCATAGCACTACATTCCTCACTCATTTCCAATGATTTTTCAAAACAACGAGAGATTTCAGTTCATGCCACTATCGTCGATTAACTAAATTTACTATAATTACTGTTTTTGATCACGGGACGGGCACCGTTTAGGATGTTTTTCTTTCTCTTCAGCACATGTTTCTTCAGATAGTTTGGGGTGAATCGATTTGTAGTAACATGTTATGAGGGGACGTTCCTGACATCATCCTGATATGAGGAAACGGACGTTAACTTTTAAACCTTAATTATTACTATAAAACATAATTCATTACGCATATTAATATTATTTGTCTTAATTAAATTTAAGTCAGGAAGGCAGCAGACAGTTTCCCTTAGGAACATCAGCGACGAGTCAGCTGAAAGTAGACTAGGGATAATTGTATTTGTTGTGTCTTGGCTGCGTTAAGCTAACAGCGGTGAAGGTGATGATGATGATGAGCCCAATGGCCAGACCAATGCCTGAGAGGACGTAGGAAATGACGCCCAACCGATGCGCCTCAGCCTTATTGACCGGTGCCTTGTTTTGTGCCAACACTATAACAACAATCAATCAATCAATCGATTAATCAATCCATCTATAGACGATCGATCAATCAATCAATCGATCAATCAATCAATCCATCTATAATCGATCGATCAATCAATCTATATGCAAATCGATCAATCAGTCAATCAATCAATCATTCAATCAATAAGTCAATCAAAAAGCCAAGCAATCTTCCATCATTAAATCAGAAAGTTATAAAGCAGTATACTGAGTAAACTGTAAGGTAGTACACTGAGTAAACTGTAAGGTAGTACACTGATTAAACTGTAAGGTAGTACACTGAGTAAACTGTAAGGTAGTACAGTTAGTAGATTGTCAAGCTGTACACTGAGTACGTAGTTAAGTAGTATAGTGAATATTTGGGCAGAAAGTTCAATGCCCAATATACAATTCAAACTAAAAAATACCGTTCTATACAGTTAGTAAAAAACAACACGTGCACGAATCTCAAACCAAGCTACCTGGATTAACGCTTACGCTAAATAACAAGTACAAAACAAGAACTTACTAGTGACAATGAAGGCATCAAGTCCTAGAGGCAGCAATGATATTATACTCTAGTATAAAAAAGCTGGTAAAGTTAAGGTTAACGTCAGTTTCCTCACTCGAAAGCGATGTCAGTGACGGGCGAGCCCAGGATTTGAACCCCGCCCTATCTGAGCCGCGATTGAGTATCTTACCGACTTCGCCAAGAAATAAGAACTTACAAACTTAAAACAAGAACTTACTAGCGATAATGAAGGCAGCAAGTCCCAGAGGGCAGCAGCAGTACCACAGTGTGATGCACGAGAAGATTATCTGACCAATGAAATTCTCGACGGGTTGCTGGGGCACAGGGGCCGCCACGACCACCGTGGGCCCTCCCTGGGGTGGGTAACCCCCCTGCTGCTGCCCGTACTGTTGGGATTGCATTTTTTAGATTTGGTTTTATCGACTTGGTACAATTTAGATTTGATAATGGGTGGTTTTCTTCGCTGTAGATCGGATGGTTTCAACACGTTCTGAAATTAATATTCGAGAATTCGCTAATCTTTATAATTGTGCAATGCGATACTGACTGAAACAGAGAAAAGTTTACATTGAAAGTTTAGTTTATTTATGTATGTATGTATATATATATATATATATATATATATATATATATATATATATTTATATATATATATATTAATAGAAATTAAAAGGAACTCTGTCTCTATTCCTCTTCTCTCTGTCTGTCTGTCTGCCTGTCTGTCTGTCTGTCTCTCTCTCTCTCTCTCTCTCTCTGTCTCTCTCTCTCGCTCTTAATCTCTTCTTGTAGCCATCTTTAGTTCTGGGAAATGGCAGGCCCGGAATGTATATCCCTGCACTATGTACAGCATGTATAAAAATCTAATAAAAACAATAATAATTATTATTATTGCAATAATTATAATAAAAATTTATTATATTAATAATAACATTTCTTTTCACCTTTCTTTTAATTAAATAAAGTCTTTCTTTTATCTTATTTTTAGTCCAAGGTCCTATACAACCCAGGGCATTAAAAATTTTAGTAAAATTATTATTATTATTTTTTTTTACTTTTATTTTTTTTTATAATTTTTTTTTAATGCACTGGGTTGTAAAGGGCCCTGGGCTAAAAAATAAGATAAAAGAGGCTTTATTCAATTAAAAGTTTTTAAAAAAGCGATTAAAATAATTCCTCTGCACTCTGGGAAGCCGCTTTAGCCAAAGTGCCACTGAAGCAGACTGCATTGAATCGCTGGAGAGCAATAGACAGTCGCTGCCACAGAAAAGATTTTTCGCGCTTATCACCAGTAATGGCGCTGGTCCTCCTGCCTATTTCGTCAATAAAGTCTGATGCGAGAGAGTTGATGGGCCCCAGGGTCCCAAAGGCAATAGGCATGAAGATATAGTTGCCAGAGATTTCGGCATACTTCAGAGTTTTCCTATTAGCAGCGGCCTCTGCTGCAGCACCAGCAGCAGCGCAAGATAGGCCGAGATTGCTTACTGAGAAAGTGTCCGTAACAGTGACGTCCCAGCTAACACACTTCCCCTCTGTCCATGGAATTTGAGAGACACCGTCTGGACCTTTACCATCAGTGCGGATCAATCCCAGGGGCAATTATTATTATTAAATTTATTATTATTAGTATTATTATTATTATTAATATTATTATTATTATTAACAACAACTAAAGCCCTACTGTCATCAGTGACAACATGGAGACTATTGAAAATAAATCCAAGCCTGTGAGAAAGTTTAAGAACCAGATATCCACGGATTCATGAATCAGGCTTCACTGTACGTTCACTTCTATTCGGGGTTGGCATTACTACGCCAATACCGAAATTTAAGGATCACAAAAGAAACATGTCTGCTGACGACTTTCAGGGAATAACGATATGCCCAATAATATCAAAAATTTTTGAATACTGTATTTTAAGGTATGTTAGTTTAGAAACCTCCACACGGCAATTTGGATTTAAACAAAAAGTCGGATGCACTAACGCCTTGCATAATCTTAGAAAAGTTGTTAATTACTTCAATAATAGAAACACAACAGTAAATATTGGGGTAATTGATCTGAAAAAAGTTTTTGAAAAATGCAATGGTTATGGAATTTTATGTATGTTACAGAACAGAGGTGTAAATAAATGTGTATTAAATGTGCTAGAAAATTGGTTTTCCAAAAACTCTACAACTGTTAAATGGAAAAATTGTATGTCTAATTGTGTGCCTCTATTATCTGATGTTAAACAAGGAGGAGTTCTGTCACCCATTTTATTTACGTTATTTGTGGATAATATATTGAGTGTATTAGAGCAATCTAATTTAGGATGCTCTGTTACATGCTTTAACAGCTTCATGTATGCTGATGATTTAATTTTGATTAGTGCATCGGTTACTGATTTACAGCTTATGTTTGATATATGTGATAATGTTTTCAATGAGTTAGATTTGCCAATAAATGTGTCAAAATGCCATTGTATAAGAATAGGCCCAAGGTGTAGCTAGTCATGCTCACCTTTAAGTATTCAAGGAGTTGCAATTAATTGGGTGGAATCTATTAAATACTTAGGAGTCACTATTTGTAAGGCAAAAAATTTTAAATGCCAATGGGAAGAATCAAAAGGGAAATTTTTTAGAGCTGCTAACACCATTTTAGGAAGGCTGGGAACAAAAGTATCTGAAGATGTCATTCTTAAACTGATTGATAGTAATGGTGTATCAGCATTGCTTTATGGCACTGCTGCTGCCACCTTGCGAGATTCAGACTTAAAGAGTATGAGTAGAGCATATGACAGTATCTTTGCGAAGATCTTTCATACGACTGACAAGGAAGTAATTATGTGGTGTCAATATTATTTTGGTTTTTGGCCTTTGAGTATCTTATATGAATACCATAGATATAATTTTTTAAACAAATTAGTATTAGATGCCAAAATTATTAAAGGGATCGAATTAGATCATCCAGATTATTTAGAATTTGAAAGTTTACAAAGGAAATATAATATTTCGTTTGTTGATTCTGTTGCTAAAGTACGATTAAAATTTTGGATCTACGTTGACAAAATGCTCCATATTGAATATTCTAATGAATAATTGAGTTGATTTGATTCTGTTTGTCACTTGTAATCTACTAGGTTTGCATTGCTTAGCTGTACTTGTATGCAAAGTGTTGTTTCTTTTCGTTTATTTTTCTTTCTTTTTTCTATATCTTTGTTCGAAACTACCATGTATTGGTGAAATAAAGTCTATATTACTTTTCTATTACCTTTCTTCACAGAGAGATGTTTATTACATTGTTTAAAAATAATTTAATTTGCAGGAAGATTGCTGATTGATTGGTTTGTATTTTACTTTGGACTGGTTCCTGAAATTCCAATTTTACACCGTTTTGAACCCATTTTATTTTTTTGGCTCGTCGGATTGAATTTCGTTCAATTCGTGCTCGATGTAGTCATGAACAGATGACGACAGTTGCACTCTAATCGTTGTTGTTGTTGTTGCTGTGGTTAATTGTTGTTGTTGAATTATGCTCATTATCGTCGCAACGGTTCAGAAATTCTCGCAAAAGTGTGTACTGGATTTTGCAGTTAATGATTTGAATTGCAATCTATTTATTTTTGCAATATGTACATGACAATTTCCAGAATTTTTCCTCTGTATGTAAATGGTCTGAGAACTGAAATTTTACAAAATTTAGTTAAACTAGGTATTTAAAACGATTGAATTAGACAATGAATATTTAATAATTAAGGCGCGATCATGTAATCGAAAGTTTAATAGTCCCAAAGAATTTCACTAATTATGAATTAAACTTAACATTTAAAAAATATTTTAAAATATTAATATTAAAATTAAACATAATTAAAATTTACAAAATATATTAAATGAAATAGAATACAATTGTTTATAATTGTTACCTATAATCGGCTGGAGCCAGTGGCGATGTCGGTAAGTTACTCGCCCGCGGATCAGTATGTGCGGGTTTCAAATCCTGGGCTCGCCCGTCACTGACATCGCTTTCGCGTGAGGAAACTGACGTTAACATAAGCTCTTTTAATAAATTAATACAGGAAAGGGAAATGAGAATATGATAAATGATTTCTTTACAATTAGCTGAAACAACTCTACGTCGTCTAACCTGACCCGCAAAAACTTCAGAAATAAACACAATCCCTCTAGTAGTCCACCCGCAGGCTAATGTATGCAGGGCTTCTATAGCACGTTATCTGTGGGGGGGGGCACTCACCTCCCCTCCACAAAGATTTACCCCTCAGTACCATCAATTGACGCCCTCCATCCCGTAAATTTCCCCATTGTCCCCCACTGGCAGCAAAAAGTCGTCACTTTGCTCTCTAAAAGAAAGCATTTGACAAAGTAAGAAAAATTGGGTGTCAAAGAAAATTTCTGTGCCCCTTTTAAGAACTTCTTTCCCTTATAAAAATGTTCTCGCATCTCACCCCCAACCCCAGTAAGAGCTTTTCAAATTGTTGCACCCAACTCTCGTTAAACTTTTCATCAAAGATACTACAGCTGTACAGCAAGTAGAGATCCACATAAAAAGATTTATTGGCCTAATTCTGTAACTCCTGGATGCCTCCACATGCCAGACTCCGTGGATCTAATATAGCTGGAATATCTGTTGAATCGACAAATTTGCAAATCCTGATCAAAACTTGATCAATAATTATTTTCGAGCTGCTAAAGTGCGGATCTGGGAGTGTATTTCTCTTCGAAAATACTTATTTCTTAACTTTAAAAATGAGAATTTGAAGGTATCTCTGATAGAAGTAAATTGAATTCAGATTTATGATACATTGTATATACCCAGTAGTACAATTCACATTGATGTAACGAACTTCATAATTAAATTTCAAATGGATATACATGTATATATATAGGCATATATATATATATATATATATATATATATATATATATATATACACTGCGAGTCATAAAAAAACATGTGCGCAGTATTTCATCCACAACTTTGACATTTGTGAACCGATTTTGAAAATTGTTTCAGAATTATAAAGTAGAAGAAAAGTATCAATCTTAAATCTAGTTTTTGTGACAATTCCGGTATATTTTAAACAATAACAGACGATTTTACAAACATAGTCTGTCTTTGTTTAAATTTTAAAATGGTGTTTACTAAAGCAGATTAAGAGTTCACAAAAACTTGTACCTCTTAAAGGGTTGTGGCTCACATTGGTTGATTGCCGAATTTCCAACAAAAAACTGGATTCTGGGAGGGCCAGATTGCTTATTAAAGAAATTACACCGAAAAGAAGAAAATAAATAACGTGGACGAGTTGAAGCAACGCCTGGTGGACGTTTGGCAAGACATGAAGCAATCTGTCATTGATAAAGCAATAGATGAGTGGCGCAAGCGTCTCCGAGCTTGTATTCCAGCTAAAGGAGGGCACTTTGAGCATAATTAAGCTTTGACAGTTGACAGTAGCAGTATAATACTGCTTGTTTCGTTTTTTGTTAAGCCACGGATTTGTAAACATTCTGTAGCGATTGATTTACTTAAACTGAATATTTTCAGTCGCGCATATTTTCAAGCACTGCTTCAACGCAAAAATAATAATTAACAGAGTCACTTAACGTTATTTTATAGCAAATGTGTTCCTGATTATACCTATGCAAAAATTTAAAAAATCGGTTCACTAATACCAAAGTTATGGGCGAAAGACTGCGCACATGTTTTTTTTTGACTCACACATGTATATATATCTATATATATGTATATATATATATATATATATATATATATATATATATATATATATATATATATATATATCTTCAGTGCACTCCAAGAGGCAGGTTTAAGGAACATATTCTTACTCAAAGTCTGCTTTGTCGCTGCAAAAGAGCACTCCTTAGATCAACAAGTTAATCTCTTCTCAAAGTCTATGCCATATCCATACCTTATGTAGCCTACAGCTTGGGAAAAGTATGGCTTCTGAGGTGGCTTCCCGTTGTCTTCCTCAGTTAGATGGATTAATTACTATTTAATCCTGGGGAATATATTTCATGGTGAGGTGGGTAGCCTCATGCCATCATCTGCTCCTGCCTTAGTCGCCTCTTACGTACACGCAGCAGATTGTTTGCTGTTGCCCTATGTATAGTATATATTTCTAAATCATCAATCAATCAATAAGAATCTAACGTCCGGTTTCTCGCCATAAGGCAATGTCAGGGACGTGTCTTGCAGACTCTGCACAGAACACCACAAGATGACGACTGAGTATGCAAAGACCCCAAGAGAACAGTATTATAAATATATATATATATATATATATATATATATATATATATATATATATATATATATATATATACTGTATATATATATATATATGTATATATATACAGTATACATATACATATATATTTATATATATATACATGTATATTTGTTTCTATTATATATATATATATATATATATATATATATTTATATTATATATATCCATATTATATATATATGTGTGTGTGTGTGTGTGTGTGTGTGTGTGTGTGTGTGTGTGTGTACAAGCACTAGCGTATATTATGACATAGCAGCACTGTGTTCTCTCAGAAAAATATGATTTCTATGTTGTTATATGACCGCTTGGGCGTCGGTAAGCATATGTAAACGTTTCATAGTTTATTGAATACAGAACTAGATCCTATCCCCTAACCACGTACGATTATTTCTATTCGGTAGCTGATAACTGAACACTGTAACGACCTAAACGAACCGCAGCAGCCGCTGCAATTCATTATTTACATCTCTGAAGGAGAAAAATGTATGTTTTAATGCCTATTCAAGACTGATCTAGAGTGAGAGATGAGAAATACTAATTTTACATACATTGTATATATATGAAAGTAAACACGCATTATAGTGAATAATCAACTATGTTGATATCTATCACTTTTCAATACCACATGTTTAAACCGTCAGGCAATTTAGACCATTTTCCGTATAACCAGTCCAGTGAATGTCCGAGATTTTACTCTCAGATCAGCGCGACCGGGATTCAAACCCACGAGGGTTCAATTCACCTCAGGATCGGTCATTTAAAACTTCATGACGTTACCCCTACGCTATTAAGACATTCTATATTATATTGTATATATATATATATATATATATATATATATATATATATATATATATATATTGTATATATATATATATTGTATAGATATATATATATATATATATATATATATATTTACTTATTATATAGGTATTATATAGGTATAGGCCTACATGTATATGTATTATATATATGTGTATATATATATATATATATATATATATATATATATATATATATACATATATATGTAATTCTAATGTAGGAATACGATTGATTATTACATATCATTTCACGGCGTGTTTACTTTTTTATGTAGCCTATAGCTTGGACATATATTTAGCTTCTGGATGCTTTCTTCAGTTTGCTTAATACTCCCCTATTACGACGCGTGAATTGACCTTTGTGAGTGAATTAACTTGTTGATCTATGGAGTGCTATAAATGAAGCGTGAATACAGACTTAGTATGAATATATACCTTGGACCTGCCACTAAGCAGACCACAAGAGAGAAAGGGAGAGAGCGAACCACGGATGTAACTTGAATAGCCCCGAACCACTCTTTTATACATAACGGTACACTGGGTGAGGAAGCACAGAAGTTTGTTTTAAAACCTATTTCCTCCTTCCTCTCCATGGTTATTAGTAATTTTGCCTTTTGATGGCGCATCAATTGCAGCCGGCGCGGATTTAAGAATTACCTTCCATCACCCTGGGATTTTTTCCTTCCTAAGCTTTTACCAACACTCGGTCTTCCAAGGTGGTCACCCACAAAGTACTAACCGAGGTCGATGCAGCTTAACTTCGATAATTGACGCGTAACTAAACCAAGTGCGCTAATCCCGCTGTCTTTTGAACCTCTCTTGCAGGTACAGCTGATGTACCTAGGCAGGTGTAACGGTTAATCTCGTAGGTGGATGTTAGTGGAATGTCTTGGACTGATACACTGCAGTCCATTGGCGCCAGGTTCCGGTTGGCGCCGGATTGCTTTCCAGCGTTCCAGACTCTAGTATCCTTAAAACCGAATCTTAACTTTCTAATAATCCCGCTGAGCCTGTCGAATAGGATTCCGACTGACAATCCGTAATTGTAGGATGAAAATCCTGGACTCGCCCGTCTTTGATGTCAATTACTTAAATAGGATTGGTGTTGTAACGGTTGTGGCCTTTTGTAGATGGGAGTTTATACAAGTTTATAGTGATTGAATAACTGTCCTACCGAAAATCTTCTGGGTCTTAGAAGTCGCCCAAAGCAGTTACCGAGAAAGGCGGCAATAATTTAAACTTGTAAAGTTGTCCGACAGCAGATAAGTAGGCGTAGGGTTTATATCCAGGGCTCTGGGGCTCTGCCCGTCATTGATATGCCTTCGAGACCGGAAACTGAATAAAAGATTAATTAATCTATGCCTTAGGCCTTCAGCTATAGCTGTTTCAGTTAACATCATAAATTAGTTCAATTTCATTTTTTTTAGATTTTAAAGCTAATACCAAAAGCCCTATGTAAACATACATTCAGAATGTAAGGTTTCCGACAAAACAACAGCGTTAGTTCAGATATATATGAGGGTGAAGCAAGGAGGATAAATAACTTTCAAAACCTAATTCTCTATCACTTTTTCAGGTTTCATTTCTACTTGACTTAAGATTTCCGCAAAATAAGAAGTAACAATTCAGGGGAAGGCCAATAAAATTGTTTTAGAGAAGAAGTTACTTAGTTTAGTAATACCCAATGTCTTCCATTTTTATCCCATATTTGCATAGAGTCCGCAAGAGACGTCCCTGACATTGCCTTATGACTAGGAACCGGACGTTAAATTTTTATTATTGATTGATTGATTCCCTGGATGAATTTAAACTCCATCTAAATATGCACCCCTCCCCCCATCCTTACCTCAACTCACGCCACTGTACATAATCTAAAAATAGCAGCAGTAGCAACGCCATGTTCCATTTTATTCTACCAATAGTCCAGCAAACCAGCTGTTTATTTAATGTTGCCACAACCTTGTTTTGACAGACTTTATAGTCTTAGACTCATTTCGATAAGGTAGATGAGTTTTACGATATATATTGTTCAAGCTGCTCGATGAGAAGTCGAGGCCTGGATTCCAAGTGAACTTCAGCCACTCGGCACGCCTAATTGGTAAATTACATTGTAATAGCAACGTGTTGTCAGTTGAGATTAAACTTACCTACTGATCTTACATATTACCTACTGATCTTACATATAACCTATTGATCTTAATAATATTAATAAAAGTTTAACGTCAGTTTCCTCATCCAGGGATGATGTCAGGGACGTCGATAATCTAATCTTATACAACCTACTGATCTTACATGTAACCTGCTGATCTTACATATAATCTACTGATCTTACATATAACCTGCTGACCTTACATATAACCTACTGATCTTACATATAATCTACTGATCTTACATATAACCTGCTGATCTTACATATAACCTGTTGATCTTACATACAACCTGTTGATCTTACATACAACCTGTTGATCTTACATACAATCTGTTGATCTTACATACAACCTGTTGATATTACATATAACCTACTGACCTTACATATTACATATATCCTACTGATCTCTCTCTCTCTCTCTCTCCTCTCTCTCTCTCTCTCTCTATTTAGCCTCTCAGACATTAACATTCTCTCAATGTTCAGATACTGCTGGTATTAAAGCATCCAATAGCCTCATATAGCAATGATATCAGGTAACCTAAACGCTCTTCATCTAACCCAGATCAAATAACACAAGATAGGCTTTTCTCAAATCCTGCTGTCTCACATAGGATACGTTTCCTATGGCAAACATCACTCATTCCTTTCAGGTTCTGCCAAGTGGCAGTTTTAAGGCATGTATTCCAGTTTACCTTAACGTTCCATAGAGAGCACACACCATATCGACTGGTCTCTTCCTTCACTAAAGGTATTGCCTCTTGTAGCTTGGCCTTAATGTAACCTTTGTTGTAGTCTAAGTGTAGCCTAGTCTAGTGTAGCCTAGTCTAGTGTAGCCTAGCCTAGTGTAGAATAGCCTAGTGTAGCCTAGCCTAGTGTAGAATAGTCTAGTGTAGAATAGCCTAGTGTAGCCTAGTCTAGTGTAGCCTAGTCTAGTGTAGCCTAGTCTAGTGTAGAATAGCCTAGTGAAGCCCAGCGTAGCCTTAATATAGTCTTAGTGTAGCCTAGTCTAGTGTAACCTGTTGTAGCCTAAGTGTAGCGTTGCAGTGTTTTAAAGTAGTTTGCAGCTGGAGAAAAATAAGGACACTGAGGTGGTTTTCCTTTGTCTTCCCAAGTTTAGGCTCAGTTGACTCTTACGACAGCAACAGTTAACGGCAGATCAAACAAAAACATTGAAAGAAAATGTAATGGCTCGCTTGAGTTTGGTAATTATGTTGATACAGAAACATACAGTGGACTACCATAACATGCTAGCAATTCAGTATTCCGCTTCAGTCTTATTTCTAATCAATAAATTAATCAATCGATGACTGCAATTCACAATGGACGAAAAAACAGTTCAGAATTCATCATAGTTTTCGTTATTACGCAAAATTGACGATATAGCACGTAAAATACGAACACATAAAAAGCATTACGACATCAGATATAATATCATGGTCAAGACGTGTATGATAACTAGCATACGATAAAGTAATAGCGTTTCCATATCTGTTAATATCTGTTCTTGTTCATTAAACAATCTACTCCGATACAAAATGACTTAATATCCGGAGTATTCCTATAGAACTGGATATATACAATTTACACTAAACATATTGCATCATCATTCCTCAATTATTTCTCTCGCTCTCTCTCTCTCTCGCTCTCTCTCTCATTCCTAGCGACAGGTGCCAGATATATAGTGTCTCTCTATCTTAGTGCACTGCCTACTGGCAGGTCCAAGGTATATAACGCCTCCCCTCATCTCTATCCTCCGCTTTCCTCTTCATGTCCACATACGAGTGGGTCTTTAAATCATCTAAAACATTCCTTTTGATATACCATTATTCTTGGGGGGGGGGGGGGATTCTGCATATGACGAGGTGGTCCCCTACACCTTCCTCAGCTAGTAATGTAATAGTACTATAATAATGAAGTACTAGTGCTATAGCATTGACGATTAATGTAATAATAGTACTAGAATAAAGTAAAAGTAAAAACAGTATAGAAGTATAAAGCAAAAATTTAAAGAGATATTTTAACAGAGAATATTGAACACACGCGAAAACACGAGAACACACGTGAAAACAATGAATACAATAAAAAACTCTAGCAGTAACATCAGAGTCTAATTATCCGATTCAGTTAGAACATTTCTAATAATATAGTTTCTTATAGTATAGGAGACCGTCTCTCTTAGAGCATTGCCTACTGGCAGGTCCATGGTATATACCGCCTCCACTCTTCTCTGTCTTCCGTTTTCCTCTTCATGTCCATATAAAAGTGGATCTTTAAATCATCTAACATTCCTAATTCTTATAAATAGAAGTAATATTACTTATACTGTTATCTCACAGATGAACTGTGAAGAACAGATCTTCAAAAACATACGACACAGCCGAGTGGAATATGGAAATACCATGCGAATCTGAAACACTTTCGATTTACGCCGGCTCTAATGTGGGCTCAACTTCTGAATGGGTCAATAAAACGAGTGGGCCGTGGATTAGAACAGAGTACCTAATGATTCGCAGCCTGAGGCTTAACCACAACGATACTCCGTTGACGTCACTATTAACATCTCATTTAAACGAACATTTATACAGCAGTGTCATGGCCGATGCTCGATCCCAATGACTGCTTCCTATCCATGATTAATCGTAACTTTGCTGCTGATAACGCCAAGTGGCAGCAATTTTCGATACATGATTAACCTTAGAGGTGCCCTAGAGGATATCTTTTAGCAATCGACTGAGATGGGATTTGAACCTAGACCACTTGCTTCCTCGGCGAACACTATAACCGTAACGCTATATCCCCTCCCCAGTATTAATGTCATAGAACCGCTTGCAACATCTCACAATTTATTTCCCCACAAAACGTAGCCAATAGTATTCCTTTTCACTTTTCAAAAGGCGTCTTTTTAATTCGACGTGGGTAAAAGAGCTGATAAAGCTAAGGTTAACGTCAGTTTCCTCATTTGAAAGCGAAGTCTGTGACGGGCGAGCCCAGGATTTGAACCCAGGGTGAAGAGGAAGAGGTTAACACGCAACACTGACTCTCTACCACCACTACGATAAATCATCATGAAAACATGACATTAGACTGTACAGATGTTTCTGATGAGGGAAATAAAATAAAATAAATAAAATGCCATTAAAATGATTGAATCGTTAGATTGTTCATATTCCTCTCCAAGATGTACAAGAAAACTATCATCAACTTGATTCTATCCGGAGTGTTCCTTTCTGACTCCACCCCCGACCTTTATAGCCCCGCCCCGCTTAGACACACGCTGCCATCAAAAGGGCAAAACTAATTTCCCACTGCGTTCAGTGAATACTGAAAAGTTGCTACAATTTTTTTTTCAATTTGCTCCAAATTATAAAATTTCACACGATCATTACATCCATAAACTCTCTCTCTCTCTCTCTCTCTCTCTCTCTCTCTCTCTCTCTCTCTCTCTCTCTCTCAGTATTCAGCCAAGGTCCAAGGTACATATTCCTACTTACATACTGCGTTCATGTTCCATAAAGATACAGCAATCGATTAGGTGGTTTCCCTTTGCTCTCCTCAGTTATATCGTAGTTCTTGACTTTCACTATATCAAAATTGGAATAGACTTATACCGGCTACAAAATACTGTATCACAGTAGATAACCACAATCGATAATCTAGATACAATCTTGTATCACAGGAACTTACTAGAACTAATAATCTAGATACAATCCAGCACAACTTTCATAGACAAATACACATCCGATATTCATTACCAGACAATTACGCAACGTTGTACAAAAATTTCATAAAATTTTTTCACGGTTCAATAAATTGGCTCTACGGGGACAGTTCCCACCCCTACACCCCCCTCGTGACCAATCATGGGGGCGGAGAAAGTCCATTTGTCTAACTCGGGGTCGTACATCTCCATGGTGTTCAAATTCGTCGTTCCGTCGTATCCACCCACAGCGTAGAGCTTTCCCCCGCTAGAGACCAGGGCCACTCTACTCCTCTTTGTGTTCATAGGGGCCACGAACGTCCATCTACAACATACAGGTATAGTCTAGACTCTCTTTGTGTTCATACACATTACGTGTTTTCAAGGTTCTCAAACAGTATCTTACATATTATGTTAATTTAACTTCAATTTAGCTTATTATCTAAAACTAGAGGCTAAGTGTTAGAGGCGTTGCCTCCTAACCTATTGGTCACAGGGTCGAAGCTCTCCACAGATCGTAAGAACTGACTGCCGTCATAGCCTCCAGCCACGTAGAGACGACCATTGAGACAGGCCGCGCCCAGCCTACATCTCCTGCTCAGCAGTGGTGTGATCTGTACCCATAGACCTGTCTGATTGTTGTAGCACTCCACCTACAATCAATCAATAGATCAATCAATCAATCAATAGATCAATAGATCGATGATCTGTACCCATAGACCTGTCTGATTGTTGTAGCACTCTACCTACAATCAATCAATAGATCAATCAATCAATCAATAGATCAATCAATAGATCACTAGATCCATGATATTATTATAACTATTAATAATATTGTATTAAAATTATTATTATTATTGATATTATAAGTCTTATTATTACTATTAGTATTACTACTACTATCAATACCATTAAAATTTTCACTATGATTGTTATTGTTGTTACTAAAACAAACCTATGACATGGCATGGGACAGAGAAGAGTGGATAAGGTCTATTCGTATCCCGACCCTAGCTAAACTTCGACTACATTGGATAAATGATGATGCTGCTTATTATTAGAAACAAAACTCAGCAGAGATTGACATTATTATTATTACTATTATTATTACTATTATTATTATCATCTATTTGTTTATTTATTTATGTAACCAGGTGTAAAGAACCGAAAGTTTGATAAAAACGAAATTAATAATATTATTACTACAAGAGACCGGGGGGGGGGGAATCAATGGCACTGAAGCGAAAGGACCAAGGACAGTTCATCTGATTACCAGAGTACTTAGATATATGATAACAATCACATCAAATCACCACACGTACCTACAAAATGAGCTGATATGCGATAATATAGTAAAGAACCCGAAGTTCGATAAAAACGAAATAAATGTTATCATAATTATGTAATAAACAAGTAATGACACTCACGGAGTTGAAGATGGACAGCCCGTCGTGTCCGCCTATAGCGTAGACGAGCCCGTCGAGCACGGCAAGGGCCCCGGCGCTGCGGTGCCTCTCCATGCCGGCTATCAGCGTCCACTGGTCGAGCACTGGGTCATAGACCTCCACAGAGTTGAGCGACGTGCTGCCGTCATAACCACCGCTCACGTACAGCTTTCCCCCCAGAGCTGCCGCGCCCAGAGCACTGCGACAACAACAACATATAGCGACTATAATACCATGCTCAGAGCACTGTGATAATAGTAAAATATAGCGACTATAATAGTAGTCCCCGTGTTGTGTCCGGGTAGTTTGAGAAATAGACCAACAGGTGACTGAACGTGTCGTAGAAGGCGACTAAAGAGCTAGCATTGAAACCATCTGAGAGTAAAATCTGATCTGAGCTGATCTGGGAGTAAAATCTCAGACATTCACAGGACTGGTTAATTAGCAGGAAATGGTCTAAATTGCCTAACGGCTTAAATATGTCGTACTAAAAGTGATAGATATCAACAGAGTTGATCATTTCACTACAATGCGTGCTACTTTATTATTATTAATAGTAGTAGTAGTATAATAACTATAATTATTATTATTATTAGTAGTAGTAGTAGTATTATTATTAGTATTATTATTATTATCATTATTATTATAGCATACCTCCTCTTACAGATCATAGATTTTACTAGACACCAGGTTTTCTCCGCAGGGTTAAAAGCCTCTACTGTGTTCAACCTCTCATGTCCGTCATAACCACCGATAGCATATAATACATCTATATAGCCACAATATAACCACTTATATAATATAATGCATCTGTATAATAATAATAATAATAATAATAACAACAATTAGAGTGCTACAGTCATCAATGCCAACATCGAGCACTATTGAGACAAAATCAAGCCGGCGAGCAAAAAAAGAAGGTCCAAAGGCGATGCAAATTTCAAAATCCAGAAATTCAGTCCAAAGTAAAGGGAGTTAAAAAAAGGTGGTTTAGGCGCAGGTCGCTGCTCATGGACACTGGATGGAAAAGAGAGATGGAAAAGATAGGTCTTCAACTGCTTATGGAACTGCTCATAGGAAATCAAAGGCTGATGTGATTCAAATGAAGATTTCCGAAGATTGGATGGAAGAGAATTCAAGATCTGAGGTGCAGCATGCTGGAAAGAACGATTAGATAGCTTAGAGCGTGAAGGTAAGCTAGGTCTCACAAGTGTAATTAACTTAGAAGACCGAGTAATAGCAGGCTGCACCACTTTAATCAAGTGAGACATACAAGTTTGTCCAGGGATTATGATGGACTTATAGGTTAACGAAGCTGTTTTGTAAAGGATACGCTCTTTAATCTTTAGCCAGTGCAAAGATTTCAAAATAGGCGTAACATGTGAGTACTTGGAACTACAAAAAATTGCTCGCGCAAGAGAATTCTGAACAAACTGCAACCGATCAATTTCACAGCCAGGGAGATTTAAAAACAGGGAATTGCAGTAGTCCAACTTCGATTGCACAAGAGCAGCACCAATTGTAGCAGCTGTCTCACGTGACAAATATGGACGTATTCGACGAAGATCACGGATATGGAAGAAACATGCTTGTGAAGTTTTAGTTATGTGTTCGTGGAAGGTTAGGCATTTATCAAGGATGACACTGAGATTTCTCACAGAAGAAAGAGGTGATATTTTAATACCCGAAGATAACGAAAGAGATATATATATATATAACAACAATATAACCACCGGTAGCATATAGTACATCCGTATAACCACAATATAATCACCTATAGCATTTAAAGCATCTGTATAACCACAATATAACCATCGATATAATATAATACATCTGTATAACAATGCATCCACTAGTATAATATACTAACATGTGAAAATTACATGATACCCAAATCACAAATGTAACTGCTATATAAAGAAGCTATGATAAATTACAATAAAGTAAAGCCTGTAAGACAAAGTAAAGCCTGTATTCAATGACTGACTCATCGCCCGTAAGGACACAAGAGACCTGGTTGTGACCTGGTTTATTACATTATGCCGACTGGTACAATGTCAGAGGTTAGTCCAGTAACAAGCTCAGCAGTACAAATGACATTCAGGGCTTGATTGGCATTTTGATATCACAGAACTATGCACTTACTATTTAGAACGGCAATGCCGACACGACTACGCAGAGTTTTCATTGGTTCAGAGAGCTGCCAGCTCCCTACTGACGGATCGAAATACTCCACTGTGGACACCGAGTCACCTGAATCAATCAATCAATCAATCAACCAGTTAATCAATCAGTTAATCAAGAAAACAATATATCAATAATTCTCAATCCATCAATTAAGCAATCAATCAGCCAGTTAATCAACCAGTTAATCAAGCAATCAATATATCGATCATTCTTAGTCCATTAATCAATCAATCAATCAATCAACCAGTTATTGAAACAGTTACTAAAGAAATCAATATATCGATCATTCTCAATCCATCGATTAATCAATAATCAACAATCAATCCGTCAAATAAGATGTTAGTTAAAATATACATCATTCTGCAGCAAAATATAAATTAGTAATATTAAGAACTTGTTATTAAGTAATATTAAGAACTTGCTATTAAGTAATATTAAGAACTTGCTATTAAGTAATATTAAGAACTTGCTATTAAGTAATATTAAGAACTTGCTATTAAGTAATATTAAGAACTTGCTATTAAGTAATATTAAGAACTTGCTATTAAGTAATAATAAGAACTTGCTATTAAGTAATATTAAGAACTTGCTATTAAGTAATAATAAGAACTTGCTATTAAGTAATATTAAGAACTTGCTATTAAGTAATAATAAGAACTTGCTATTAAGTAATAATAAGAACTTGTTTCAGTAAGAAACTAAATTAAGCAATGTTAAGAACTTATATTAATCCATTCCTTCAATTAATTTTTATTTACTATTCATTACAAGAAAAGTGATTAATTATCTGTAAAAGTGAGTATACATAAAATTATTCTGGCTGAATGCAAGAACCTCTCAGAAGATCTGCTATAGTTGTCTGTGGAAAGGCAGAAAATCATAAGTTCAGTCTAATGTCATATACAAGTCTATTGTCGGTGAGCAAGTCCACAAGAGTTTCAAACACACTAAACACAGCCTATCAGACAATCGTGCTATCAATTTATCCATCCAGATTAATAACGTCCCTGACATCATTTCTCGATGAGGAAACGGACGTTAAACATTTATTATTATCATTATTATAATTATCCAACTAGCAATATCGACAACGCTGAATCCCCCAAGAATAATGATATATCAAAAGGAATGTTATAGATGATTTAAATATCCACTCGTATGTGAACATGAAGAGGAAAATGGAAGATAGAGATGAGTGGAGGCGTTATATACCATGGACCTGCCAGTAGGCAGTATATTTAGAGAGAGAGATATATATACTTATAATAAACATATACTGTGATTACCATGAGGCGTTATATACCATGGGCCTGCCAGTAGGCAGTGCACTAAGAGAGACAGAGAGAGAGAGAGAGAGAGAGAGAGAATATCGACAAGAAGCAATACACTTTCATTGAGATCGTTCTCTGCAGCACTCACCAGATGGGGTAAGCCCGCCGATGGCGTATATAAAGCCGACGACATCAGCGCAGCAGCGACTGCGCGTGATGAACAGTTTCATCTGAGCACGGCGCTCAGGTAAGAGGTGATAGTCCCTCGCCGCGTCCAACAGGTCTCTATACACAACAGCGTGTCAGTCAATATCAGTCTATCAGTCAGTCAGTCAGTCAGTCAATCAATCACCCAATCAGACAATCAATCAATCAATTAGCCACTCAATAAATCAATCGATCTATCAACACTAAAAGTCAGGTACCTCACACAAAAATGAGAGCGACTTTGACGTAATGACCAATCAGGAATGAAGCATCTAACCATAGACTGCTTAAGCAACACTTACATGAATACAGTTACAGGAGGCTATGACTTAACAACCAAATAAATCATTCGCTAAGGAATACCTGCTAACCATAAAATTCGAAGCATTTAGCAATTGATTGATTACTGGTCATGCACAAACTTGCATGGAAGTAACTTGATGATATCTGCCAGAGCAAGTCAACCATCTCTTCTTTTGTACTTAACTTAAAACTGATTTTCAGAATTTTGAATATTGCAGCTTGTGTTTGTTTCATTTTGTGTTTTTGCTACTCGACTTGGATTTGGATCTATGAATGCTTGGTGTTGTCATAGACAACACCAAGCATTCATATATCCAAATTATCTATAATACGAATAGACCTTCATAGTATGAGGAAACGAACGCTAAACCTTATTATAATTATTATAATAATTAATAGTATTATTAGTATTTATAGTATTATTATTATACTGAATAATTTACACACCGGCAAGGCAGAGATTTCTTGATGACATCTTCCTGAGCAACACGGTCAGCTAGATACTGTGGTACGAGCAGCGGCAGACGAACCAGACGCAGCATATCTTCAACACAGTACGCCCTGCTATCTGCGTCATGCTTCAGCCAGGCAATGACTGCCTCAAACACCTGAACATTTAATAAAACTTTGTTCTATATAAAGACTCAATTATCAAAATATGATACTGAATTGCTATATTATTTATTCAATATCACAATAAGATATTAATTGCTATATTATAGCAATTTAACTTATCTAGCGTATCATTTAAAATATCTAGCTAAATTTTTTTACCATGTATCCATCATCATCATCATCATCCCTTAAATCTAAGTTTAACTACGGTCAGGATACGAATAGACCTTCTTCAATCCTCTCTGACATACACCATTCATGGGGGATTCGAATTATATTGCTTTTGTTACTTCTGTTTATTCAACTAGACTAAGAACATCAGTGGTATAATCACCTGCTCCATTTTATTTTATTAGAACTTTACATTTTATTTTATTAGAACTTTACATTTTATTTTATTAGAACTTTACACTTTATTTTATTAGAACTATATTTTGTGTTTTATTTTATGTGTATTTTATTGCTTATGTTACTTATTAATTACTATGTTACTTATTAATTACAATGTTACTTATTAATTACTATGTTACTTATTAATTACTATGTTACTTATTAATTACTATGTTACTTATTAATTACTATGTTACTTATTAATTACTATGTTACTTATTAATTACTATGTTACTTATTAATTACTATGTTACTTATTAATTACTATGTTACTTATTAATTACTATGTTACTTATGTTACTTATTAATTACTATGTTACTTATTAATTACTACTCCGCTTATTCAAACACATTAAGAATATCAGTGGCATATTCACCTGCTCCTCAGAGTTAACGTGCAGTGAGTCAAGCTTGATGATATCACTCAGGTCCTGTCTGGACAGTGCCAGGAAGTCTTCCGTCCTAGAGACCTCGACGAAGTGGCGCTGTACGTAACGGTTGCAGGCCTCCGTCAGCCCCGGGCACATGAACTGCTCACTGAACGTTCTCACGCCCAGCACGTTCTTAGGATGAAGTCTGCATTAAATAGACATCAGAAGAGACGTAACAGCATGACTGACGTCCCTGATATTGCCTTATGGCGAGGAACCGGACGCTAAATTCTTATTGATTGATTGATTGATAAAGCTAAAAGGCTATAAAGCCAAGTTTAACGTTAGTTTCCTGCTTGATAGCATGTCAGTGGCGCTGTGGTTAAAGAGGAGGGAACGCAGATTAACTGCATTCCCCTAGCTCTCATTTTTTCTGATGTGTGTTCCCCTGCTAGAAGCCCATATTATTACTAGAGGGCCAGTAAAAACATATTAAGGAGCCTAAAAAATTCTTACCATTCCACTTACTCTAAGTTTCAACTTTAACCACAGAGTGATGAGGATGGCATAGGATTTGAACCCTGCACTTACTAATCCACTGTCGAACTACAATCCAAAAAGCCATCTGCTCAGCCTTTAATTAAATCTTATATCAATTAATTCTTATGGCAATTTTATAAACAGAATAAAAAATTAAATTACAATTTGTAATCTGAAGATATTACATTTATATGTACTATATCTATGTGTTACAATTAAAACTTGTTCTATTTATATTTTATTTATATTAATTATATTCATACCGGCTTAATTTTGACTCAATAGTGTTCGATGCTGTCGTTGATGACTGTAGCACTCTAATTGTTATTAATACTGTTATTATTATTATTATTATTATTATTAGGGGATTGACTGATGATATGGTGTGGGACAGGGAGGACTGGAGAAAGTCTATTCGCATCCCGACCCTGGTTAAACTGGGATTCAAGGGAAGATGAGGATTATTATTATTACATTTACTGTTTTTCTAATATTTAAGCAAAGTCTTAATAGCCGAGGCTTAGAACCTGTTTCGCAGAAATTCGCAGCAGGCGTCCTTGACAGCCTGCATCTGAAGGAAGCTAGCGCCAATCAGCACAGACTGGATGTTAGACGTGTCCAACTGGATACGTCCGTTGTATGCAAAGTTTATCAGAGCTTCCAAAGCCCTGCAATGTTATAATGTTTAATGTTTTATTATATAATGTTTTAAAATCACTTCAACTGTAATGCAATTTATTTTGGACTACAAAATATGGTAGGCAATAGAGATGTGTGAAGGAGTTATATGCCAGGTGTGTCAAGGAGTTATACACCGGCTGGAGCCAGTGGCAAAGTCCGTAAGATACTCGACCGCAGATCAATATGTGTGGGATCAAATCTTGGACTCGCCTGTCACTGACATCGCTTTCGAGTGAGGAAACTGACGCTGACCTTAGCTTTTTACTTTTCCATGGACCTGCATTTCTGAGAGAGAGAGAGAGAGAGAGAGAGAGAGACAGAGAGAAAAAGAGAGAAACAGAGACAGAGGGAGAGGGAGAGAATCTAGTTTCAGTGCTACCTACTATAGACAAAACGAAGAGACAATTCTTGGAGATCAATGACTAACTGTAACAGCTAAATAAAGCAAAAATAGAGTAGGCAATAAAAACTACCTTGGAATTCCGCGATGAACCTGCTCAACGATGTAGTGTGGCAATCTGCTCATTGATTGAGTTTTCACTGAAGTTTTAAACGAACGATGAGTGTCTGATAACGTTCTACGAGTTATCAGACACTTAGTTATCCTGAATGTCTTAATAGCGTAGGGGTAACGTCATGAAGTTTTAAATGACAGATCCTGAGGTAAATTGAACTCTCGTGGATTCGAATCCCAGCCGCGCTGATCTGAGAGTAAAATCTCGGACATCCACTGGACTGGTTAATACAGAAAATGGTCTAAATTGCCTAACGGTTTAAACATGTGGTATTAGAAGTGATAGATATCAACATAGTTGATAATTTCACTATAATGTGTGTTTACTTTTTGAGAGCAGGAATATTTTCCTCTGAACCCCCTATTGGATGGACTACAAGAGAGAAAGAGAATATCAGAACAGAACATACCCGGCTTCTATACCCTGAACATTGATCTCTGACTGCCGCGCTTCAACCATATCGTGCGTAAACATGGCATTGAAGTATGGAATGGTTGCCGCAAGCACTATACGATGTGCACTAAACTTTACATCGTCGACCTACAAGTTTTTAACAATATTACAATAGTAGAAGTAAAATTAGCTTCACAATAAAATCAGTAATTTTGGACTCCTAATATTTGTCTGTGCAGGTATATATTCTACAGAAAAAGCATAGTCTTTTACAATTTACTAATTTAGTGGAACATTAGAGTATGAAGTAAGCAGATAATCATCCTTTTAGAATTCAGTTCCTCAAAAGTAAATTCTCCCAATACAATTCCGTCATACTCTTGTGTGCATACCTTCACTTGTTTTAGTAACTTATATTGAACTGATCTTAAATTTAAATTTGCACTATTTAATAAATCTTTAGTTTTCCCCTATTGGCTTTGGTTTAGCTTCATATTCCACACTCGTGGATGAGTCATGAATAACAGCTCATCTATTAAGTTAATTACCTAATTTCCGCAGAAAAGTTGCTCCGTTTAATGAAACACTCCGTCAGCTCATTGGCCTAACTTCTGATTTTCATAGTACCCGAGATTATACTACATTAAATTATAAATGATGTACTAATTTTATGATGTTATTTCTGGTCTTGTAAACAAATTACTATGTTGCAAACAAAAATCGTTATTTCAAGTTACGACAATTAACTATTCAGTTAAATTAAAGACATAAATACCTTCAACGTCACGTCGCACAGTTTTCCCCTCCGCCTAATTTCTTCCATGATGGGAAAGGCGCTTGTCGCCAGATCCGATTTTACAAACACAACAACATCGTCCGCCATTTTTAAATCTCACACAATAGTTGTGAACTTCTAATAAGCTCTGACAAAAGCAAAATGATCCAAATTTATGAAGACTCAACATTTATTGCTTCTTGTTATTGTGCCAAGCAGATTAGGTTCTATAATTATTATTTATCTCATATCTTAGTTTGAAACCAAGTGTGAGTCTTAGGTATGTAAATGATAAAAGTAGGAAATTAAAAGAGAAAGTAATTTTCACTACAATATATTTCGACAATATAGAAAGCAATTACATCTTTTTTAAGAGTCATTAAACACTTATAAAAATACATAATTAACTAGAAAGAATAGGCCTACGTGTGTAACATGTATAGCTAGTCTAATAATAGGAGTCATATAGAAATATCGTTGGAAGAAATATTTTGGAAGTTATAATGGAGTAATTTCGACAATTATTTGAAAGAAATTTATAATGTATTTCAATTTAAGGAAGATACTGGGTAATTATTCTCTCAACAAATTAGTTGATCCTGTGGTTTTGTTCATCTGTTTGTTTTTCATATCTAATTGTACGCCATCTCTGCTTCGCAATGCTCAATGTTGTCATGGACCTTGTTGCACTTTTTAATAGCACTTTTTTTGAATTCGTACTTCATTTTTTGTATTCTCAGCCGAATTCAGTATTGATGCTTCGTGTTCAGTGTAGGCTAAGGAGTAAATTTTTAACTGCAGCTATACTAGTTAATTAAAAGCTGGTAAAGCTAATGTTAACGTCAGTTTCCTCACTTGAAAGCGATATTCGACCGCGGATCAGTATGTGCGGGGTTCAAATCCTGGGCTCGCCCGTTGCTGACATCGCCTTCGAGTGAGGAAACTGACGTTAACATTAGCTTTATTAGCTCTTTTAGCTTTATCCAATCCGAGAGGCAGACTGGGGGGTCTAAAAATAGAGCAAACCAAAATCCGGGAAATCAGTCCAAAGAGGGGCACAAGTGGAATGTATGTTTACGTGTTGGTCTCAGTTCATATCGAGTCACATTCACTACAAACAAACAAGTCGCTCACATCTCTTCATTTAATATCAAACAAAATCATTAACACAAAAGTATGAACATAAAATATTCTTTCGCCCGACATTGAACGCCTAAAGAAAATTACTTTCAAAATTAAAAGTTAAGTACACCAAAACAAAAACGATTTCGGTTAATCAACATAGGCTAATATCTGTCCATCAGTGCTAAAACTTTGTTTGAAGAATAGATCAACCGGTGACTGTACATGTCGTAGACTGTGACAAAAGCGACAAGATCCAAATCAACGTCCGAAAGGGTATTCGGTTGGTGAGAGCCTAAGCTTCAGAAATTTCTACAAAATTTTCTGAAAGGAATGTAAGAGATTTTGATAATGGTATAGGACAGAGAGGAGTGAAGAAGGTCCATTTGTATCCCGACCCTAGTTAAACTGGCACTAAAGGAACATGATCAAGACCTTATTTTTCAATATTGATATATTTTGCAGAATGTAATGAGCAGTAAGCAGAACCTAAGAAGTCTTAGTTTACAAGGCAAATATTCAAATAACTCGGCCATTCAAAGGAGCGACCATCAGAAAATAAATACTGTGGCTTTTCAAAATCAGTCGACTCATATTCTAATACTAACTACTTCAAGACATGGAGACTTTATGGTATTGTCTAGCAAAGGAACTATATAATTAAATTCAGTAAAACTTACACGATAAAATAAAATAAAACACAAAAATATTTCTCTTGAAATAAATTGCGAAAATAACGAACCGTTGGGTAGTATAAACCTAATACCTATGCAACGTTTAAATATGTATAATAACTTTAATATCCCTGATATCTTCATTATCGTATAGAGGAGTACACGGGATAGGCCTGACAGTTAGAGGCTTGCAAGGCATAGGCCTAACATATAGAGGCTTGGCCTAAATTACATTGACAATCTAAACTAACATCTCTACTAAGAAATAATAATAACAATAATAAAAGAATAATAAAATAATAATAAAGGTTTAACGTCCATTTCCTCATCAAAGAAGATGCATACTGTATAATGACTATATTGCATATTCAGTTGAATTAGTAAACCAAACACCACTTTGTTTCTTTTAAAATTTAAATAAAATGTGCACTTTTCTCACAAAATCTAAATAAAGCCTGATGTTTCTATCCTAAAATTTAAATAATGTCCACGCACTTGTTTCTACGATAATTCTACACGTCAATGCCTAAAATGGCCTCTCTGTTCAAAGGCTGCTAAACAAAAATAAATATATCGTATTGCGCGATGATTTTGTAAATATAATACTCGCATGAAATTATAAGCATGCTTCACCGTCTGCATTCATAAACTTACTCAATTAAATACTTCATAGCGTTTCTTAATTAATAGCACAAAGCTCTAAACAGAAATAAAAGAAAAACTAAAGAACAGTATCATCATCATCATCATCATCATCATCATCATCATCATCATCATCATCATCATCATCATCATCATCATCATCATCATCATCATCATCATCATCATCATCATCATCATCATCATCATCATCATCATCCTCCCTTGAATCCCAGTTTAACCAGGGTCGCGATACAAATAGACTAAAGAATAGCATAGAAGCTAAATTAGATTCTATATCAGGTGAAGACTTTAAGAAGCCGACGCATCAATTTCTTCCGCCAGAATCGTCTTAACGTTTTCCGCACGATCTTCTTCTGACACCTGACAATCCACCTCTGCCTCATCATCATCATCATCCTCATCCTCATCATCTAAAAGAACCCTCTGAGAGGCATCAGCGCCCACTTTATCCACATCCATAAGCCTCACTATGGGATTGAAATGAAGCGAAGCTTTCCCCACCCGCCCAGGCGACACACCCCCGCCGCTCCCCTCCGCCTCTGCCGCCTCGTCATACGCCGTCATCGTGTACGAACCGTCCAATGGGATCACGGCAGCGACCTCCTCTCCCACGTGATTGGCTGCGTCTCCCACGTGACTGGCCGTTACGTGATCGGCCACCTCGTCGGCGTCGAAGGAGGCGAAGGCGCAGACGGAGCAGCGGTGCGGCTGCAGGTCGGTGTGCTCGCGCACGTGAGCGTCGAAGTCGCCGCGGGAGAACGACTCGTATGCGCAGAACCCGCATCGTCTCAGCATCAGCTCGTCCTCCCCGTCCACCTCGGGGAGGATCTCGATGGCGGGCAGGCGGCCGGTCGGTAGGCGGGCGTGTTCGAGTAGCAGATGACTCGCGAACTCCGTCGAGGAGGAAAACCGGCGAGGACATTTGTGGCAGCAGTACGCCAGTTCGGTGGTTCCCTTCATCGAGTAGCTCATCATCATCTCGTTCTCCTCGTCATCGTCGTTGTAGTCAACTGTGTCGTCCGACGCGTCGTCGTCGTCGTCGATGTTTGCGCGGCGGCGTTTGGCGGAAGAGCGGCGAGGACCGTCGCTGTCGACGGGGGATGGAATGTTCTCGAGAGAGGAGCCGGTGGAAGAGTCGAGAGCTGACTGCTTCGAGGAGACGTCGATCCAGCGGACAGGCTTGAGCGGGTGCTTAGCATTGCAGTGTCTCCTCAGGCGGAATCTACAAGTGACAAAATAACAAAGCAAATTAAAATGGGAGATTCCGAAATAACAAATGAAGTACAAATTCAGAAGTGAAAATGAATAAAAGCAGGTAAAACTAATGTTAACGTCAGTTTCCTCACTCGAAAGAGATGTCAGAGACGGGCGAGCCCAGGATTTGAACCCCGTACATACTGATCCGCGGTCGAGTATCTTACCGACATCGCCAATGGCTCCAGCCTAATAGCTCCGATACATATATAAAACTAATAGTTAGTCCGCTTTAAAACTAATAGTTAATGTTTTGCCCTTTACAGTGCAATGCTATTTTCATTATCAATTGTTATTATCTCCAATTTTTCTTCGATCTAATGTTGCTATGTTGCTGTTTCCGTGTTTCCCGTAGTCAGCTAGATAGAGCTCAATTGTGCCCTTTCTGACAGCCGTTTTATTTGTGTTCTGTCTCGTTGTATACGCGCTGTGTATATTTTGATTCAGTTACAAATAAATGATCATGGTTCTCTCTCTCTCTCCTCTCTCTCTCTCTCTATCTCTCTCTCTATCTCTCTCTAATACGCGTTCAAGAACTGGCACAAGCAGCTTACTTGAGCGGGAAGAGTATGCCGCAGTAGTAGCACTTCCACTTCCTGGGCTGATGTATGACTGAGTGCATCTTGTAGTGAGCCCTGTTGATCGTCTCGTAGTGGCACTGCTTGCACCGGTACATCCCGTCTGAGTCAGGGGCTATCCTGATGTCCAGAGCCACTCCGTCCAGCACTGCAGGCGCTCCTATGTCAATCAAGTAATTAGTCAATTAATCAGTCGATCACTGGAATGATTAAATGAATTAATGCACAGAATGAATGAATGAACGAATGGTATGCATGAATGAATGCATGAATAAATGAATGCATGAGTAAATGAATGAATGAAAGTACGAAATGAATGAATGGTATGAATGAACGAAAGGAATGCCAGAATTAAATATCAATAGATCAATAGATAAATACCAATAGATCAATAAATCATCGCTAATCAGTTAATCATTGACTGCTTACAATGAGCCAGTTAATTATTCAGTCTGTCAATCAGTAAATCGATCAACCAATCAATGGATCAATCCATTACTTACAATTCATATTTAACAATAAAGCAGTCGATGTTTAATAAATACAACAATTAATATTTTATAAATCAAGGAATTAAATTCAATTAATATTTAATAAATCAAGCAGTCGACATTTAATAATCCAGAAATCGATATTTAATAAACACCTAAATAAATGTCACACAGGTATAGTAATGACTGACACTTCTACTGACATTTTCACTGACATTTTCACTGACATTTTCATTGACATTTGACTTACCACTTGTTTGATTCTGAGACGAAGCCGCAGCAGAGTTACCATCTTCACTGTTTTCAGTCACGCCCTCATCGTTACCATCATGCTGAACAAAAACCTGCAGATTTTCAAATCAACCCATTTCAGTCAAATAAGTAAAAAATTTAGCACAAATTTAATACATCGTTAAATTTATAAATGTATTCACCTTGTAATGTTTGCTATACAATGCTGTTGATATGTTACTTATAACAAAATAATAAAAAAGTTGACTTATGACACATAATAATTATAATTGTTAACTAATAAAGAAGCTGCCTTACATTAAACAACAAGTATCAAATAAAAATAAGTTGACTTGCAGTAAATAAACAAACAATAAAATGGGTAATGAAGCCTTGCTACTTTAAGAGTACAGAACTATAAAGAATAAAACAACGTTATAAATAATATCTTCGACAATTTGCTTAGAGCTTAGCGAGTGAAAAAAGAACTCAATTATCAAAATGTCGAAAACAAAAAAGGTCTAGAACCTGTGAAGATGGATTGAAGGTAGAGGTGGGTTGACGATAGCGGAATGATTTTCCCGGGTGACTGTGTCGAATGTGCTTCCGTATCCAGCTAGGATAGTGGCTTCGGTGATCACAGTAACCACACTGTAGTCTGTAGGGTGAGTGAGTTATCATGTGTGCCTGTATCAATCAATCAATCAATCAATCAATCAATCAATCAATCAATCAATTAGCTAGGATAGTGGCTTCGGTGATCACAGTAGCCACACTGCAGTCTGTAGGATGAGTGATTTATCATGTGTGCTTGAATCAATCAATCAATCAATCAATCAATCAATCAACCAATCAATCAATCAATATATCAATAAATCAATCAACTCGGGTAGGGGCTGTGATTATCACTTTCATATCTAACATTAATTATCGTTATCACAACCATTACTTCATCCCTATCACATCTATCATTATCACAACCATTACTCTATCAGTATCAGATCTAACATCATCACAATCATTATCAGTATCACTATCTCGCTCACCTGCAGGGGTCTCAGAGCGCTGCTGCTGTACGTACAGTGCGGACATCTCATCAGCTTCGCACTCGGCGGCGGCTCAGCCGGCTGTATCTTAGCCGGGCGGCTCTTCGTCACGCACCACGGCATCTTGACTCTCTCAGGCTCAGCGTAGTCAGCGCTGCTGCGGTGTGTGGAGCGCGCGGTGGATTTGCTCTGGAACGAGTGACGGCGTATGCCGAGCTGAGCGAAGGGTTTGCGCTTGGTGGTGGTGGAGGTGGAGGGAGCACTGGGGTCCTTGGAGGCAGCCTGGAGGCCTGAGGCAGCGAGCTCCTTGTCGTCCTTCACCAGGCACTCATTTAGCTTCTTCTCCACCTTTAACAGAAACAACACAATCGATCAATCAATTAACCAATCAATCAATAAAGATATGTCACACTCGTTCAGCTTCTTCTCTACCTTTATCAGATATAACAGCAGAGCACAATCAATCACTTAATAAATTGATCAATTAATAAAGATATAATGTAAGTTGAATTTCTTCTCCACCTTGAAAAAAAAAAAAATTAATTAATCAATCAATTATTCAATCAATCTATCAATTAATCAATTAATAAAGATGTAATGTCAGTTGAGCTCCTTCTCCCCCTTTATCAGATATAACACAATCAATCAATCAATTAATTAATCAATAAATAAAACAATCAATCAATCAAGCTACAATGTCAGGCACTCGTTCAGCTTCTTCTCCACATTTATCAAATATAACACAATCAATCAATTAATTAATTAGTCAATTAATCAAATACAGAGAGATAGAGAGAGAGAGAGAGAGAGAAAAAGAGAGAGAGAGATAAAGAGAGAAAGAAGAGAAAGAAAGAGAGAGAGAGAAATAAAGAGAGAGAGAGAGAGAGAGATAGAGAAAGAGATAAAGTAAAAGTCAAACCTTGGCATCCATCTCGGCATCACTAAGATCTTTGATATCGACGACCATGCCGCAATGCTTCGACCTGAAGTGCTTGCCCATGCCTGACTTGCTAGGCTCCGTGTAAGCGCAGTAGCCGCACGTGAAAGGCTTATAATGCATCTCTCGCATCAGATGATGCCGCATATCCGTGCGAATATGAGTCACCAAGGAGCAGTAGGGACATCGGTAGAATCCTTTCCGCTGAGTCTTAGGTGAGTCCGCAATCTCCGTGCGGTAGTTGGGACGCAGTCTATTCGTTACCATGGAAGCCGGGTGGGAAGTGCTTTGACTAGGGAGGGGGGAGGGAGGGTTTAAGCCCCCACCGCACATCGGTGGAGGCATCGACAGCTTGGCTGCCTCTGCCTCAGCGAGCGAGACACGTCGATAAGACTCCTTGACCTTTCTCTCCATCTCCTCGTTGCGATCTCGTATGAATCGGACCACCTGTTATCAATCAGGTAGTTAGTTAGTTTATCAATCAGTTAATTGGTTAGTTAATCAATCAGTTAATTAGTTAATTAATTAATTAGTTAAAGGCCAGAAAAGGTTACGGCAAGTTTAATGCGAGTTTCCTGACACCTAGCATGTCAGTAATGGGGATTTGAAGTGCAGTGGATTTGAACCCAGCACCTACTGATCTGCTATCGAACAACTTGCTTCAAAAATAGGGCAATAGCCCAAGAAGATCTATGTGAAATTGAACTACGGAATTAGATAACAAGAATTGTATTTAATTCGCATTTTTTTATTAATGCTGACTCCACCTGAGCCTAATAAGGATGGTATTTAATTTACAGATTGAAATGTTAATTAATTGATTTAACCAGAGCTTAAAAGGAAATTACAAATAGTGGTATTTAAATTCCTGATTAATTAATTAATTAATTAATTAATTAATCGACCTAACCTGAGCGGGATGGCGCATGCGCACATGTTTGAGGACGGGAGAGCTCTTGACGGAGTGGACGTTGTCGCAGTAGGGACAGCTGAATGGCCTGTAGTGCAGGTGAGACATCACGTGGTGACGCATTGGAGACACTTTGACGGAGGAGTAGGAACACATGGAGCACAGGTTGACCAGGCTGGGTGTGTCGAACGAGTTCACGCCACGACTGGATGAGTTACCTAGGTTACGATGAATCACTTAGAGGATAGACGTTTAATCAATCAATAATTAAGCAATCAATCAATAATCAGTTAACCAATTAATATTATCAGTCAACTAATCAATAGTTATATTTTCACTAAAGCTATACAAAAAATTCAACCTATCAATAATCAGCCAACCCATCAATTCACTAGATCTGTTCAGTTAATCAATCAAGAAAAATTCAGTAGCTGGCAGTATTCTATTAAAGTCACGTCACGACTAAATGAGTTACCTAGCTCGCGATCAATCAGTCAATCGCATAACTCAGCCAAACAGATAATCATTTAACCAATCAAGAGTTACCTAGATCACAATCAATCAGTTAGAGGTTAATCATTTAACCAATAAAGAGTTACCTAGATCACAATCAATCAGTTAGAGGATAACCAATCAAGAGTTACCTAGAAAAACTGTCATAATATAAACGTACAAGAACCAACACGACACAAATAACTAGTTTTTTATAAAGAAAAATAAAATCTAACCAATACTATCTTCATCGAAATCTTCACCCTCATCACCAAACCCCCTCCCAACCCCACCCTGACCACCCATACCACCAGGGGGCTGTTGAATCTGCTCAAATTCGGGTGGATCATCAGGGTGGGCCTCCTTCAGATGTCCCTGCATGTTTTCAATCGACCACATAAGTCTCTGACAGTACCTGCACATATACACCTCCATCGGCTCAGCATCGTCATCATCTAGCCGCGACGAGTTCCTAGCCCCGCCCTCTCCCAGAGAACTCTCGTTCAGCTCACCCTCAGCGATGACAAGAGTGTCCTCTTCGTCAGAGTCTTGCTCGCCAGATTTTCTGCCTTGACCCGACCTACCGCTGTCGCCTCCTCTTTCAGATTTAATCGCTACGGAAGGAACGTCGGGTTGTTTTTCGTCTTGGACCTTTCGGTAGCGGACCGGCTGGCTAGGGTGACGGCTCAGACAGTGAGACTGCACCTTAGCCGCTAGAGAATGGCGGAACTCGCAGTAGCCGCACTCGAACGAGATGTGAGAGCGCCTATGCGACGCTAGCAGCATGTCGGTAGGCGCAGAGAAACTGCAGAAGTCGCACTTAAAATCACCGCCAGTCAGTTCAACCTGCGCAGAGGTGTCAGAATTAGCTGCAGCAGGAGAGGAGCTGTAACTGCTCGAGTTGTAGTGCTTGCCGTAGTACGTCACCAGTCCGCCGATCTTCTGAATGTTCGTCTTCAGATATTCGTCGTACTGCTCGAACGTTCTCTGTATTCTCACTTCCATGCCCGGATGTTCGTCGGCTATGTGTCTCTCCACGTACTGCTTGCCCCACATGTATCTCTGACAATAGGGACAGCTGAACAGACCTATCTTCAAGTGCTGCTTGATCAGATGATACTTGGTCTTATCGTGTCGGCTCTCCTGATAGCCACAGAGCTTACACCGGTAGAAAGCAGATCTCGGAGTTCCGTCCGGGTTTCGAGGAACGTCCACCGGTAATCCGTCCGGTCCGAGTGGCTTAGCCGGTTCCTTAATATGAGTCCGATAGGTCGCAGGTCGATTCGAAACCGACTGAGGAAAGATCGCAATCGAGTTGACACTGTCCGAGTGGATTTTAACCATGTTCCGATCCAGGTAGGAGCGCCGTTCGACGGACGTGGATACGGGAATAGCAGAAAGTCCCGGATGAAGCCGTTGTATGTGAGCCACGGCAACCTGGGACTTCCACAGGTAGAGGCCGCAGTGGGGACAGCGGTACGGCTTCAGCTTCAGATGATGACACACGATGTGATTGCGGACTCGAATAGGACGTTGATTCTGAAATCCGCAGAGACGACACTGCCAAGTCCAAGAGTCAACTTGATTTCCTCTTCCGCCTTGTGAGGACCCGGTAGGACCCTGCGTCAATCCGTCGCCGTCGTACCTGGAGGAGAGATCAAGCGGCTGGTCGAGCCGCGGAGATTTCGCAGGAGGCGCTTCTCCAGGCTCCGGCCAGCTTCTCTTCACCGCGAGATTTCTCGGACTGCCATCCCCGGCTTTGACTCTACCGGATTTTGATCCGGTCTTCATGCTAGCGGCAGCGCAGCGCGCGTAGCTCATATCAAACACTATCCCGTCGTCCTTGCTCGCCATGTACCTGTGCAGCTCACCCACCTCCCAGATAGGAATCCCGTCGGGTCGCAGGTATCCCACAGGAATCACGGACGAGTTCTTGCTCAGCGGCACGATGGCGTTGAACGTCGACAGGTCGTCGCGCACGGAGACGGGTTTGTTGGGGTGAACGCGCTGGCAGTGGCGCATGATGATCGACGTTGTCTTGCTGGTGCCGTACGGGCAGTAGCCGCAGCCGTAGACTCTTCGGTTCATGTGGACGTGAAGCACGTGGAGGCTGATGTCGCGGCGGTTCCAGCGAGAGATGATCGGGCAGTAGGCGCACTTGAAGACCCGCCGGCTGACGTCGCCGTCCCCGGTGCTTGATCCGGCGTCGTCTCCTGGAGAGATAGAGAGAAATCATAAAATAATCATCCTCATCATCATCTTCCCTTAAATCCCAGTTTAATTTCAGTATATTTCACTGTATTTTCAGTGTATTTCAGTTTCAGTGATACTTTAGTGGTCGGGATACTTGCTCATAATATGCCCATACCATCTAAATAAATCCTAAAATAATAAAGATAATAATAATAATAAATAATAGTAAATAGTAAAGAAAGATAGAAAGCTTTTAAATATACTGAACAAAGAATGCAAAGACAGCACTTAGAATGAAAGCAGACGAAAAGCTTCCAGACCATATCGATGGAATTGAGCGAAAGAAATACACTGAAATACACTTAGATACACTGAAATACACTGCAATACACTGCAGTACACTGCAATACGCAGAAATACGCTGAAATACGCTGAAATACACTGAAATACGCTGAAATACGCTGAAATACACTGAAATACACTGAAATACACTGAAATACATTGAAATACATTGAAATACACTGAACTACCTTGAAATACACTGAAATATACTGAAATACATTGAAATACACTGAAATACACTGAAATACATGGAAATACACTGAAATACACTGAAACTGAAATACACTGAAACTGAAATACACTGAAATACACTGAAATACACTGAAATACACTGAAATACACTGAAATACACTGAAATATACTGAAATGATGCACAGAGAATGAAAGTGTACAAAATGCATCCAGTCCATATCAATGGAATTAAGTGATGCAAGAAAAAGGAAAATAGAAATAAATGATGCAAGAAAAAAGAAATAAATGATGCAAGAAAAACGAAAATAGAATTAAAAGATGTAAGAAAAAAGAAAACAGAATTAAATGACGAAGACAGAATTAAATGACCCAAGAAAAACCAAAATAGAAATAAATGTGGCAAGAAAAATGAAAATAGAACTAAATGATACAAGAAAACTAAAATAGGATTAAATGACGAATGTAGAATTCAACGCTACAAGAAAACGAAAACAGGATTAAATGATGAATTAGAATTCAACGATGCGATAAATACGAAAATGGAATTAAATTTTTAAATTCAAAATGCTCAACAAAATGAAAGAATTAAATTAGAGGTTAAATTGAGACAGAGCTCCCTACCGCTTACCTAGAGCAGGAGACAGAGACGCTGCATAGCTCTGGGAGTTATCTTCATAGTCCTCTACCTCTCTCTTTAGGCTTCCCACTGGAGTCCTAACGGATGACCTGGAAGGTCCCGGAGTGTCCGAGGCGGACAGAGAGGATGATGGAACTGGCGTTTGGAATGCAGGCTGGGCATCCACTGACTCTCTCTTGATTCTTATATCAGTATATAGCGGCCCAGCGGTATGCTGTGAACACAAACGCTAAATAGAAATAGAGCTAAATAGGACTATCTGGATAAGATAAATAACAATATCTTAATATTAAACCAATTTTAGAATTTAAAGGCACAGATCATAGCGACTGTAACAACTTGTCATGAATTTTAACAAATTGTAGAATAAACGTCGGACGCTTCCACAGTTCTTACACGCAGAATTTAACACTAATATTACAGGTTTTACGTCCGTTTCCTCATCCAAGGATGATGTCAGGGACGTACAGCACACACCACTACAGATCAATTCACCCAAATCAATCTGCAAAAGAAATGTATGACATTAGTTAGAGTAGTATGACATATACATGCATAATGCTGATTTTCCCTAATTCTCTATTTCTAATCGTAACGTAATAATAAGCAGCAAGTAGTATGACAATGTCACTAAGTTATACAGCTAAGTTATACAGCTAAGTTATACAGCTAAGTTATACAGCTAAGTTATACACGATCAATTAAACGCAACTGAGATAATAGATACATCTCAGCCTGGCTTGACACTTCGCAGACATTTTAAAACAAACGCAATGTCTAAAAGAGAAATGATGAGAAAGAAAATTTGTAGACAAGGATGAGAATTATTGCTGGAAATTAAATGTATACATACTAAATCTTCAGCCTCCACGCCCTCTGGCGACCAAGATCTCTCCGTATACTCAGAGGCTCCTCTCACGCCCATAGATCCGCCCACAGCTCCGCCCACAGCTCCGTCCATAGCCACGCCCACCTGACTCCGCACCTCGTCGATAATTGCCGCATCTTCTTCCTCGTGCAGCTTCATGTGCCGCACCAGGTTAATCCTCACTCTGTTCGTAAAGTCGCACTTCGGGCACTTCATCGCCTCGGCGTAAATCATTCCTGGCGGAAGAGATGACTCCATGTAGTCCGAAGCAATCCTCTCTTCTCCGGCGCGAACCATTCTCTGCGCACCGCCAGCGTACCTTCTGGCTATAAGCCGATTCTGCACCGCCGATCCAGCCTTCGCTAATTTCTTCAGCCGGCTGGCGGCAGAGGTCCAATTAGAAGCCACGTTCGACATCGACCGGGCAAAGCCGTTAGCCTTAAAAGAGCCGTAGTAGTAGTCGTCTGAGGGGATGTCCCCTCCTAGCGGCTGACCTTTGACCTTCACGAGTCCTTCGTTGTCTGCATCCAGTTCCAGCTCTTCTCCGTTTATTATGCGGTACATTCGCCGGAACGGCTCGTTCATGTGGTATTTTCCCAGGTGGAATTTTATGCAGTTCAGACGATTGTGGCGGAATTCACAGTGACCACAGCGGTAGCCGTCCGTCATCATTTCATTTCGCTCGTGAATCGCCAGGTGGCGTGTGAAGTTTAGCTTCTTCGTGCACTCGAACGGACAGAGATGGCACTGGTGCAGCGATCGCTGACTCGAATCGAGGTCTTCCGGGCTCGGAGATCTTCCAGATAAATCCATCTGAATCTTTCCAACGCCTCCGTGAAGTTCCACGTGCGACCGATAGTTGGGCAGATCGTCGCAGCTAAAGTCGCATCTGTCGCAGTGATATCTGTCTATCATATCGGCCTTCTCACCGTCTCCTTTTCCATCTCCGGCGAAGCTCTCGCCCTGTAGTTCTTCCAACTCATCCTGAGTCTCTTCCTCTTCTTCTTCCAACTCTTCGTCGTCCACAGGTGGCAGAGTGTCCTTAAATAGATCTCGCGGGACTCGAACCGAAATTTTCGGCGTTGGTTTCTCGATGGAGTTCTTTTCGATGTACTCCGTCAGCATCTCCAACCGATGAACAGAACCGAGGTGATTGAGCAAGTCCGGTTTCCATGGGAATGCTCCCGAGCATATGGGACAGGTGACCATATCGTCGAGGTACTCGATGTTGTCTTGGACGACTTCGAATTTGAAGATCTCGTCGGGGTGTTCGGCAGAGATGTGATCTTCTATGATGGTCATCTGATTGCTCTGCTTCTGACAGTACGGACAGGCGTAGTATCTGAGAACATCAATCAATCAATCAATCATTAAGTTCATCTATCAATCAAATAATTAATCAATCAATCAATCAATTAATCAATCAATCAATTAATCAGTCAATCACTTATTAAATTCATCAATCAATCAATTTATCAATGAATAAATCAATCATACAATCAATCTATTAATCAATCATCGTGTGGTGTTTAGGCGCCTGTTTGTGCAGAGTCTTCAAGAGACGTCCCTGAATTGCCTAATATCGAGAAACCGGACGTTAAATTCTTATTGATTGACTATTGATTGATTGGATTGACTGATTATTGATTGGTTGATTCTTACTTAACCGACTGACTGACTACACATATTGACGTATTTACCTGACGACGTGTTTTCCAGTATGATGAGCCAGATGGCGTCTCAGCGTGTCCTTCACATCAGTCGCTAGGCCGCAGTATCGACAGCTGAACGACAGATCTCCCCCGCTCTTCTGCTTCTCGTGGCACTCATACGTGTGCAGCTTCATCTGCAACTGAGTGTTGCACGTGAAAGTGCAACTGTTGCACTTCTCCGTCATGGCAACAGTTGCCACGGAAAGCTCTACTGTGGGGTTGGCACGGCGACGCTTCGGACGAGGTGGAGAAGTGGTGGACGAGGAGTTGACGGAGGTCTTTAAGTTATCTGTGCAATAATGATGTAATGGTGATGTAATGGTGATGTAATAGTGATGTAATAACGATGAGGTAATGATATAATAATGATGAGGTAATGATGATGTAATAGTGATGTAATAGTGATATAATAAAGATGTAATAATGATGTAGTAATGATGTAATAATGATGTAATAGCGATGAAGTAAGGATGTAATAATGATGTAATAGTGAGGTAATAATTATGTAATAATGATGTAATAGTGATTTAATAATGATGTGATAATGATGTAACAATGATGTAACAATGATGAAGTGATGTAATAACCATGTAATAATTATGTAATAATGATGTAAAAATGAAGTTCTGTGTAATATACACCAAATGTAACAGAAATATGTACAAATAAAATTTCTTATAAAGCATACCAATGCATCAGTTTTCATGTTTTCTTTTAAATTACAAAGTAGTTACATTGCTTGCATTCAATTGCACAATTAATTTTATTATTGCTCATGTCATGTGTATTTTAAAAAGTTTCAATGTAGCACTCTATTTCTTGTTGATGCTATGCACTCAGAAAGTTGATGTTGTTGCTATGTTGACATAGCAACAACATCAACTTTCTTTACATCAACGATGAGAGTGCATAACAACAGCAATAACTATAGCATGTACATGCTACAGTTATTGCTGTTGTTATGCACTCTCATCGTTGTTGTTGCTATGCACTCTAATAGCAACAATTGTTGTTGTAGCTACATACTCTAGTTGTTGCTGTTGTTGTTATTGTTATGCTCTCTAAAGTTTGCTATTGCTATTCAATCAAATTGTTGCTGTTGTAATATAATTCAATCTCAGCGTTGGCTATTTCGTATTTCAGAGAGTTTTAAGTTCTGCAATAAAAATTTTACATTTGAATCTTTACATTACACTTAACAAACGTACCACAAGAAAATCCTCTACTTTATTAAAATATAAAGTTTAAAACGAAAACGAAGAAGTTTACACCATACGAAAATATGAAAATAAAAGCAATAAAAATGACTACCTGACTTAACTAGCAGCTTTCCATCGCTGCCCTTACCGATATCCCCTCCAAGAACTCTACCGGAATTTCCAGTACCAGCTTTACCTTCCGCTTTCTCATTCTTCGCTCCATCCGTCGCTTTCTGTCGCTCATTGTTCAGTATCTGGATACAGATGTTAATACGTCTGGGACGACCCTCGTGATCAGCAGCAATGTGAGCCAGCAGCCCTTCCTTGTTCTCGTACACATTCGCACAGTACGAACATTTGGCAATGTTCTTCACGTGCGTCTGAACGTGCGTTGCAAATTCCGCCCGATGTTTCAGCTCCTGGAAACAGAAGCAGCAGGGAAGTTTCCCGTTAGATTCCGGATGCCGCTGGTCGAAATGACTGCAGAGTTCTGTTACTCTGTTGAAGAAGGTGCCGCATTCTGGAATTACGCAGGGATAGTTTCCTCGATTTTCTGGGTGCGAGGATGAAGGCACTGCAGGAGGAATGATAGAAAGGCTGGCAGGTGGCTGACTGGTGAAATGGCTTGATTTTGACGTTAGATGTTCAGAGTTCCAGTGACTAACCAGCTGATCTTCATCGCCGAATTCCTTCTCACAAACGGCACAGATCAGCTTTGCGCTCGGGTGTTTGGTCATGTGATGGAGCTTAAAACAGACACCGTCTTTAGTTTCAAATTTGCAGTCAGTTACGCCACATCGGTACGGAATTCCACCAGACGATGAATTCGTGGCAACACTGTCATTTGAGTCCTCGCTTTGCCTTCTCAGCCTAAATTCATGCTCCAATTTTTCCGGTGTTTTCTTAACGTGACTTGAAAATTTGAAGGCTTCGATTCGTACGCACCCATCCGTTTGATCATCCAATGGTGGACTTGAATAGGTTCTTGTTTCTTGATCTTTTATAACAAATTTGTTTTCTTTACTTTCACAATTACCATTTTCATTTTTCACATTAACAATATTTCCATTCTTATAGCCTTGATTGGCATTATTGACTTTCCCATCAACATCAGATTTGACTTTATCGTTAAGGCCTGAACAAGATTCCTCAGGTAACTTAATTTGCTGCTCTATAGACTCTAACTTTTTCCCATCAACGGCAGAATCAATGATTTCACTTTTTCCACCTTTAATATCATCTACAGATTCTTTCACTGCCGTCATAAAATTGTCTTCATCAACCAAATCCTTTGACATAGGACTAACTTTCTCAACTTCCTTCAATGTATCTCCTGAATCAACCACTTTCTTCTGACTGAAGGAATCAGCCCAGGAATTCATATTACATTCCGCTACAGGCTCATTGAGGTTTTTCAGCAGAGTCATGGCCTCACTAAACACCCCGCTATCCCCGCTATTCTCATTCTCTCTGCTGTCGCTGTTTGACATATCTTTATCGCAGTCAGTCACTGAACCGGACCCTTCGACAGTTTGATTATTCTCAAACTTTTCCGAGTCTGCGACAATGCTGGATTTCCCCAGATCCGGAGGTTGGCTTTTGTCACTTTGCCCGTTAACGACTGTCGACGTTGAAGCAGCTTCTCTCTGACGTATCAATGCTTTCATGATCTTTTCAACGATTGGGCAGAGTTTGTCGTCCAACATCGTCTTACCCTTCTGGTTGCACTCACGACATGGACTGCGTAGTGCCTGGTGAATATCCTCAAAAATGTGCTTAATAAACTCCGGCACGTTGCTAGTTAACGTTTTGCATTCGGAACAACTGAATTTTCCTTCAGAGGTGACTAGGTACTTAAAGTTTTGCTTCATTGCTGGCTTGGGTGACTGTAATTTAGGAGGTGTAGCAGACAGAGATGGTTGAGGTAGCAAGGAATCTGTCTCACCCCCAATAATTTTACTAACTTCTTTGCCATTCTCGTTGCCCTCTGCTAGTTTTTCTCCGAGATCTTTTTCCGAGTTATCCTGATTCCTCTCCGCTTTTTCATCTTCCCTCCCTGTCGAACCATCGACTGATTTTAATACTGTCAGAGCTCTATCGGCTGTCGATACGCCTGAAATAAGTCTACTCATTAATTCTGCGACTTTATCGCTCTCGTTAATCTCCAGCTGAGCGGGTAGCATCTCATGCATCTCACGAGTGTGTGTATGCAGTTGAGCTACCGACGCCACCGTCTGATCGCAGAGACCGCAGCGATAGGGATTGACTAGGTAATGATGCCGAGCGTGTTCCTCGAAAACTATCCGATGCGGAGAGACTAGAGGACAGGAAAAGCACTGGAATTTTCCGCCAACGTAAGAGAATTTAGCTTCCTCATCTCCAGCGCTCCTGGCAACCTCAAATTTGAAGTGCGTGTGAAGATGGAGAACAAGATTTCCAGGACTAGTGCCAAAGAAGCCACAACCTGGAGCTATACACTCGAATCTGCTGCTACTTTTATCCAAGTCTTCACCTTCCGTTATTGGTTTGTCAGTAGTATCTATCACCTTATCTATCACATGAGGTACCACTGCAGTGTCATCTGCTGAATTAGGCATAGTTTCCAAATCACTGGACAGTATTATAGATTCATCGGAATGGCTATCGTTTGAAGTAACTGCATCTGAGTTAGAAGTATCTTTGAAAGCTATAACTTCCACAACTTTTTCGTCAGTTCTCTTCATATCACATGTTCTTTGCGACGAACATTCTTCAAACTCCGTGCTGTCATTATCACGCCTAACATTTTCAGCAAAATCACTCATTCTAACCGAACATCAGAAACTGCCACATAGGAAATCAATTAATATCATATAATCAATATCACATTACACATTAGATGTCACGCTTTGCTAGAAGCTTAGTACACTGACGAATGCATATCACAAATTCCTACAACAGAAATAAAATCATTTAATACATTAATTCCTCATCTAGATCATCTACTAAAAGTTGAAATGTAAATATAGCAAAATTAAGTGCACCCTTTTTTGCTCATCCATTTTTCTAAATATATTTCATAATGCATTTACCTCCAAAACTATTTAAAAGTTTAAAATCTACACGTTTTATTAGATTCTATAAGTTTTCAGGAGTTAGGGATATTTGTTTACAAATATCATTGGGTTTTTCAAGCAAACTGAACAAGTTTTATATTTGTTTACTTTTCTCTGATTACTCTGATTCTTTGTTTACAGAGGCAAAAACTAATGACAAAAAATTGGGGACGCAACCCTGCTCAGTTATCAACTTCTCAATACCTCTCCACCCCCTCTCTTTCATTTCGTTCCCACCTAACTCACCCCTGTCCAATCTCTCACAACCACGTTCTTATTCTACGACAAATCCAAATCCAATAAAGCGGATATATCTATGCTAGCCTATCACTCGCGTGTTAGAAAGTATACAGCTTGGCGGCTAACTATACAAATACGTAATTTTACTCATATATACATGCATGCCCCACATAATTTAAGCATTTATTATCATCAGTTGGATAACTAAGAGTGTTCCATTTTACAACAAGAATTAATCAAATTCGCTATCAATTTAGAATTGAAATCGTCTAATTATCCAGAAGCCTATAACATATAATGGGAAATAAAGTATTTTGCGTAACACTTTTGTAGTCTACTTCAATCCCACATGCAAGCTTTAAATAATTCAACAGAAAGAGAATGTAATCTCTGTCCACTCCATCTATAGTTATACCATGTCAAATCACATCTTAACCAAATATAAGCCTATATATATATATATATATATATATATATATATATATATATATATATATATATATATATTCTTTTTTATTTTTAGGCTTACTGACTACAGTTAGAACTATAGGCCTATTAATTACAATTAATATTAATTAACATTAACAATCCAGTACTTCAGCATATCAATGCTTAATCTCAGCTGAGTTTGACCTATAGGCCTACAGCCCTGCTATATCCATCCAGTTGTTTATCAAGGAGACGGATGGTTAAATTTACGAACTGCAGTACTGCTTAAGAACTTGTACTTGCGATACAGTGTCTTTTTAACATCCGTTACAATCCCATGCGCTGATGTCGCCATTTCTGGTATCACATTGTTAAAGGGTGCAATTATAATTAATACTGTACTTCTAATTTAAGTCATAAACGCATATATTTAGCGGTATTAGCGGTGCGAGAGTATTCTAGTTATCTGAGCATAGGAATATGCATAAGGTCGTTATAAAAAAGGTCACATGTTCAAATTCCAGCTGGAACTTCTATAATCGCAATGTCCAAACTTTGCCCAAACAGCCACTAAAATTCCTTCATTATCCTACTTTTACTGCCGAAAAACTGAAAATGTTATACCTATAAGTGGCTGGAGCCAATGTTCGACCGCGGATCAGTAGGTGTGGGTTCAAACCCTGGGCTCTTCCGTCACTGACGTCGCTTTCGAGTGAGGAAACTGACGTTAACCTTAGCTTTACCAGCTTTAAATTTTCCGAGGTCGTACAAATGCTACACGAATATCAACACTACTACACAACATGGACGCCTATTCTACACAGTTCTGCTATGTGAGTAGCTATCTCAACAGGCTCTTAGCTGTTACATGTATCAGTCTAGCACGCACTGACTCAAGTATATCTGACACACTGTGAGCGTACACTGACTGGTATATCTCTCTCTCACCCAGCGCTACTGAGAGCTCCAGTGTACTGCTAGTCTTGCCGAGCTTGTAAAATGAAGAGAGAGAGTCGCTATAGGTCGAACCGACCTTTAGATCTCTCTCCCTCTCTCTCCTTCTCTGTCGTTCTTTCTCTCGCTCTCGCCCTCTCTCGCTGCTTCATAGCGAGAGGCATCGACTTGCTGGTAAATACGAGCCATCGAGCAGACATGGGATTTGATCGAGCCTTGCAGCTGGCTCAAGCCGTCAAGGCGGCCTTCGTCCAGCTACGAAGCAGCTGCTGATAATGGCGTCATGAGGGCCTGCGTGTGTTGGATAGTCAATCCAGTTCTTGCCCTACCCAACCGTTTGGCGAAGCTCTTTGTTTGCTTATCGATTCTTGTTCTAATGTACGTGCAGATAAAGACGTCGCTTTACGTCTGGGTAATGAACACAAAGGAGCAGGAAAAATTTCGTTTGAACGAAAAGTTCTGCGAATTGGAAAAGTCTTTTTCTCCTCTGTCTCTTACTCTCTCTCTCTCTCTCTCTCTCTCTCTCTCTCTATCTCTCTTCTCCTTCTCTCTAACATTTTCTTCTCTTCCTTCCGTGATCTCCATAACGACAGGTCTAAGGTGCAAATTTATATTTACATGTTCATGCATATTGTACCGTTCACATTGTACCATATTGTACCGTTCATGCGCTTTAACTGTTTATTGTGTATGCCAATTGTGATATGAGTATGATATATGCAATAAATAAATAAATGTAGTTTAGGTTCACTCTTCCTGAAGAGTGTCAATTAAATCAAATTTATCAATCAACATAACAATAAAACAAATACCACATCCTATGACAAAATAGCCATATGCTCGCTCGATGTAACCTTTAAGAAAAGCAAACATTTTGCGTGATTTCCAATGCCTTTGCTAGGTACTTCTAGATCCTATGCTCAACGTCAAGCTTCAGGAGCACGATGCTTCTCTTCAAGACGACACACTCGAGCTATCGTCACAAAGATTAGGGAAACTCAACTTTGAGCCGAATGCAATTCAGAGGTTTTGTAATGTGTCACTGCATATTTAACTATAGCTTCCTCTTAGATCGTCACTACTACATAGTATTATAGGCGTATTAATTGTTTTGTATGTTTGTATTCATTGTATTGAATACTATTGCCGGGGAATTATGCACTCATTTTTCCGCATTGTTACCTCTGCAGATTTGCTAAATGCTTTCATAGATCATTGTCGAAGTTCCTAATCAATTTATGAAATATATGAAAATTATCTATTATTATTACGGTTAAGTACTCGTTGTGTGTCCTGATTGTCGAAGCATAGACCAACCGACTGCTCGTGTCGTAAAAGGCGAAAAAGCCCTAGCTAAGATCCAAACAAATGCGGGAAGGGGCATTCGTTTTGCGACCGTATAAGCTCCAGAAAATTCTTCAATATTTCCCAATCCCCACCCTAGTTAAACCGGATGCCCCTTACAGCATTTAGCCCAGTAAAGTTTCACACCTTCAAAAAGCCGCGAGGAGATATTAAGTCGCCTTGAAAGAAAGCCTTATGCTTCTGACTTAATGTTAAAAAGACAACAAAAATTAACCGCTTTATAGTGATTAGCTAAGCTAAAGGCCGCGTGCCTTACTTTGGACTGATTTTCTGAATTTTGGAATTTGAACCGTTTTTTGACAAATTCAAATAATATGCAAGAACAATCGCTTTCCACATAAACCGTGCCTCGAACGAAGATAGATTCCATCATTATATTATATAGCCAATAGCCTATATAGAAATATGTTATAATAAATATAAAATATAACAATAAAAATATGAAATAGAGGCAGAGACAGACTGAGATTAGGAATGTTATATGATTTAAAGATCCACTCGTATGTGGAAATGAAGAGAAAAGCGGAAGATAGAGATGAGTGGAGGCGTTATGTACCATGGACCTGCCAGTAGACAGTGCACTTAGAGAGACAGAGAGATAATAATAATATATAACATATAGATATCAAGCAGATATCTTTGGACTGAATTTCTGGATTTTGGAAATTGCACCATTTTCAGACCTTCTTTTTGCTCACAGGCTTGGATTTGCCTCAATAGTGCTCGATGTTGTCATTGACGACGGTAACACTTTAATTTGTGTTATTTTATGTTGTGTTTCACATAAAGACTTTTTAAAATTGGAAAGCTAAGTTTAACGTCAGTTTTCCCTACCACATAGGATCGAAGGCGGCTGGGATTCAACCCGATTGTCTTCTGCCTGTAATTAATATGGCGTCGATTCATAAAAGCGAGTCAATCTTTTCCAGTTTAATTATTTCCTCTTTAGCACCACGGGAAGCCACCGGGAAAACATATCAGATACCATATTAAATCCAAGCTGTAGGACTAGTGAGTAAAGCAACGGGAAACCATCTCAGAGGCCATACTTTTCCCAACCTATATGCTACATCGGGTATGGATAAGGCATAGACTTTGTGAAGGCAATAACTTGGTAATCTATGGAGTGTTCATATGGAGCACGAAAACAGGCTTTGAGTATGAATATGTACCTAGAACTTGCCACTTGGCAGTGCACTGAAGAAGAAGTAAGGCTAGTATAAGCTACATTAAGGTGTGAATAAGGCATATCCTTTTGTGAAGGAATTAGCTTGTTGATTTATTGAGTGCTGTATTGGGAGCGTGAAAGCACACTCTCAGTATGAAAAAACAAGCTTGTCTTAAACAAGCATCTGTGCTTCCTGACCCAGTTTGAGTTATGTTATGAATATGTACCTTGGACCTGCCACTAGGCAGCACATTAGCCTAGATAGCAAGAGAGAGAGAGAGAGAGAGAGAGAGAGAGAGAGAGAACCATGCATCTCCAATTCTCCATTGTTGTCGATACATGGCAACGTTTAGTGTTCTCCCTCTAATGAAAGCGCCACTCTCCCACCGAACCTTTTCTCTTCTCGCTACTGTTGGACCAGACCTGCAAGGATCTGATGGAGCTCTGGTTTCAAGCAGTGCACTTGTATGGATCGACGCCACAAGGGTGCATCATGCCGGCCTGCTTTGTATCGAGCAGCCAGCTGCTGCTCAGCTGCTGTACAGCTGCTGTAGAGCAGCTGAGCAGCTGGTGGTCTGATGGTGTGTGTGTTGTGGTGATCGTGAATTACAAGTCGCAGAGGCTCCAGCCATAGACCACTACGCTCCTGTACATGATAGGACTCCTAATGATCATTGAGATACTCATGCTTCCATCCATGCTAAAATGAAGTACTAAAATGAAGATAGAAGATCTTCTGACCTTGACGTTAGGCTCATTCGCTATTAATTCTTGTCGTGCCACATGACATATGGTTCGACACAGATCGGCTGAGATTCGAATCCGACGTCGGACAGGCATGCTACCAACACTACTTTAACATTATTGGCTAAAGCTTAAGTTAGATGGCAACTGACAAAGTCGATTCTTTCAGTATTTTTATTGTGCAATGAAGAACATTTTCTTTATCTGATTTACACTCCTCTATCGAACTCTTATATAATACTCTCAACTGAAACAACTGAGCCGGTGAACTGGTTGGAAAGTTGTTCGACAGCGGATCAGTAGATGCAGAGTTCAAAATCAGTGCTCTACCCGTCACTGATATGCTATCGCGTAAGAAGCTGACGTTAAACTTGGGATAGTACGAGGTATGATAGTTTAGCTGTACGCAGCACAAGGTTTCGCGGTTTTCGCCAGCAGTGCTGTATGTCATAATTCAACATGACTCCAGGCTGGAGCTACGTAATACAGGTGTGACAAACACTGACAACTGTCCGTATACATGCCATGTGACACAGTGTGACACAGTGTGACACAATGTGACACAGTGTGTCACATACACGCTGTGTCACACTGCGTATGGACATAGTGTGATACATGTACATTGTGACACAGTGTGGCAAAGTGTCACAATGTGACACATACACTGCGTCACAATGTGCAGTGACATAATGTGACGCAGTGTGTATGTATCAGACTGTGTCATACAGTATGTATGTGTCACACTCACTATGCCACTGTGTCACACTGTATATGTGACACAGTGGCAAGCTCTCTGATTTGTTCCGCTGGACAGCTGCTGCCCTGCCGGATGGTCGAATTGGTAGCATGCCTGTGCGAGGTCTGGTTCTAATCTCAGCCGAGCTGTGGTGAACAGTACTTCTTGTGACACGACAAGAATTAATAGCGAATGAGGTCAGAAGATCTTCTATCTTCTCCTCACGACACCATTTTAGTACAAGTCACCTTTCAACAATCGAAGCGGTTCTAACGGGAGCTGCTGGCTTGAGATTCGATAGCGTACCAGAATTTAGAAATACAAGTATTAACGTGAAATAAAATTAATTCTTACTTTATTATTGTTGGTTGCTTCATTTATTTTACATTGAAGCAAAAGCACTCGCCCAATGTGGGGCTCGAACCCACGACCCTGAGATTAAGAGTCTCATGCTCTACCGACTGAGCTAACCGGGCTTGTTAAACAGGTGGCATTGCTGTAGGTGGACAACATATTATTGAGCAAGCTGGCATTTGAATAGGCTTGCCAGTGCATTGAATAACGTAGTAACTTGTTACTAATGCAGCATCATCATGCATCAGGTTTAACCAGCCAAATTCACTTGAAACCTTCTAACTAAAAAGTACTGATCTTATTTGTAATTCCAAGTTCTTTCACGCCCTCTATCTCTTTCTTTCTCTCTTTCTATTTTTCACCTTCTCTCTCTCTCTCTCTCCCTCCCTCTCTCTCTCTCTCTCTCTCTCTCTGTTTTTATTTAACATTCTATCTCCCGATCTCTTCTTCAAATGTCTGTATTTAATAATGTATCTTTTTATCACCTTCTTGCTTGATCTTTCTTACTCCATCTGCTTAATAGAGCCTCTCCTCTCCTCTCTCTCTCTCTCTCCTCTCTCTCTCTCTCTCCCTCACTCACTCACTCACTCAATATAAGATTCACTCAATATAAGACTCACTCAAGATTATATATATATATATATGTATATATATATGTATATATGTATATATATATATACACAGTATATATATGTGTGTGTGTGTGTGTGTGTGTGTGTGTGTGTGTGTGTGTGTGTGTGTGTGTGTAGGATATATGTATATAGCTTTGTCTTTCAGTGCTTTTATGAGCCCATCTCTCGTTCAGTTCTTTATGGAGCTGTACATTGTATCCATCTAGGACAAGCCGTCGTCCTCCTTTTATTTCTAGCTGGCTCCAACACGGTTCTTATTTCCTATTCTCTTATCTCTCTCTCTCTCTCTCTCTCTTCTCTCTCTCCTCTCTCCCTCCCCCCCCCCCCCTCTCTCTCAATCTCTCAATCTTCACTATCAGATTCATTCGCTCTCTATCTAATACCATGCATCTTCAACCCAAGCTTCCTCGTGCATAGAGGTGGCATTATGCTGCAGAATTCTTTCCTAACTCCATCAGTTCTTCCACAATGAATAATCACTGTACTACAGTAAAGATTCCAACCCAATGACTCTCTCTCTCTCTCTCTCTCTCTCTCTCTCTCTCTCTCTCTCTCCGTCTGTTAGACACACATACATACACATACACACACACGCACACACTCACACACACACTCACGTATAAACATAACTCACTGTTCAACAGCAAGTCCTTAACATAATGATAATGTAGCACTTCAATTATATTATTACCGCAATAATTTTCAAGTCGCCAGTTCTCCAGAATTATACAACCTCAATACTAACCTGTTGCATATTTTGTCATGGTCCTCCTCTAATTCTTTTACTTTATATTCTTCTTTCTGATGGCTTTTTCAGTAAACTGGCTGGAGCCGGTGGCAATGTCGGTAAGGTACTCGACCGCCGATCAGTATGTGAATAATATCAGTATCAGTAGTTCAAATCCTGGGCTCCCCCTTCACTGACATCGCTTTCTAGTGAGGAAACTGACGTTAATCTTTGTTTGCTTAATCAGGTTTAAACCACCCTTCTTAGGATATCTGCTAGACTAATGTCGGAGAATTGTTCAGCTTTAGAATGTTCAATTTCTTCTGCCTTTATATATAGCGGGGTATTTTAAAATTAATTCTGATCCTCGGTAGACATCAATAGAGTGTAGGTGTCACTATTTTTAAAAAGTTTTGTTGTGATACAGTAAACTCCAAACGTGCACCGAATAAAAAGCTGCTATAGCTAATGTTAAGGTCAGTTCTTAACTTGAAAGCGATATCAGTGAAGGGCTAGCCCAGGATTTGAACCCCGCACCTAGTGATCCGCGGTCGAATAATCGCCACTGGCTCCAACCAGTCGTCATCGCAGAATATGTCATAGAAGGTGACTAAACCGGTTGGATGGCAGATTGGATAGCATACTTGCCTGGGAAGCAGGTGGACAAGACAAAGCGCAAGAGCAACAACAACACACATTTCTCAAGCGTAAGAGCAACAACAACACATATTTCTCAAGACAAAACGCAAGAGCAATAACACATATTTCTCTAGCGCAAGAGCAACAACAACACATATTTCTCAAATCAAAGCGCTAGAGCAACAACAACATATATTTCACTAGCGCAATGGTAACACCAAAACATAATTCTCAAGACAAAAGCGCAAGGACAATAACAACACATATTTCTCTAGCGCTAGAGCAACAACAACACATATTTCTCTTGCGCAAGAGCAACAATAACACATATTTCTTAAGACAAAGCGCAAGGACAACAACAACACATATTTCGCTGGCGCAAGAGCGACAACAACACACATTTCACTAGCGCAAGAACCCAATATCACTTCTCACCATGAGCTCTGCATATGATTTGCTACGCCAGACGTCGCTAGCAGCTCTCACAGTGTACACTTGCGGCCTTTGGACTCAGCGTATACCTAACGAGAACATCCTGCAGCAGACTGCAAGAGTAATGATCAGCCAGCAGTGTGTGTGTGCGTGTGAGTGTGTGTGTGGAGGCCAGACAAGCTTCTTCATTGCAAGCCGAGAGGCTTATCTCTTCACATGCAAGAAAGGCTCTTGTATGTCGTCTCTCATCGGCTTCTGTCTGTCTGTCTGTCTCTCTCTCTCTCACTCTCTCTCTTTCTCTACAGATCGTAAAGAGCTTACTTATCGCAAGCTATGCTCTTCAGCTGGCGATCAAGCTCTTGAGTGTGAGAAGTGAAGAGATTTAGCCGACTAGTTTTACAGCGTTGATTTCAAGAAAGATCTATTGAGAAATCCTATGAAATTAAACAGACTTATGATGTCATCACAAAAATCCACGTAGTCTCTTGCCAAATTCTTTAAAATCAGACCAGGAATAAATTCCAGATGATCACAAAACAACGACTAACTCTAATAATGTTGAAGTTGAGTTCTGAAATCTCATTTTATGTGCGCTAAATGAAAGCTCACTTAAATTAACTTTTCTTTAATCTCAATGTTGTCTTGGACAACATTAGCACTGTTGTGTAGTTGTTGCTGCTATTGATATGGCCAACAAGTAACCAACATGCTACAGGGCATGTTGGTGGCTTGTTTGCAAGTTGTTCATCTGCTGATCGGTAGGTGCAGGGTTCAAATCCAGTGCTCCCCTAGTTACTGACATTGCTATCGAAAGGAAACTGACGTTAAATTTGACTTTTCAAAGAAGTACACCCTATTTTGAAATAAAAGTTACAAAATTAATATTACTCAATAATATAATAAATTAAATTAGTATTACTTAATAATATAATAAATTAAATTAGTATTACTTAATAATAATAATCATAATCATCGTCATCTTCTCTTGAATCCCAGTTTAACCAGGGTCGGTATACGAATAGAAAGTGTTCAATTCTTTTTAGACAATTTTGTAACAATTTTTGGAGCCTAGGTACTCACCAGTCGAACGCCCTTTCTTACGTTGGTTTTGGATCTTAGTGCTTTGTCGACTTTTACGACACATGCAGTCCACGGTTGATCTATTCTTCAGCATTACTTACCAATAATATTATCATCATCATCCTCCTCCCTTGAATCCCAGTTTAATGGGGATCGGGATGCGAATAGACTATTTTTCATTCGTTTAAGTTTTTGTAGCAATTTCTGGAGTCTAAGCGCTCACCAACTGAATGCCCTTTCTGACGTTTGGATCTTGATTTTTCTGTCGCCTTCTACGACATGTGCATATTTACACGGTTGGTCTTCAAGCAACCCGGACACAACACGGGGAACTTACCAGTAATGTTATAATAGATCTTATCTTTATTATTACTTTATATCACAATCGTCTGCACGATATTTGCCTCCGCAGAGATAAAGCGGATACTGTAATAATTTCAAGCAAAATAATATCTTTCAATACGCTTTGAAGATAGTCTAAACCAGACAGTTCAAATGTGCAATACGGATAGAATGCACTTAGAGATTAGCTGTGTCTAATTCTTAATGCGAATTAGTTAGCAGAAAGGCTTGTCAATACTCTCGTACAACTCCTTGAAAGGTCTTGCTGGTATCTATCTAAACTGTAGCTGTCTCATAAAATTTAATGTTAGCCCAAAGAATTGTCCTGCGTTTATAGGTCAATGGAATTTTGGAATTGCTGACTTACGATTTATTCTAATGTAGGCTTTCATGTACTGCTGTTTACTTAACGATTTACCTCTTACAATTTAATACAATCTAAAGTTAATGTAGTATAAGATCTGCCTCTCTATCATATCTCTCTCTCTCTCTCTCTCTTTCTCTCTGTCTCAGTCTCTCTCTCTCTCTCTCTCTCTCTCTCTCTCTCTGTCTCTCTCTCTCTCTCTCTCTCTCTCTCTCTCTCTCTCTCTCTTTCTCTCTGTCTCATCTATATATATATTATTATATATATATATATATCACTAGACCTGTCCTTGGCAGACCACTAGATATATATATATATATATATATATATATATATAGAGAGAGAGAGAGAGAGAGAGAGAGAGAGAGAGAGAGAGAGAGACCGTTCTTCGCCATGTTCTAGAGATGCCCCCTATTCTTCATGCTGTCTTGCTGTAATTTAGATCAAGCGTAAACTGAACTCATCGCTGAGCGGCGACTAAACAAGAGAAACACGTAACACACTGAGAAACCACCTCAGAATCTTTATCTTTTCAAGCCATTTGTCAGAAAGATAATCTATGCAACGAGATTTACGATGTTGTCATTGACAATGGCAATTCTCTAATAGTTGTTGTTGTTGCTGTTGTTGTTGTTGTTGCTGTTGCCGTTGTTGTTGCTGTTGTTGTTGTTGCCAGCAGATGGAGCCTATCACGTATAGACTGCATGCGGGAAAATATCCCTTGAATCTGTAACTTAACCAGCAGCCACCGTGAACCAGCAGCAGTTAATATGATTTATTTCGAATGTTGATCGACTGAAATCCGTGCTGAGGTATTCACTCCATGATTTGTCACGCCGTCATCTCAAGTTCTACTGTACTAGTGAGCCAGCCAGCCTAAGGTCCTGTTACTGTACACTGAATAAGTAGCGGATAGATGGTCACTTATTTGGACAAAATTATTTCCGTCATCGCGGGCTCTCGTTTTGGGTCACTTTCTATTCTTTGAAGTTTTACTAAATTTGATTAGTGTCTTAGGAATATGTTTAAATTTTACGTTAAAGGGTAGGGGTTAGGGTTAGGGATAGTTTTAAAAGTTACATTAAAATTACAAATTCCCGCGATGATGTAAAGAAGAGCCCGCGATAACACAAATAATTCTGTCTAAATAAGTGACCATCTAACCGCAAGTTCCACTGAATGTACTTCACTATAGCCACATCACCACTTGAGGCTACCAGTGGTAAGCGTCCATAGACATACACACACAGCTCTGGCATGTAAGCCATCAACATTGAAGCTCAGGCTTACCTGTGTGTGCAAGTAGAGTGGTAGATATCATGCGTGTAGACCACAACAGTTCCGAAAGTAACCCTTTAAAAAGTGAAAAAGCTCATGTTTCCGCACTCGAAAGCGATGTCAGTGACGGACGAGCCCAGGATTTGAACTCAGCACATACTGATCCACCGTCGAGTACCTTACTGACATCACCACTGGCTCCAGCCATTGACTGCAGCCAGTACTGGACCTTCACTAATTAGATCATAAGGAATATATTGATATTGTAGTAATGTATCTAAAGGTGATACTTGTTTGTTTGTCTGTTGTTTCTGTTTTTGTTTACTGCCGTGATTTTGGGGAAATAAAGGTTGTATTAAAATTCAAATTAGAAGTGATACTTAGAAGTTGAAGACACATTAAAATGAAGGTTTAACGTCCGTTTCCTCATAGGAGGATGATGTTAGAGACGTCAAATGAAGTGAAGTTGTAATGCAGTGCTCATCAGAGTAGATCACTTTACTATAAATAGCAAGAATGATCTTATATTCCACTTATAGCTGAAAACTAAGTCCAAGTGGGATTTAGCGCACTTGCTTTAGTGGTGGGTCAATAATCGAAGTTAAGCTACATCGGCCTCGATTAGTACTTAGTGACCACCTTGGAAGAACGAATGTTTACAGTTTTGAAGGAAAAATTCTCGGGTGATGAAAGATTATTCTTAAATCCGCGCTGGCTGCAAATGATGCGCCATCAAAAGGAAAAGATTACTAATAACCTTGGAGAGGAAGAAGGAAACGGGCCTTAAACAAGCATATGTGCTTCTTGGCCAAGTGCGCCGTTATGTTTATGTAGGCAACTGCTAAATCATGACCTAAGTTGTCAAACGCTTTATCTGTTGATGAAGTTATGAAGACATGAAGCTGTGCATCTTGAAACATTTCTAAATAAAATTAAAGAAATTGTCACAGGATGGATGGCTATTTTAATGACTATACCAACTTAAATAATCGTACCATTATTCTTGGGAGGTTCTGCTTATGACGAGGTGGGCCTCTATCCCTTCCTCAGCTTCGACTAACATTTACTGGGCAACGGCGTCATCCCTGTGAAAACAATCCTGTTTGCCAAACCATCCTGTTTTTCTGTTTTCTTTGTTTAAATTTGGTAAATGCAGTATGTGCTTCAATACAACTCTCATAGCCCTTTAGTACGATTTTCTACGTCTTAGGGCTAGGACTAAGATTGGAGTTGGGGGTGCGATTAATGCCATGGATAGACCACGAGATACTAACAACTCATCGCTCAATTCTCTCTGATGAAGATTGTTGTTAGTATCAAATAAGGTCGGCATCTAAAATACACTCATCGTTGTTAATGTCAAATCAGGTCGTTATCTAACGACTATTCGAATAAAGAACGGAAAGACTGCTTGCTGGCTTGATTTCTGCAGACCAGAGTTGGCGCCACTAGAGAACGAGAGTGATTGAAGGCGCGCACAGACGTAGAGGGATGTGAGAAGAGAGAGAGAGAGAGAAAGAGCTGTATCGGCAGATATCTCTCAAGAGTACCTGCAAGCTGTGCACATTGTGACTAGCTCTCTGTTGTACACTCAGCTCTGCAGTCATACAAGTCTGCCGACGAGAAAGAGCTTGAAACAAAAACTATTAGAAAACGACACCTTCTCTTGGCAAATTTGAGCTCTTTTATCTTTAATTTAATCAGAAAAATAAATGACTAGGATTTCTCAAGTTGATTTCCAGTTTCAAAAATTTTAATCTTAATTTATCAAAGATGGCAAAGCTAAGGTTAACGTCAGTTTCCTTACTCGAAGGCGATGTCAGTGAGGGGCGAGCCCAGGATTTGAACCCAGCACATACTGATCCGCGGTCGAATGTCAAAGAATGCACACGTCGGCACTGGCTCCAGCCAATTGCGGCATTCCCGTGTTGTGTCCGGGAGTGTCAGGACACCGAAGAATGAACCAATCGTTAACTGTATGTGTGGTAAAGAGCGACTAAACATGAAATGAAGAAGGCAAAGGGAAACCACCTTTGAAGTTATTTTTGTCTATTGTATAATGGACATGCATAGCCTTTTGCATCCTTTGTGAATGGTTTTTTCATCAATGCAGTGCTCTTTTGAAGCATAAAAGCGGAATCTGCTTATAAGTATATACCTTGGGTCTGCCACTTAGCAGAACACTAGAGAAAGAATGAGAAAAGCCGAGAGAGAGCGATAATTTAACAGTTATGCAACGTACATGTGCCGTAGGACTAAATGTTTCTTTAGCTGCAGGCTTTAAGAGTAAATGGTTAAGGTTATGGTTATATGGTTAAGATTGTGATTATACATTTAAGGTTATGGCCATTTGGTTAAGCAAGTTATTGGGTGTTTAGTGTAAATTCATTCCTGACGGTTTGAAACTAATATGCCGATGTTTGCTAGTGGTTGGTCATCCAAGATATTCTTGCTGGTTACGCAGTGTGCATACTAGGATCACATTAGAAATGATCATACTGGGTATCATTGTCTATCTCTCTCACTAGTGCGCACTGCCCATTTCTAATCCACAGGTCCATACCTGCTTTCTCTTGTTGTCTCTGTGTACTCAGTCGTCAACGTGTGGTGCTTTGGCGCATGTATGTGTAGAGTCTGCAAGAGATGTCCCTGACAGTGCCGTATGGTGAGGAACCGGACGTCAAATTCTTATTTATTGATTGATACCTATAATTCCTCATATAATCCGCACTTTTCCTTCAGAGTCAAATTTGGCTGACAAGGATTCGTGGGACCAACCATTTTGGGACAAGACTAGGGTCATGAAATAATGGGGGCAGGGGATACACATAAAATTAACAACGACTTAAGCCGCATCGTAGGTTAAATTTGGAAAGTGGAAAAATGTACTGAGTTTTAAAACAATAGCAGAGAGGAAAGTTGAAAAATTAATTGCGCATCGTCAGTTTGGCGATTGAAGCTGGATGAGCCATATAATTAAATATGCATGGGAAGGCATAATAAAGACCTTTTCACCGTATTTAAATGTAGCCGGTCACCAGGTGACAGTACTTGTAGAACTAGCTCTCACAATCTCATCATACTCACAAGATGGAGTAAGTATTTGTCCGCTTTGAGCTCTACAATATCTTTCTAGATGCCCCTCAGCATAAATTATGATAATGCTTTAGCCTTGCGAATGTATTTTACAGCGCTACCCTGTCTCGGTATTTTCGATTCGACTACTGATTAACGCCTAAATGTTCGCTAAATTTATTATACTTACTAGTACATGTAAATGCTTGTTTATGAAGAAAGTATATCATATTTATAAAATAGGAGAGTGGATATGATGTAACCGTTAGTCTCGGGTGTAAGTGGCTTCGGTTCAAAGCCCAGGGCAGTCAGCAAATGATGTGACCAATGAGTCCATGGAAGGTTAATAGTATATCGGAGCTTGTTGCTAGTTGGCGCTATAAATAGCAAAGATATGATTAACCGTAGAATGAATGGATAATAACCTGCAAGAGCTTGTAAAACAGTCTGTAAGGATCTTAAAACACTCAATTCAGTGCTTTCTGACCCAGTAGTGTTATTATTGTTATTGAACATATACGAAGTTGACAATGCATTTTAATACTTTCAACAAATCGTACTCTCAATGTCTGCAAGCAAACGCATCGTAATACATGTATATATTCTGAAAGTAACTTGACGCATTGGTACCGAATTGCCTCGGAGTTATTTTGTTAAAAATTGATGATGGTAAATTGATAACACTATGGTTTGATAGAGACAGAGTCAATGTGGCAGCTTTTAGCTTTACCTCCACGATCGATGAAAAGCGAAAACTATAATTGTTAGTAAGAAAATGTGCACTGGGAATTTTATTTTTTCGGACCTATGCTTTAGAATATCGATAGTAGATTTCTCAGGCAATGATACTAAAACTTTTACGAGCAGAATAAGTCTATTTGAAGCTAAATAAGTAAACTCATGTCTTGTTGGTGATAATAACTCAACAAGTCTAATTTGTGAGTAAATTTTGAAACACGCATTGCGTCTTAATTTCCAAACTCGGATCCATTCACAGAAAATTTTAATTAAATCGACTTAATTTAGACAGATATACGATACAAATATTACTATACTATTGTGCGATGTACACAAAATATTTTCAGTGACGGACATCACTCTGACGTTAATTCTAACTTTGAAAGGATTGCACAATGCAGTGATGTGTAAATTCTTAATATAGAAATATATGTTATATTTGGTATCGTTAAATATAGCATATAATGGCTTGGCCTACTAAATCTGCATGTTAGTTAAAGTTTGCCAATCATTGAGTTAATAAATTTCTTTGAAATTCGGAAGCTTAATATACTAATAAAATATCTATGAATTAATATCATTATGTCTAATAGCCGAAATGATCATGCAAAAGGTAATTATGAAATAACTTAAATTTATCAAGGGTTGATTTTTCGTGCGCAAATGTTTGCGATTGAGAACAGTGTGTTTTCGAGCAATAAGTTGAGGGCAGCACTGTTGATCTTAGAATCAAGATGGCAGCATAGTTGTGTATTTTTACTATGTTCGACAAAATAAATGGCGATGTTTTACCTAATTTGTTTGATATATTATCAAATAGTTCGCGAATAGTTTGGCTAACTACCCCTGCGACCCATTCAATCGTTCATTTTTCTTATTTTTGGATATTTATATATCGTTATGGAGTGTAGTATCTAAGGTCTATAATCTGTATTTTAGGCCTACCTAGAAGATTAGGATAAAATTGGCGAATGTTACCGTATTTTACATAGAACCGGGCACAAAGCCGTTACTATTCTAATGTTAGTGTATAACAAGTTAGGTAACTACACGAAATTGCTGTTGTCAAATGTGTACAAAACAGATATTAAGATGTGAATAACTGTAAATTATATCCAACTAGTTGTTAATAAGTTATTAAACAATATTGCATAACCAATCTGTGTTCAATCTGAAAAACATGTAAATATTCATCTCTTTAGTTTAAAAGTATCCTATTTGAGTCCAGTTATTGATGTAGTTAATTCCTTATACACATCATCTGCTCTTTAATTGTGTTAATGGATTTTGTTTGTTGTATAGACATTTGTAGGCATAGGATTATTCATGCTGATTTATGCGGATACTAGGTCTTGGATACATAACACTTCTGGAGCTCGTGTAAACAGTATAATTGTACATATTTCATTAGCAATATTACTCGTTGGATTCGCTCTATTGTTAGATTCACATTTTGGATATCTTTTGCCTGATTCTGGATATATCTTGGACTTGTGTTTAGGATGTAGTTGGATTAGTATCAAACGATTGAAAAAATAGGTGAGCCCTCTTTCTTCATTGAACCTGTAGTTGAACGAATGTTGCTGCTGTTTAGCATTTTCATAGCTATAAACCTGGTTATTTTCGGAATGATTTTTCTAGTAAGAGGCAGGGGAGGAGTAATTAATTTTTTTGTAAAGGGGGGTGCTGGTGAAGTTTCAAATAGGCTAGCTGTATTGGTAATAAATTATTATTGATTTCTTATTCTGATTTTTGTTAAGGGTATCATACTTCTTAAAAGGTATCTGAAAGATATCTATAATTTGAAAAAGATTGATATGAAATACATTTAAATTAAGAAATCAACAATAACTTATATTTATTATTTTTATAGACATCTTGGGATGTAATTTTAGTTAATGTTCCTTGAAAGACAAAAGAAATAATTTTTAAAACTTATTGCTTGCGTTTGTATCAAAATAAAATTAATTCTAGGCATTTTTTGTTTTAATTGACACTTTTTGCTCTCGTTATGTAATTAAATGTTAAATGCTGTTATGATGTTTTGGATAGATGGAGATTTTGTAGTATGAATAGCATTCAGATCATTATAATTTATAAAAGTGATTGCCAAATTTCCATAATATTATACTACTGAGCTACAAATTGGATTAAATGGTAATTAATCCATCTAACTGAGGAAGGCAATGGGAAACCACGTCAGAAGCCATACTTTTGCCTAGCTTTAGACTACATAAGGTATGGATAAGGCATAGACTTAGTGAAGGGATTAACTTGTTGATCTAAGGAGTGCTCTTATGGAGCGAGAAAGCAGACTTTGAGTATGAATATGTACCTTGAACCTGCCACTTGGCAGTGCACTGAAGAGAGAGAGACTGAGCTACCTAACTACAGATTAAGATGTAGTTTATTCAAATGGGGAGCAGTAATCTGTTATTTCTAAGTGTTTTGGTGTGTAAAGTGCTGACTACATACCATATGAATAAGGCTTAACCTTTGTGAAGAAATTAACTTGTTGATCTATGGAGTGCTCTATCTTGAGCATGAAAGTGGACTCTGAACATGAATATGTACCTTCGACCTGCCATGTGGCAGAACACTGAACACTAGATATATATACATGTATATATATATATATATATATATATATATATATATATATATATATATATATATATATATATATAGAGAGAGAGAGAGAGAGAGAGAGAGAGAGAGAGAGAGAGAGAGAGAGAGAGGAGAGAGAGGAGAGAGAGAGTATGAGAGGGAAGAGAAAGAGATAACGCTGTACAGTTGTAGGCTAGATGCCAAACATCTGCGCCTATTTCATGTAATCATACAACAATATTAACATCCCCACCGATAGGACTATATATTGTCTGCTGTATAATGCAGCCTTGTTTGTGACGGTATTCGTATTGTGTTGGTGTTTAGACGAAACAGTAGTGTTATACTGGGCGTCCTTGAGTATAAAGCTGAACTCTTACTAGTTGCTACTTGTACGTTCTCGTAGCTCGTATATACTGCACTAACATGAAAGCTACGGCAGTATATTATAATGCTGCTACGTTGCGCTTATATAATAATATTATACATGTAAAAGTACTAGAGCTGCAATAAGCCGTCAGGTACTTAACCTCAGCAATTTTATTAAACACTACAAGCGTACATGTTTACCAGAGTGTTGCGTTCTCTCTCTCTCTGGTTTCTCTCTTTCTTTCTCTCTTTTTTCTCTCTGTCTGTCTGTCTGTCTATCTGTGTGTGTCTCTCTCTCTCTCTCCTCCTGTCTATCTCTCTGTGTTAGTCGCATCTTGACCAAGACATATATGTCTATATTTTCGTTCCACAGTTGATCTAGATTTTCTAGAGGTAGCCATAGAGATAAACATAGAGATAAACATAGAGATAAACATAGAGATAAACAAATAGATAAACATAGAGATAAATATAGAGATAAGCATAGAGATAAAAAAATTAAGGTTTAACGTCCGTTTCCTCATCCAGGGATGATGTCAGGGACGTCCCCAACAGCACACATCACTACAGATGTGTGCTGATAAACATAGAGATGAACATAGAGATAAGCATAGAGATAAACGTAGAGATAAACATAGAGATAAACATAGAGATGAACATAGAGATAAACATAGAGATAAACATAGAAATAAACATAGAGCGAGACATAGAGATAAACATAGAGATGAACATAGAGATAAACAAATAGATAAACATAGAAATAAGCATAGAGATAAACATAGATATAAACATAGAGATAAACATAGAGGTGAACATAGAGATAAGCGTAGAGATGAATATAGAGATGAACATAGAGATAAACAAATAGATAATCTTAGAGATGAACATAGAGATGAACATAGAGGTAAGCGTAGAGATAAGCGTAGAGATAAGCGTAGAGATAAACATAGAGATGAACATAGAGATAAGCATAGAGATAAACGTAGAGATAAGCGTAGAAATAAACATAGAGATGAATATAGAGGTAAACATAGAGATAAACATAGAGATAAACAAATTGATAAACATAGTGATAAACATAGAGATAAGCATAGAGATAAACATAGAGATAAACATAGAGATGAACATAGAGATAAGCATAGAGATAAACATAGAGCTAGACATAGAGATAAATATAAAGATAAGCATAGAGATGAACATAGAGATAAACATAGAGAGATAAACATAGAGATAAACATATAGATAAACATAGAGATAAACATAGAGATAGAGATAGACATAGAGATAAACATAGAGATAAACATACTGTAGAGATAAACATTGAGATGACCATAGAGATAAACATAGAGATATATTAAATTCGTTTGGTGGGTTCTGGTTTGGTTCTGTTCTCAAACTTTTGTAGCTGCTGGTGCTTATTTATTTATTTATTTAATAGCACACCCGAAAGGGTTTTGTAACTCCATGAGAATCATAAATAATACATGGTACAAAGCAACATGGAACGATATCTAACAGTAATTCTGGGTGTCCAAACTAATAAATATGTACTAGATATTATAAATGGTAAAGAAACTGGAATTACCAAAAGAATGGAGAGAGTTTTGCGCATACTTAGTTGATCCTGTAGCGTGAGCTGTTAGGAGCTTGACTGGTGATCAGTAGGTGCGTGGTTTTAATACAGTACTAAACGTGCCATAAACTTGCTTTCGACACAGAAACTGACGTTAAACCGGTCTATCTGGCTCATTTTACTTACATTAATTTTATTTACGATATTTTGTTTCTAATATTTAAAAAAATATTTTATATTTAATATTTTATTTGTAAAAGGAAGTTTCTTTTATGTATAATATTTTATTTAACATCTTTTTATAAAATATTATAAATTTTATCATAATTTTTTTGATATTTTATTTATATTTTTATGATATATTATGATATTTTACGCTAGAACTATACGTAACTTTCTACGGAACACGACGAGAAATGAAGTCACGTGTTTGGTTGATAGTGCTTACATAAGCTTATCCCTATGCTGTTGAGCTTTACATAAGCTTATCTTGACTAAAGTGATTTTATACAATTTTAGTATCACCGTCTCGTGATCATTTATACTGGTCGTAGCCTGCAAAGCTTGGCTCGTCCTACCCTTCTTGAAATGGTTGGTTGTTGTTTGTACGTAAACTTGAAATGTTTGTTATAGTCCACTGTTGCGATACATGCGCTTGTTTACTGATAATATCTGCTAGGGCAGCTGGGCTACTGTGCCAGTTTGTAAAGGCCATATATTCTATCGGTGATGATATCAGTATGCTGCGTATTTGTACGATTTCTCTCTCTCTCTCTCTCTCTCTCTCTCTCTCTCTCTCAGTTTTTTTCTCTGGCGAATATTCTGCTATATGATTTTCTCTGTCTCTCCATGGACCTCTTTATAATGTATTATATATATATATATATATATATATATATATATATATATATATATATATATATATATATATGTATATGTATATTATAATATATACAAAAATAGAAAAAGATTTCTTTGCTGTAAAAGTTTCTGTGTGATTGAATTTTGACTTACCACTAGGCCTATATTCCATGATTCAACAATGTGGTGTATGCATTTTATTAAACCAACAATTGATGTCGTAATTGTGTGTACAATTATATTCTATGTTGTACAAGTGTACCGCACAGGTATTAGACAATATTTACAAGTATCTAGACAATATTTACAAGTATCTAGACAATATATACAAGTATCTAGACAATATTTACAAGTATCTATACAATATTTACAAGTATCTAGACAATATTTACAAGTATCTAGACAATATATACAAGTATCTAGACAATATTTACAAGTATCTAGACAATATTTACAAGTATCTATACAATATTTACAAGTATCTAGACAATATTTGCAAGTATTTCACGATGCTTTTCATTAACGCTTCGTGCAAGCGTTTAACTTAATCCAACAAATGATGTAATTGTTTCTATAAGTTGTACAACGGTGCAATATTATATACTAATTTCAAGCGGCTTGTGCTTACATCGTCCTCAGCAGCAAACCTATGAACATGCACGTAATGCCTCCCAGTTTTGTTGATCTTCGAATCGGCTGCCTTGATCGAGGTGAGGTTGTGTTTAACGTCAAGGTTCAGAAGCACACGGCATATCTTCAAGACGACTCGACACACTCGAGCTGCCGTCACAAGGATTGATAAGCGTATGTCAATCGAAGAGTTCGTGTAGGCTATGGGCTAGAATGGATTGAAGAACATCTACAACAGCATTGGCGTGATTGATAACTAGACTTTAAATAGCGGCCTGGTGCTGTAGAGTTGTGTAAACAAGACAGCATCCTGTGCGGGTTGTTTGCCATTTCTTCTGGTTATATTGAGTGGCTGTGCTGTAAGGTCTTCCAATTTTGGAACCATTTGTTGAACTGATTCTTGATAAAGTTAAGGTTAACGTTAGTTTCCTCACTCGAAAGCGATGTCAGTGACTGGCGAGCCCAGGATTTAAACCCCGCAACTACTAATCCGCGGTTGAGTATCTTACCGAATAAGCCACTGGCTCCAGCCAGTGGCTTAGTCGGTATATTTCCCGGGTAGTAATTGTGCGTGTGTGGTAAGATCCAATTAATCCCCAAATACTGAAAATTGAGAAAAATATGTCGTCTAGATTTTAATGACAGTTATTATTTTCGGGGCCAACTGAGAAATATACTTGTGGACGCTACAATTAGTTTGTTTTGGTTGTTTGTTCGGTTGTTTTCTGCTGTTAAAGCGGAATATATGCTTTGAACTGGTGTATTTGCACTCCATTGAGCAATAGTCTATCCCTGGTGTTGAAATGAGAGAGAGAGAGAGAGAGAGAGAGAGAGAGAGAGAGAGAGAGTGGGAGAGACAAAGTGGGAGAAAGAGAGAGAGAGAGAGAGATAGAGGGAGCGATAGAGTGAGAGACAAAGTGGGAGAGAGAGAGTGAGAGAGAGAGGGAGCGAGTGAGAAGCAAAGTGAGAGAGAGAGAGAAAGAGAGACAGGGAGAGAGAGCGCGATAGAGAGACAAAGTGGGAGAGAGACTTAGTTTGAGAGAGACAGAGTGTATGTGTGAGAAAGAGGAAGAGAAAGACAGTGTGTGTGAGAGAGAGAATTTAATGAAGTACTGAGACTGCGAAGGGGTTTATGATAAGTACTGCACTCTATACGTAGGATTACAGTGATGTTGACACATTTGCTGACGGGATTATCTTATGGTGATGACCTAGCTGTATGTAATTATGATTAGATAATCGCTTGCAATCTCTGATAAATATAATTAAATGATTTCCGCTCGATTTTGAATTTAATCAATGCAACTCCATCAGGTTCTCTTCACAATTCACCAGTGTACACACTAATTGTAAGCTGCTAGTAGCTGCGAGTGGCTGCTAGTAGCTGCTAGTGGCTGCTTGTAGCTGATAGTAGCTGCTAATAGCTGCGAGTGGCTGCTAGTAGCTGCGAGTGGCTGCTAGTGGCTACCTGTAGTTGCTAGTAGCTGCTAGTAAGCTGCTAGCAGCAACTAGTAAGCTGCTAGTAACTGCTGGTAGCTGCTTGTAACAGCTAGTAAGATGCTCATAGCTGCTAGTAAGCTACTAGTGAGCTGCTAGTGGCTGCTAGTAACAACTAGTAAGCTGCTAGTAGCTGCTAGTAAGATGCTAATTTCTGCGAGTGGTTGCTAGTAGCTGCTGGTAGCTGCTAGTAGCTGCTAGTGGCTGCTAGTAAGCTGCTAATTTCTGCTAGTAGCTGCGAGTGGCTGCTAGTAGCTGCTAGTAAGCTGCTCGTAGCTGCTAGTGGCTGCTAGTAGCTGCTGGTAGCTGCTGATTAGCTGCTGGTAGCTGCGAGTGGCTGCTTGTAGCTGCTAGTAGTTGCTTGTAGCTGCTAATAGCTGCTGGTAGCTGCTGGTAGCTGCTAGTGGCTGCTAGTAACTACGATGTACTGTCACAGGGTGCGCGCACGATTGTGAGTAAATTCAATGTTGACATTCGTTTGGTTTTCTTGGACCTATATATTTTATGTATACATTTAAGTATTTCCTTTTATATTATCATCATCATCTTCCCTTGAATCCCTGTTTAACCAGGGTCGGGACACGAATAGACTGTCTCAATTCCTCTGAGTCCTACATTTTACCATCGATCAATCCCCTATTTGAGACTTTTCTATTCGTTTACATTTTTTTAGCAATTTCTGGAGCCTAGGCGCTCACCAACCGAATGCCCATTCGGACATTGGTAAGGATCTTAGTGTTTTAGGCTTCTTCTACGACACGTGCAGTAACCGGTTGGTAAATTATTCAAATAACCCGGACACAACACGGGGATTTCCTTTTATAATTTAGCTACATGTACATTTATATGCTAGCTGGAGCCATTGGCGATGTTGGTAAGGCATTCGACTGCGGATCAGTATGTGCGGTGTTAAAATCCTGGGCTCCCCCGTCTCTGACATCGCTTTCGAGTAGGAAACTGACGTTATACTGTGTATATATATATATATATATATATATATATATATATATATATATATATATATATATATATATATATATATATACAGTACATATAATTCATGTACATTGTAGGATATGTAGAAGCTGTTAGACTTTACTGAAGGCGAAGATCTAAGAGCCTTATTGACGGGATATTAGACAGATCTGGCTTTAAATGGCATAGACAGTACGGTGCCCTTGTGTTTTAAATTACAGTTGACATCAGCCTAAATGTTGATTGTGATCATAACAGTCAACGCTAATCAGAGTTGTAGCGCTGAAGTTAGCAACTGTGATGCTGCAGATTGTTCACGTGAGATTTATTTTTCTTCTGAAATGGATAAGTTAAACTTTGTATGCTATATGTTAGACTCCCAGTACGAGAAAGCTGAAGTCAGTGTTTTTTTGTTTTATAAAGACTAAACTGTAGTCCGTTTATAGTTTATTTACTAGAAGGCTTCAGCCAGTGCTTATTGGCTTTAAGAACTAAACTGTAGTCCGTTTAAAGTTTATTTACTAGAAGGCTTCAGCCAGTGCTTTTTGGTTTTATAAAGACTAAACTGTAGTCCGTTTGAAGTTTAATAGAGAAAGCTAAAGCCAGTACTTATTGTATATCATGACAAAACTAGTTAGTATAAAGCTAAAATAATATCTATATTGCATTATACTCTGTACCTTTGACCTGCCATTTAATAGAACATTTGTTTGTGTATTCGGGAGAGTTTGTGTGTGTGTGTGTGTGTGTGTATGTGTGTGAGTGTGAGAGAGAGAGAGAGAGAGAGAGAAGAGAAGAGAGAAATGTAAACTAATAGAAAGATCACTGACAGTGCCCTTTGTCACTTGTTTACGTTGCTCTCTAACGTTATTGACCTGACTTATGTTGCTTTACATCTTTCTGCTAATTTTGAAGCTGCTCAAAATGATGTTTATTCGACGTTCATAGCTGCTGATTATTTGACAGGCTAGTCTTTCAAACAACGGGTCCCGAGTTCTTTCCTGGGAATTTCTTTCGTTTAGTGACAGTTAACTGCGGTTAGAATGCTAAGAAGAGTTTAACGTCTGTTTCAGAAATTAAGATAAGGATATCAGGAACTAAGGAAGAAGCGAATTTGAATTCTGCACATTTAATCTTCAGTCAAAAACCTAATCTATCATGCCATCTTCTCATATATGGTATTTTGTGTATAACTGTATGCAGCACTACTAGCCCTGAGTTGTTTAGTGTATTAACTGCAGCAACTCAATAACAATTGCTGCTGTAATGACAATATCGAGTTCTATTGAACCATCTGATAACGATGTACAACTATTGTGCAGCATCCAAACTAAAAAATCAGTTCAAAGATTGGTATTAAATAAAGCCAAATCTAATGTTAACGTCAGTTTCCTTACTGGAGAGCGATGTCAGTGACGAGAGAACCCAGGATTAGAACCCGCACATAGGGGGCCTACTGTTCCGCGGTCGAATATCTTATCGACGTTGCCACTGGCTCCAGCCATGAAAAGAAGAAGCAACTAAATTGAACGCGCTTTAAGGATATAACACGGCGGTCCGGCATTAAATGTTCTGTATTTGAATGTTTATAAAAATATCAATGCAGAAATCCTGGAGAGAGTTAATATAGATAGACACTTGATAATTGTTATAAAAGGAGGAATGAAAGGAAAAGTAAGCAGAGGCAGACCGAGATTAGGAATATTAGATGATTTAAAGTTCCACTCATATGTGGACATGAACATGAAAGCGGAAAGACAGAGAAGAGTGGAGGCGTTATATACCATGGACCTGCTAATAGACTGTGCACTGAGTGAGTGAGTGAGAGAGAGGGAGAGAGAGAGAGAGAGAGGGGGGGGGGAGAGAGAATGTTTGACCTAGGCAGTTGCACATTTACCTGGTAGACTAGAGGTTGCAGATTCTGTAACAGACTGAGTCCTGATGGTATTGAGTGTAGATTCTAAAGTAATATAAATTATTTTTGTGCAGGTATCAGAGCTTTAACAGGCAGTCTATAAGATCAGATTAATCTCTATTGTTGTTGTCTATTTCAGAGTATCTCGCCTATCTCTCGACCCTTTTCCTTTTCTCCATGTGTCTTCTTCTATCAGAATCGGTAATAAATAGAACAGCTTTTTATTGAGGATACTGATAGTCATTTGGATTATTTCTCTCCTCATCCTCAAGCACTGCGCCTATGTGTGCGGAATGGATCTAGACAATTACAGCCCTGCATCTCTCAGCTATGCCGAGTGAAACCCCACCTCCGTACGATGAGTTGAATAAGAAGAAGGGCAAGGGAAAAAATCAACAAGCGTAAGTTACCCAGATATTTTCATTTATTAATTATCAGTTATCCGTCTCTGTCTCTCTCTCTCTCTCTCGTTTCTGTCTCTCTCTCTCTCTCTCTCTCTCAATATCTTCCACTTTCACTCTCTATCAATTGATTTGATATTAAATTAGACGGATAACTGATATTAATTATCAGTTATCCGTCTCTGTCTCTCTCTCTCTCTCTCTCTCGTTTCTGTCTCTCTCTCTCTCTCTCTCTCTCTCTCTCAATATCTTCTTCCACTTTCACTCTCTATCAATTGATTTGATTTGAATGATTGATTGTAAAAACTGGTAAAGCTAAGGTTAGCGTGAGTTTCCACACTCGAAAGCGATGTCACTGATGGGCGACAGAAACAAATGTTAAAATGAGAAGATAAGAAAAGTAGAATGTACATATAAAGTAGCTTATTGTTGGTTGATTGTACAGAAAGGCTTGTCTGAATGTAAAGAGGAGATTATTATGCATATAACAGTAATTTACCGATTGATTAATTTTATTGATTTGATTGATTGTACAGAAACAAATGTATAAGCGAGAAGAGAAGGAGAGAGGAGGAGAATGTGTATATAGAGGAGTTGGCGCATATTGATTGATTAATTTGATTGATTGATTAATTTAATTAATTTGATTGATTGTATAGAAACAAATGTGTAAACGAGAAGAGAAGGAGAGAGGAGGAGAATGTGTATATAGAGGAGTTAGCGCATATTGATTGATTAATTTTATTGATTTGATTAATTTTATTGATTTGTTTAATTGTACAGAAACAAATGTATAAACGAAAAGAGAAGAAGGGAGGAGGAGAATGTGTATATAGAGGAGCTTGCTCAGCTGATCGCTATCAGTGAGGTTAAGCAGCCTCAGCAGCAGCTACAGAACGACCTACAGCAGCAGCAGCTGGGCTCTTCGGCTATAAAGCCAGATAAATGCGCCATACTGCAGCTGACCGTGGCAAATATGCAGCAGATTAGCAGAGAAGGTAGGATTTCTTTCCAGTCAGATGACTTGGTCCTGGTTTAACGTCGGTTTCTGGCCACGAATCTTCCCTCTGTCTATCGCGTTGTGTTTGCAGGGGTTTTTACTAGTCTTTAATTGCACAAATAGCTACTGGCGCAAAGTATAATGTTTAATTATTGTTCTGTCTCTTCAATAATTATATTCTGCCTGTCTTTCTGTCTCTCTCTCTCTCTCTTTCTCTCTGTCTCTATCTCTGTCTCTCTCTCTCTCTCTCTCTCTCTCTCTCTCTCTCTCTCTCTCTCAGTTTTCTTAGCCTCTTTATCTTTCGTTATCTATCTATCTGATTCTCTCATTTTCTAAAGTTTTCTCAAAGTTTGACTCGCTCTTCTGGTCTTTATTGTCTCTGTACCCGTTAATGACTGAAGCCGTAGAAGCTCTATATGAATTTCATACAGCAATCTGGTTAGCCTAATAGTATGGCAAGCTGCTAGAGTGCCTAATAGTGGATATCCAAGCTGAAGGGCCAGCTGTTAAAGCCTAATATATCATCTTTATCATCTTAGCTGAAGGGCAAGCTGCTGTGTTACTTAATAGGCTTTAATCCTTGGAAAATCGGTTGCTGCGGTTCCTAATAAGCCATCTTTACTTGAGGAGCGGTTAGCTGTGCTGCCTATTATGATAGGCGATATTAAGAAAGGCCAGATTCTGCTGATCAGCTGCAGCCTCGTTGCTTACAGCTGCTGCTGATCAGCTCCATACTCGTTGCTTACAGCTACTGCTTAACAGCTGCAGCTTCGTTGCTTACGCTGCTACTGATCAGCTGCAGCTTCGTTGCTTACAACAGCTCCATACTCGTTGCTTACGCTGCTACTGATCAGCTGCAGCTTCGTTGCTTACAGCTGCTGCTAATCAGCTGCATCCTCGTTACTTACAGCTGCTAAACTGCAGCCTTTTTGCTATACAACTGCTGCTAAGCTGCAGCTTCGTATCTTACAGCGGCTACTGATCAGCTGCAGCCTCGTTGCTATACAGCTACTGCTATTCAGCTGCATCCTCGTTGCTATACTGCTGCTAAGCTGCAGCCTCGTTGCTATACAACTGCTGCTAAGCTGCAGCCTCGTTGCTATACAGCTGCTACTGATCAGCTGCAGCCTCGTTGCTATACAGCTGCTGCTAATCAGCTGCGTCCTCGTTGCTAAACAGCTGCTAAGCTGCAGTCTCGTTGCTATACAGCTGCTAAGCTGCAGCCTCGTTGCTTGCAGCTGCTAAGCTGCAGCTTCGTTGCTATACAGCTACTAAGTTGCAGCCTCATGGTTATACAGCTGCTAAGCTGCAGCCTCTTTGCTATACAGCTGCTAAGCTGCAGCCTCGTTTCTGTACAACAGCTGCTAAGCTGCAGCCTCGTTGCTATACAGCTGCTAAGCTGCTGTCCCATTGCTGCGCAGCTGCTGCAGCTGCTGCAGCTGTTGGCCTCAGCGACGTTATTGACGTATTCACGGTCGCATGCAAATCTCACCGGAAGCAATCCATAGGAAATGATAATACCGCTAGTACAGCGTCACACACACACCTACACTAGAGCTACTCGAGTACATCTTTTAACTGACGCTGAGCAAGTGATAATATAATACATGTACATGTATGGAATGCTCACGTAAATATTGTGAAATGATTTAATGGCTGCACTGCACTTAATATTTCATTACTAGGTGGAGTGGAAAGGGATCAAATGAATTATTATGTAATAATAGAATGTTATATAGATTATATATTCTGCATTGTATATGTTGAAATATATAGTTATATCGTTGCATCAGAACTGTTCTATATTTTACTTAATTCTTTGATGGAGTTATTTTTAATTTTTAATTTCCATTTTTGTTTTCCACATGACTGAATCAAGCGCTACTATATTTATCCTTTTCATGATTTCTTTATTAAGCCTTTTGTTAATCCTTTACTATTATTTATTATCATTACTTGTATCTTTGCTATTCATAATAGTTTTCTCTTGAATCCCAGTTTAACTGGGGTCGGGATGCGGATAGACCTTGATAGCGCTAAATGGCAGCAAGCTCCTATACACGATTAACCTTCCTGGGGCCATAAGGTTTTAGTTGTTAGCAGTACTGGGCTTTAAACCCTACCAACTTGCTTCCGAAATAAAAACTCTACCCGTAACGCCATATGCCCACTTTTTAATTAAACGTAAATGTAGAAAATATTGTATATTTGCCGTTTTAGGCATTGACTAATTATGCAGGAGTGCAAATATCTTAAGAAATATAAAAATACATCAAAACTTATCTAAGGTTACGGTTTTACCGATTATGCACAATTTGGAACTAATTCTATATATGTAAAGTAAGCAAATATAATTAATAAGTATTTACTATAAGTAATAAATAACGATTATTAAATATTTATTATTTAAATATTTATTATTTAAATATTTATTATTTAAATATTTATTATTTAAATATTACTAGAAGTAATTTGTTTAATAAGTAATTTGTTTAAGGTATCGCACGTTGACACCACGTGAAGACTTGATCAAGGCGAAATAGCGTAATGAACTCTGCGCGCTATTTGTCGGCGGATTTAATTTTGAAAGAAATCATTTAAGAAACCTTGCAAGAGAATCCAATTTACTCAGCGGTGTGAAATGAATTCAGATGTAAGGATTCCACTAATGAGGCTATTCTGTGTTTAACGAACTAAACATGTGTAGGAAATTTAGCGTATCTTCGATTAGCTGAGATTTTGTGTTTATGGCAACTTATAATAATAATAGGCTCACACGGCAGTGTTATAATAATCTCTCTCTTAGTGCACTGCCGACTGGCAGGTCCATGGTATATAACGGCTCCACTCTTCTCTGTCTTCCGCTTTCCTTTTCATTTCCGCATATGAGTGGGTCTTTAAATCATCTAACATACCTAATCTCGGTCTTCCTCTGCCTCTTTTTCGTTTAATAATAATAATAGTTATAATAATATCAAGTGATGTAAGTTACATAACAGTACGGCACACATACGCAGGAATACTTAAACACATCTAGGTATAGATAATCAGACATACACATGCATATACACAGATAAACATGTGTAGTAACACATAATGTATATGCGTATAACAGATATCCAGATTAACACAACTGAGATAAACAGACATACAAGCACATGTACACAGATACACACGTGTAATAACACGTAACGTGTATGCATATAACAGATTCCCAGGATAACGTATCGGCCGACAGTCGTAATAGACAAGACTCAGCACTGGGTATTATAACTATTGTGTCCCACTACAATGGAATGTGAAGATACTGCAATAAATTAAATAATATAAATAGAAGTCATGCATGCACGATACTGCATGCATGATTTGCACTAGGTTACTATGTACAAACAGGTTAGGTTAGTACACTGCTCCTCTTGAAAATCTAGTCTTCTACTCTGATTCGATTGATATGAAATTTAGTAGCATATGTTGATCAATAAATCACATTCGGATGAGATATGCGATTCAGAACATTTGTTTTATTTGTTATGATTATTGCTATTTTATTTGTTATGATAGATTTGGCTGATTTTTGATAATTTAACTCGGTTAAAATAATCGCTTGCAAGGACTACAGTACATGGGACGATAGCGGCTAAAAATAACAGTTATATTTTTTTATCCACCTAAGATCAGTTTTTTTGCAAGTTTATTTAGTTTCTGATTATGTTTATTTAACTTTTTGTCACATGTTCAGTGATGTTATTACACTGTGAAACTTTGTGAAATTAAAGCGTATTTCTCTCTCTAAAGATTTCAGTTAGCTTTATTATTCTCCCAACTGAGATCAATTGTTTAGGTCAAGCCTCAATAGATGGTTGAATAAAGTCGAGTAATAACCTATCCATTGGTCCACTTTCAGTGAGACGGAGATCTACTTAGCCAATGTTTTCTCACCCCTAATATATCCTTTTAAAATAAGTTTATATTCCACTGTTATTCTGTACTGCTTCTTTAATACTTTCGAATTTCTATACCCCTTCACGTATTTGAGTTTAAAATGCAGACTCTATTCGTCTTTTACGACGTAACGTCACATTAATGAACGCATTGCTGCTATGCAGTAGTAGTGGCTGTAGGGACATGCATGAGAAGACAAGCAACATTTATTATATTCCTGTCGGTAATCTTTTCAATGCAAAGTATAGTACTAGCATCTTTATGGAGTTTTAATGGTTGTATCTGTATGCGTTGTTTGCTTATAGTGTTTCATAATGTCTCAAGTAATAGTGTCAGAAAGTGTTTGTGTACATTTTCTGTAAACAGTAAATGAGTTTTGATGTTGTCGACTGATTGGTCGATGGAGTGCTCTTGCTTGAGAGAGTCGTTGAATATCTCTATATATGAAATTATATATATATGTATATATATATATATATATATTATATATATACAAGTTTATATATATAAGTAAAGTATAAATATATATAATATACAATTATATATATATATATATATATATATATATATATATATATATATATATATATATATATATAGATAGATAGATAGTATATATATAGATACATATATATTAATATATATATATTATATAAGATATATTATATATATATATATATATATCTATATATATATATATTGTAAGTATATAGATATCGTATGTATACTGTACCAGGCTTAAATGTTTATATAAAAAACAGATATATGCCAAGCAAAACATAACTTTGCGCTGTTTGCACGCAACCTATTTGGCAAAGTTTGAACTGTTGTGGAAGATAGACGTTGCTATTAGATGTTGCGTTGTTTACAACCTCTTTCTTGTTGACAACATGTTTATTCGTGGCCTAACTAACTAGCTTTACTAGCGTCACGTGATATAAACGAGTTTCTAGCGGAACGAAATTTGATCAGGTCTAAATTAACAATAAAGGATATTTCTTTCTATAAGGCTTAGTTGGAGGAGCTGCCGTGAAAAAATAGCTTTTTATCAATCGATATATATATATATATATATATGTGTGTATATATATAAAATATATATATGTATATATATATATATATATATATATATATATATATATATATAAATTGAAAAGCGAGTGTTTCACTTGGTTAATTAGTGTTTTATTATAGAATGAAATGTTTCATTTGGTGGAATGATTAAATGGTTTATTGATTGATTTAATTTCTTTTATATTGTACAGCTGTACTGTGCCATGCATACTGAGGGAACGAGATCAACTGTGTGATTGTTTTAGATTGCCTATATATTGTTTGATTGTTCTAGACAATCGAGTGTCTTATGGTAGAAGCGAGTATTTAAATTACGAAGCGTTTAATGCTAGTGCTGAAATTAGCATTAACTCTAAGTTTCTTATAATGTATTTTGATTGTATACGATCGTATGTGTTGTGTGTGTGATGCACATTGATCCTGTCTGTTTATGACGAATAAAGAAATGAATATATAATTTTAGATTATGGTCAATTTAACTCTTTTAAATATTACTCACTGATGTTATCACCACTATTCTTATTTTATTATTCTATATGCGGAACGTACAAGTGCCTCTTTAGCTTGTATTGCCGTCCACTTGTTATTGCAAGAGTCTATTTTCATGTGATGATGCTTGCTTGATCTTGTCTGAAGTTATAAATGCACAATTAAATAAAGAGTTGTTGGTTGCTAAAGTATAATCTTTCATTTTATTTAATGTGATATTTAATAGTGTTGTGCTTTTGTGAACAGATGATCGGCAATATATTTTCTAAATTAATTGCACGTAAATAGAGAAGTATTTATGGCAAGCAATTTACTAGTTAACAAAATGTTATTGAAGGTAGTAGAGTTATCGTAAGCAAATAGCATTGTATTTGAATGAATGCATTTCCACTTGATCAAGCAGTACTTTATCAGATTGAAATTCATGTCATGATTTAGAAGCAAATGATAAATTGCGCTATGTATGCCTGCAGATCGTTATTTAATGAAATGGTCCATTTAATCGAGTTCTAGAAACGACTTGGTATTTAATGCAGTAGGCTTTGCGTTTAAGCATTGGCGGGCGCTTCATTGAAAGAGCCGATGCTTAACATTTAAGCCGTTATTTGAAGTATTATTATTAGGTTGATGCCCGTTAATAGGCTGCTCTGTGTGTAGTAGCTAACCTATTCTATGCTAGATCATTAGAGTAATATAACTTTATGTGTTTGCTGTATAAAGATCGAAACGCCTCGGGTTACAGTCGTTGTTCTGACTGTCGTTTATGCTTAGCTAGTGCTAGTATAGTGCTAGTGCTAGTATAATATAGTGCTAGTGCTAGTGTAGTATAGTATAGTGCTAGTGCTAGTATTGTGCTAGTGCTAGTGTAGTATAGTTTAGTATAGTGCTAGTGCTAGTATAGTGCTAGTGCTAGTATAGTGCTAGTGCTAGTATAGTATAGTATAGTGCTAGAGCTAGTATAGTGCTAGTGCTAGTATAGTGCTAGTGCTAGTATAGTGCTAGTGCTAGTATAGTATAGTGCTAGTGCTAGTATAGTATAGTGCTAGTGCTAGTATAGTGCTAGTATAGTATAGTATAGTGCTAGTGCTAGTATAGTATAGTGCTAGTGCTAGTATAGTGCTAGTATAGTATAGTGCTAGTGCTAGTATAGTATAGTGCTAGTGTAGTGCTAGTGCTAGTATAGTGCTAGTGCTAGTATAGTGCTAGTGCTAGTATAGTGCTAGTGCTAGTATATATATAGTGCTAGTATAGTATAGTATAGTGCTAGTGCTAGTATAGTATAGTGCTAGTGCTAGTATATTATAGTGCTAGTGCTAGTATAGTATAGTGCTAGTGCTAGTGTAGTATAGTGCTAGTATAGTATAGTGCTAGTGCTAGTATAGTGCTAGTGCTAGTATATTATAGTGCTAGTGCTAGTATAGTATAGTGCTAGTGCTAGTGTAGTATAGTGCTAGTATAGTATAGTGCTAGTGCTAGTATAGTGCTAGTGCTAGTATATTATAGTGCTAGTGCTAGTGTATTATAGTGCTAGTGCTTTGGTATATGACGGTGTTATATCGCTCCAGTGCATCAAGGTCTACTGTGTAAACGGCAAATAGCGTTAAAATGCTTAAATGAATAGCGGCAGTTATATGATAGATTATGTGCGAGCGATGTTTTGTATATAGACGCTTGTTAATGAAAAGGTGTCTGGATGGCTTTCTTACGTTGTGGTGCTTGTTTAGGTGATTTAATATAGTCCATACACATTAATTACTGCCCAAAAAGAAGGTAAATGAAAGAAACATAGTTATATAATTTGAAAGTGAAAGATAGTCTTCTTAAACCTTAGTCTTACGGTAACAAAAATCAAGTGAACTAAATCAATATTGAGCTAATATCACACTTTATTTAATTTGATGAATGATGGGGTATTGAATTGAACCTAATTGAGATAGTTTGCATGAGTAGTTTGAGTAACTATACGATCACTTCTTGTACTGTGTCGGTTTAATGTCAAGAACTTATTAAACAGTGTAACACTGGCCGCTATACACTCAGCGAACAGTGCTACTGTGTCTAATGCTAATATTCGTATGTTTCAATTGCTAACATTTCGAGTGTCACTTCAACTTCAGACGACGCTCTTTCGATCGGCTGACAATCTCTCATCTATCTCACCTGTTGTCTTATCTCTCTAGAGATAACGTTCGTCCTATCGTGACCTAGCGATCATGGCTTTCCATAGATCTTATTTCCTTCCGTTCAGGTGCAACAACAATTACGCTATCACCACATTTGTGATATCGGCGATCCTGTGAATGTATTCGTATTTAGTGTAGGTGCTTACTCTCTATGCAGTGTCGATTCATTTACCGGAAATTTACCAGTTGTTTATATTGTAACTGTTTGAGCCGGTTGTCAAGGGCTCTGCTGGAGAACAAAGGCTCGAGTCTTCAGTGCGGTTCAATACTGAACGTGGTAACCATTTCTACGCGAATTTTGTAACCTCCCCTTACCTCAAGTGTTGCTTTTCTTGTAGCTTTTTTCTTTTTAGCGGCTGGAGCCTGTGGCGATGTCGGTAAGATACTCGACCGCGGATCAGCAGGTGCGGGGTTTATTGTTTTAAATCCTGGGCTCGCCCGTTTCTGACATAGCTTTCGATTGAAGAAACTAACGTTGACATTAGCTTTACCAGATTTATGGATGTTGACTTATACATTTTCTCGACTTTATGTTAGACTACAACCTCTCAAAGTAACTTTGTAACATAGGCACGAAGTCTGCTAATCGACCGTGAATACCAGTGATATTAAATATCAATCGTTTGCCACCTGAGTTTCTATGAAACAAAGTTGATGCACTTAAATTTTTGAAGTAATATTTTAAAAAAACTAAAATAAATTTTACTGCACTCGAAATGTGAGACACTGTCTAAGTGAGATGTGGGAGTTTCAGTCCAGCTAGTTCTAAGTATTTTTGAGTAATTTATATTACGATTCCACTTAAAATTCTTTCCGTTAACAAAACTGATCGTAAACCTCTGAAATAAATTTCAAGCAGTTCATATTGAATGGCAAAATTTATGAACAGTTGTTTAACCTACAACAGATGCGCAAGTGATCTGCTGATCATGACGAGTTTAGTAACTGCGAGCATAATTCTGTCAGATCTTAGTTTTGTCTCTAATACTCCTCTGAAAGGACGCCGCAGTTTTCTTTCGTTAATGAACCGAGGCGTAGTTTTGATGCGGCGAGGCTGCGGCAGACGTTGCGTAGTTTAGATGAGGCGAGTTTGCGGCAGGCAGGCGTTGCGTAGTTTTGATGCGGCGAGGCTGCGGCAGGCGTTGCGTGGTTTTGATGCAGCGAGGCTACGGTAGGCAGGCGTTGCGTGGTTTTGATGCGGCGTGGCTGTGGCTGAAGCAGAGAGTCGGTTTCGTGGTCTAATTACAAGTCGAGTGTGATAACATTTGAAAATCAGCTCTCAATGCAGTTACGATAATGAGAACTTGCCTTGAGAAAATGTCATATGCCCCTCGCCCCTCCGTATCCCTAACCCCCGCCCCCTCCTATCCACTCCCCACCTGCGGGCTTGTTAGTAATGAGAGCGTCAGAAGGAGGGTCATGTGTGTTTGTTGTGCGTGTGTGTGAATGTTTGTGTGCTGGTTTGTGTATATGTGTGTCTATGCGTGCACTTTTAATGTATGTATGTGTGCACTTTGAATGCATATGTGTGTGTATGTTTGTGTGTACGTATGTGTGTATATGTGTGTGTGCGCACTTTGAATGTATGCATTTGTGTGTGTGCACTTAGAGTGTATGTGTGTGTGTGTGTGTGTGCACTTTGAATGTATGCATTTGTGTGTGTGCACTTTGAGTGTATGTATGTGTGTGTATGTGTGTGTTTGCGGTATGTGTGCGCGTTCAGGTATGAGTGTTCGCGCATAATTTGCTTGTGCACTATACATGTACATGTGCGCACTGTGCGTGCTTGTATTTGTGCGTCTGTGCACAGTTGAGAGTTTTTATGTTTAAAGGCTGTTTAAACTTGGAAGCGATTGGCTATTCAAGTGGCCTTAATGAAGCATGGCGGGAAATACTTTAAAAGACTATAAGTATTTGTAAAAAAAGCTAGATTGTTATCTGTAATTATTTATATTATTGCTATTATATTATATATGCAATAGTTTGGTAGAATTTTATCTGTTAATATCATTTGTTTTGTGTTGTTTCTGTGGATTGTGTATAGTCTATGTTATTTTATGTAGTTTATTTTATTACGTATTTCTTGATTTATGGTGCTATATATTGCATCGCATTAGACTGCACGGTAAATAATAATAATAGACTTCGCTGTAATCTACTGAACTGTACTGTACTATTATTATTGTGTAATGTATTGTACTGTACTATTATTACTGTGTAGTGTAATGTATTGTACTCTACTATTATTATTGTGTAGTGTAATGTATTGTACAGTACTATTATTATTTTGTAGTGTAAGGTATTGTACTGTACTGTACTATTGTGTAATGTAATGTATTGTACTGCACTGTACTGGTGTGCAATATAATGTGTTGTACTGCAATCTACTATTATTGTGTAATGTAATACTATTGTACACTGTATTATTGTGTGATGTAATGTATTGTACTGCACTGTATTGTTGTGTATGTAATGGACACGTGCATGTATCTTATATTATTGTATAATGTACTGTATTGGACTGTACTATTGTGTGATGTATTATACTGCACTGTACTATTATTGTGTAGCGCAATGTACTGCACTGTATCGTTGTGTAACATAATGCATTGTACTGAACTGTACTATTGTATAACGTAATGTTTTTACTTCACTGTAATCTATTGTATTTGAATGTAGTTTAATTGCATGACACATCTGCTATAATGTGGTGTAATTTACTGTATTGTAATGCATTGTACTGTATTACAAATAAAATATTGCATTTTACTGTAAAGTATTTTATCGCTGTATTATGTTATGCTCTATATTACACTACAATACATTACACTGCATTACATTACACTGCATTACATTACACTGCATTACATTACACTGCATTACATTACACTGCATTACATTACACTACAATACATTACACTGCATTACATTACACTGCATTACATTACACTGCATTACATTACACTGCATTACATTACACTGCATTACATTACACTGCATTACATTACACTGCATTACATTACACTGCATTACATTACACTGCATTACATTACACTGCATTACATTACACTGCATTACATTACACTGCATACATTACACTGCATTACATTACACTGCATTACATTACACTGCATTACATTACACTACAATACATTACACTGCATTACATTACACTGCATTACATTACACTACAATACATTACACTGCATTACATTACACTGCATTACATTACACTGCATTACATTACACTGCATTACATTACACTGCATTACATTAGTCAGCACAACATTTCATTGCATTAGGTTATTTTTTGTTATCATTTACAAAATGTAATGTTCCGATGCCACAGTAGCGTGCAATTTGCTATCCTGCCGCTAAGCTACATTGCCTCGTAGGCTCGTAGCTGCTTGCACTGCTGTATAATCTGCTTGCACAGCTGTATAATCGTGCAGTCTACCCTGGTAGCTGCTTAGCTGCTTATAGCCGGTGCTATCTAGTCTGCTAGCTGTCTAATGAACGTGCTATCTAGCCAAGTAGCTGCATAGCTGCTTAATGAACGTGCTATCTAGTCTGCTAGCTGTGTAATGAAAGTGCTATATAGCCAAGTAGCTGCAGAGCTGTCTAATGAAAGTGCTATATAGCATAGTAGCTGCATAGCTGCCTAATGAACGTGCTATATAGCCTTTTAAGCTACTTAATGAACATGCTATCTAGCCTGCTAGCTGCTTGTTAATGAACGTGCTGTAAAATCAGAAAACTTCTGTAGCAGTGTCATGGCCGATGACCGGTCTTAGAGACTGCTTTTCAAGTGCACATACAGGCATACGCACCTATTCTCAGTTCTAAACGTGTATTAGTGGTACAGGTACACAGATATTCTCTGTTCTGAACGTGTATTAGTGGTACAGGTAGACAGATATTCTCTGTTGTGAACGCGTGTTAGTGGTACAGGTACACAGATATTCTCTGTTCTGAACGCGTGTTAGTGGTACAGTACACAGATATTCTCTGTTGTGAACGCGTGTTAGTGGTACAGGTACACAGATATATTCTCTGTTCTGAACGCGTGTTAGTGGTACAGGTACACAGATATTCTCTGTTGTGAACGCGTGTTAGTGGTACAGGTACACAGATATTCTCTGTTCTGAACGCGTGTTAGTGGTACAGGTACACAGATATTCTCTGTTGTGAACGCGTGTTAGTGGTACAGGTACACAGATATTCTCTGTTCTGAACGCGTGTTAGTGGTACAGGTACACAGATATTCTCTGTTCTGAACGCGTGTGTGTTAGTGGTACACGAGACTAGCAGATGTCAGCTGTTGTCAGAGTTGACTTGCTTTGACGTGTCATGCTGGCATTCGAGTGCAAATCTGTGAATCTGCGTAAACTGTGTGAACCGTTATATCCCATAAGGTAGAGCTGCGAAACAATGTTTATAATGTATGCTAATGTACAAACATGCACGCCCTAACGCGTACTGACATAAACGCTTACATGTATATCCACGTACGTGTCTATACATAGTCATACACGTGCTTAGATATAATGTAACTAGCTGCAGCCAGTGGCGATGTCGGTAAGATATTCGATCGCGGATCAGTATGTGCGGGGTTCAAATCCTGGGCTCTCCCGTCACTGATATCGCTTTCGAGTGAGGAAACTGACGTTAACATTAGCTTTTTTAAAATAACATAACAAATACTGACCCAGTATTTGTTATGTTATTTTATGCTATTATATTTGTTATGTTGTGCTATTATATGCTATAATAGCACAAATTAATAATTTGTGCTATTATATGCTATAATAGCACAAATTAATAATAACATAACAAATACTGACCCAGTATTTGTGTCTTAAACAAGCAATTTATGCTATTATAGCATATAATAGCATAATATGCTATTATATACTATAATAGCATAAGTTGCTTGTTTAAGACCCACACAAAACAAGTCTTAACTTCACAACTAACATATTACTTCAATCTACAAAAGAACTAGGCCTACACATTTTCAAACCACACTGATCAAACATCACGATATCTGAGTAAGTTTCCTACAACAGCAAATTATAAGATAATAGTAATTTCACATGAGAAGCTGTATAAACTCTACTTAACTGTCACAATGGAATATAGAGGAACATATAGACAAACGCACATACATGCTCGAGCATACACACATACGCACATACACTTAGGCATGCGCGCATTGTAATACACATATATACGCACATGATATACACACGTCGGCATACACTCACTGACATACAAGCATATGTATCCCGAAGTATCCCGACCCTAGTTAAACTGGGATTCAAGGGAAGATGATGATGAATATGATGATGCAATTATATTTATGCGTGCTACTTGATTATCTAATCTCTCTGTGACCATTTGCGGTGGTGAAATATGGCCGCAGAGGCGGTTTCTATTTGCTTTCCTCGGGGTTTTTTAAGGCTTGCATTTTCAGAACTGCGCTGCCTGCAGTTTGCGTATTCTGCAGCAGCATGTTGTACCGGATGCAGTATGGTGGTTAGCTGTTTATAATTGTATATATTAGCATCGAGTCGTGGGAATAAGGGTAATATTGTGCTTTAAATTAATAAATGAATGCTTTGGGAAAGCTAACGCATTGAATTAATCTACCCAGCTGCAGTGTGTAACCGCATTATTTACATGATGGTTAACTTAATAGTTAGTTAACCAAATCGTTTGAAGAAAATTCTATCGCCTGGTGTGCATCCAAAAACTACGGTTAGGCTAATATATTGGATTTGACTGCAAGACATACTGGATTCATTAACCTCAATTGCTGCCCAACTTTTAATTCGGTAAACACGTTTAACCGCCGAGCTGAATGCTACATCAGATTAGAGAGGGAGTAATGACATTGGACGGGTGGTATGGCCTTGGCAGTAATTAGTTATGGAAGTATCGAGGCAAGAGCAGGATCAGCTGGCCAGCTCATCGCCAGCTATGCACTTGCAGCTTGCTTGCCTGCTAGCCTTGCTGTTGCTAGCTAAAGTAAAAGATGGTAAAGCTAATGTTAACGTTAGTTTCCTCACTCGAAAGCGATGTCAGTGACGGGCGAGCCCAGGAATTGAACCCCGCAAAGACTGATCTTGAGCACGTACTAAAGTTTTGAACTAGTCAACAGGGTGTTTAGTAATTCTTTGCTATGAGTTGCTTTAATTGCAGATTTAAGATCTTATTTTACTTTTCAGTTTAAGAGACTGTCCTATTCCTCGGACTGTACTCCCGAATTTTGGCTTGCACCGGTTTTGGACCTCACACTCTGCTCACCGGATTCTCTTTGATATCTTAGTGCTCAATGTTGTCATGGATGACAGTAGCACTCTAATTCTGTTGTTGTTGTTGTTGTGGTGGGTGAGCTAAAAATTTCAACTCGGTATCAAGGTTTTGGACGCCCTAAGTAAAAACCTAGTTCCATTGCTGTTGATAAAATGTGGTAATCGATTCTCTTTAGCGTAGCACCTTTAAATCTGCTGCACACTGGCAATTTAAAATTTGACTTCTGGCTTGATCGGCCAATGGCCATCCTATCCCTAGTACTCCCTAAATGTATTTAGGTTAAGCGAGCACTTGGTCGGCTAGTGGTCCAACCTACGCCAGAGATACCCAGACACGATATACACTGTACTTTATTGACACTCACTCCACAGAATACCTTGCAGTTCATAAAAGTGCATATAGTTCGGTTTAGTCCGTAGATTTAGTACGGCTTTGGGTGGCAATGTTTTTAATCAGCTGCGGCTGTAAGTCTTGCCTATAGTGTCGGGCAGCTGTGAATGGCTGTAAGCCAGCTGTTAGCAGCTTGTGGTTTTTAGGTAGGCTGGCTGCACGCAGCTGGCTGTTAGCCTTGCCTATAGTGCCAGGCAGCTGTGAGCAGGCTGTTGGCCTGGCTGCTCGCAGCTGTTAGCAGCTTGTGGTTGTTGGGTAGGCTGGCTGCACGCTAGCTGTTAGCAGCTGGCTGTTAGCTTGGCCAGTCTTCAAGACAGCTGTGATAAGTAGTTGTTGTTAGGCTGGCTTGTCTGCAAACAGCTGTTAGCAGCTTGTGGTTGTTCGGTAGGCTGGCTGCACGGTAGCTGTGAGCAGCTGGCTGTTAGCGTGGCCGGGCTTCAAGGCAGCTGTTTGCAGCTTGTGGTTGTTAGGCTGGCCTGCCAGCACGCCAGCTGCTAGCAGCTGGGTAGCTGTGCGAATGACGGCCAGGGGCTTGTTTTGTTCGACATGTGGTAACACGCTTGATCAGGTGTACGAACTCTGCTACCATTGAGATGGTTTTTCTGTCGTGTTGGGCTTGCTTTGTGCTGTTACTTTCAATCGATTATTTTTAATTTTGACGCTTGCTCTCATCGGCTGACAGTGATAAGGGAGGTTCAAAACAGCAAACGAACATAAGTTTAAAATGTAGAGTTTGTAAATTAAACTGCTGCATAATTTTCTATATTGCCTCGTGTGTGTGTACGTTTTCTGCGGTATGTCAGATTTCATGTAATAAACGAATATAATATATATATATATAATATAAACGCAGAGTTCTTTTGATAAGAAACCTCTTTTGACTTTTATGCCCAAAACGGGAGTTGAGACAAAAAGGGAGTCGAAATTTAAATCTAACTCCGAAGGGCTATGGCTATCTGATAAGCTTGCTTGCTATGGGACTGTTTGGTACGGCCATTGACGGCAAATTGAAGCTATATATAGTCTGAAACCACCTCAGAAGTCTTACTTTTCCCAAGCTCTAGGCTTCATAAGCTATAGATAAGGCATAGACTTTGTGAAGGGATTAACTTGTTGATCTAGGGAGTGCTCTTATGGAGCGAGAAAATAGACTTTGAGTATGAATATGTACCTTGAACCTGCCACTTGGCAGTGCACTGAAGAGAGAGAGAGAGAGAGAGAGAGAGAGAGAGAGAGAGAGAGAGAGACGGTCTGAAACACAATTTTTGAGCTTTTAATTTTTCAAAATCAAGTGTATTTTCCACACTGCGTGGCCCTGTAGGACGCGAAGCCGTTGTTTTGTGTAGGAAATGCACAGTGACCGATTGTATGATTACGTTGTTAACGCTGTTTACCAAGTAACCGTTAACCGGTAAACGTAACCGCTTGAGTTCTACATTGTTTAACAGTTTATCATTTAAATGGCCATCTTTGTAGATGGTCGTATTTTGCAAGTTCATTGTATATTACATATTTGTGCGTTATTATAGAACTAACTGTATTAGCTACTATCATCGATGATCATTTTTGTGTAATGTTTGCTTTAACATTTTAATGCCAACCTTTGGTCTGGCTTTCTGGATTTTCAAATTCGCACCTTTTTGGACCTTCTTTTTGCTCCTCGGCTTGGATTTTTCTCAATAGTGCTCGATGTTGTGACGGATGACAAACTAATTGTTGTTATGTTATATCATCCAGCATTTAGAGTTTAGATTCGTCATGTTGAAGTATTAAGCCGCACAAAAATGTAATAATTAATAACATTACTAATCATTGGTGCAGTGGAGATTTTCATCCAATATTCCAATATGAATAAGTCTATTTAGAAGTTTTTACCTGGCCTTCGATATCCTTTTTTGCGTATTAATCTTCGAAACGGCGGTTAGCCGGGGCTGAATTTGCTTTTACCTTGAATTGTTCCACGGATGCAGTTGATTCAGATGGTACATTTTATTTTGAAAAGATCTACAAATGTGCAAGGATACGTATACTACTATTTCAGAATATTTATTTGTGCTGGAATTGCAGTTTCGTAGACTTGAAATAGGTAAAAATAAGAAAATCTTTTCTAATCTCGATACGCGAGATGGAGGGTATTACATTTTTGCCGAGTTTTAGTGTATTGGGCCCAACCTTGGTGTAGTAGAAATATCATCAACCTATAGTCTATCCAACATCAGTAGTCTATCCAACATCAGTAGCCTATCCAACATCAATAGTCTATCCAACATCAATAGTCTATCCAACATCAATAGTCTATCCAACAACCATAGCCTGTCCAACATCAATAGTCTATCCAACATCAATAGTCTATCCAACATCAATAGTCTATCCAACAACTATAGTCTATCCAACATCAGTAGTGTATCCAACAACAATAGTCTATCCAACATCAATAGCATATCCAACAACCATAGCCTATCCAACAGCCATAGCCTATCCAACATCAGTAGCCTATCCAACATCAATAGTCTATCCAACATCAATAGCCTAACCAACATCAATAGTCTATCCAACAACCATAGCCTGTCCAACATCAATAGTCTATCCAACATCAATAGTCTATCCAACATCAATAGTCTATCCAACAACTATAGTCTATCCAACATCAGTAGTGTATCCAACAACAATAGTCTATCCAACATCAATAGCATATCCAACAACCATAGCCTATCCAACAGCCATAGCCTATCCAACATCAGTAGCCTATCCAACATCAATAGTCTATCCAACATCAATAGCCTAACCAACATCAATAGTCTATCCAACAACTATAGCCCATCCAACAACCATAGCCCTTCCAACAACCATAGCCTAGCCAACAACTATAGCCCATCCAACAACCATAGCCCTTCCAACAACCATAGCCTAGCCAACAACTATAGCCCATCCAACAACCATAGCCCTTCCAACAACCATAGCCTAGCCAACAACTATAGCCCATCCAACAACCATAGCCTAGCCAACAACTATAGCCCATCCAACAACCATAGCCCTTCCAACAACCATAGCCTAGCCAACAACTATATCTGCAACAATTATATCATCGCCAATAACTCTATAGCCTCTGACTAGCAAAAACAAAGTTAATAGATCTCAGCATTGCACTTGTATTAATAATAACAACAACAACAACGCTTAGAACATCATTGCACTCGTATTAATAATAACAACAACAACGCTTAGAACATCATTGCACTTGTATTAATAATAACAACAACAACAACAACGCTTAGAACATCATTGCACTTGTATTAACAGTACGCATAGCAGGGTATTTGTTGTAACAACAACAACATCAACAACAACGCTTAGAATACAATTGCATGTGTACTAGCAGTACGCTTAGCATGGCTCTTGTTGTAGCAACAATGGCAACAACAACATCTATCATGAGCTAAGCTTTTTGTACTAACATCCTATCTAAGCATAGTTTGACATTTGTAGTAACAGCAACGGCAACAACAACAACTATCCTGACCTAAGCGTTGCTTTTGTACTAACAACAGTAACAACATATCTAAGCATAGTTTGGTATTTGTAGTAACAGCAACGGCAACAACAACAACAATCCTGAATAAAGCACTGCATTTTGTGCTAACAACAACAACAACAGTATGGCGCCGGCAGCACTGCTGGTTTAGTCCTACGGTCGTTGTGTTAATTAGAGACTCTGATAGTTTGTAATCTGATGCTGAGAATTGTTCTTATGATCTCTGAGACACCTGCGTCTAATTAACCTCTCGATCCATTGCTACCTTGTTACATTGTCGCCCGGTGTTTTAAAGTTAAACGTCCCTGCTAAGCGTCTAGTTCTGGCTTTGCATGCGTGCACCCATTTGAGTAATTGAAATGGCGAGATATTTGGCCTGAAACTTTTTGGCTGTATGATACTTTGCGTGCGAGACTGCAAGTACTTTATTGTACTCGTCAATGCAAGGATTTTATAGTGATGATAGAGATAATGCATGTGCAGCTGATGATTTTGTTGTTTTGATAGAGACAGTACCAAAATAGAGGATTGGCTGATGATATGGTTTGGGACAGTGAGGATTGGAGAAGGTCTATTCGTATGCCGACCCTAGTTAAACTGAGATTTGAAGGAAGATGATGACGATGATGATGACGATGATGATGATGACGATGATGAAGATGGTGATGATGATGATGATGACGATGATGATGGTGAAGGTGGTGATGATGATGATGATGATTATGATGATGATAGAGACGGTACATATGTAGCTGATGATGATGATGATGATGTTGTGTTGACAGAAGGAACTGTTGTAAGAGGAGACGGAGGCAGCTGTTCTAGTATGATGATAGAAGTGGGTGGTGATGGAGTTCAACAAAGTCAAGTTTCCTCCAGCAAACCGAGCCCGTCGATGCTCGATAGCGAAGTCATAGGACCACTGCTGCTTGAGGTAGGTCAATCAATCAGTCAATCAATCAATCGATCAATCAATCGATCAATTAATTGATCAATTAATGAATCAATCATTCAATCAATCAATCATTCAATCAATCAATCATTCAATCAATCAATCGACCAATCAAGCAATCAATCAGTAAAGTAATCAGTCGGTCGGTCATTCAATAGATCTATAAGTCAACCAAGCAGTCGATCAGTTACTCTACCAGTTATTCATACCATGTACCTATCAGTCAATCTCTCTCTCTCTTAGTGTACTGCCTACTGGCATGGCCATGGTATATAATCAGTCAATCAACCTGTCTATAAGTCAATATTGAAATCAGTCTGAAAGTTAACCAAGAAATCTATCTACCTGTCTATAAGTCAATTTTGAAAGCAATCTTAAAGTCAGGCAGGAAATCAATCAACCTGTCTATAAGTCAGTCTTATTGTCATCATAAACTGCTTGAAAGCTTTTTACTAGTGGACCGTCATACTGTTTACTCTATATTCGGTGTTATTGATTGATTGATAAGTAAATGAAGCTACTGGTGCATTGATTGATCAGTTGATTATGTTGATGTGTTTTGTCCAGGCACTTGATGGATTCATGTTCATGGTGAATAGAGACGGTACCATTAAGTTTATGTCAGAGAACGTTTCTCAATATCTGCACTTCACACCGGTAAATTTCAGTCCTCCTTCTTTATTTCTCTCTCTCTTCTCTCTCTCTCTCTCTGTCTCTCTGTCTCTCTCTCTCTCTCTCTCTCTCTCTCTCTCTCTCTCTCTCTGTTTGTGTGTGTGTCCCTCTCTATATATCTCTTTCTCTGTTTCTCTCTATGTCTCTCTCTCTCTTTCTCTACATCTCTCTATCTGTCTCTCTCTCGTTTGTCTATTTACATTTCATAGCACAGTACATTCATAAAATACATAATCCTATTCCTTGTCGTTTTCTGCTGCCAGGTTTATGGTAGGTGCTAACAGGATAATAGTGATTTAATTGATCGATCGATTAATTGTTTGAATAAAAGACTGATTTCAGCACAATGTTGTAGGTAGGAGCGTGTCTAGCTTGGTAGTCAGAAGCGCTCACGATTGATCCATTAATTGATTGATTGATTGATTGACTGATTGATCAGGACGAGGTTGTAGGTAGAAGACTGTATTGTCTGGTGCACAAGAGCGCTCATGATTGATTGATTGATTGATAGACTAGGACGAGGTAGTAGGTAGAAGCCTGTATAGCCTGGTACACAGAAGCGCTCACGATTGATTGATTGATCAGGACGAGGTTGTAGGTAGAAGACTGTATTGTCTGGTGCACAAGAGCGCTCACGATTGATTGATTGATTGATTAGGACGAGGTAGTAGGTAGAAGCCTGTACAGCCTGGTGCACAGAAGCGCTCATGACTGATCTGTTGATTGATTGATTGATTGATTGATTGATTAGGACGAGGTAGTAGGTAGAAGCCTGTACTGCCTGGTGCACAGAAGCGCTCACGACAGGTTCGAGTCTCTGTTGGACTCTCTCACTGACGTGACGTCCTCGAGTAATTCATTCTCATCCTCATCCTCAGACGACGGCTCGCCCGCCATCTTGCCGGCCCCTGCTGCCGGGGGCTCAGCAGTCAACCAGCCCCCCGCAAACAAGTTCCAATTCGACTGCCCCATGCTTCTGAAATCCGACTGTAAGAACTCGTCATGTTTAGTGGATCTATTATCTGTTTTTGCAATTCATTTTGTTATTTTTGATGATATAATTTTGTAAAATATGATATCATCATCATCATCATCTCCTAGTTTAACTAGGGTCGGGATTCGAATAGACTGTCCCAAATCCTCTCTGTCCTACATCATATCATCAGTCAATCCCCTATTTGAGACTTTTCAATTCGTCTAAATACTATATAATTTTGTAAAATATTTCGGCTGAGCAAGTCCTGAGTTATGCATGTTGAACCTGTGCTCACGTGCGTTGCGCATTGACTGGCCTGGGCTTTGAACATAAGCTTATCACAGGCCGTCATAGCCCCTCCTCATTACCTTTACTTCTAGTGTATTATATAATATATTTTTAATATGTCTTCTTCCGCTTTTCTTTCTCTTTCTTATCACACTCATTAACTGTCTATCTATTCCGACTTTTTTAAGAACTTCTTCATTTGTAATTCTGTCAGTCCAACTGATCTTTTCCACCCTTTTCTATAGCCACATTTCGAATGGCTCTATTTAAATAAACATCACATTGAATGTGATGAGCTGTTTGACTGGTTCTAGACGGAGACGCTAATAACGAGGCTGATTCAGAGCCGAGCAGTTCACCTCAGGGTGGTAAATACGAGAACATGCAGATAGTGGCTGTGTGGCAACAGTGCCGGGACGCCGATGTGGGTACGTAGCTGTACTGTATTTACATAACTATATACAATACATGTATATGTATATAAATCTACCCTGACCATTTTTGATCTCCGGACCGGCTTTCGTTTAGGACCTTATTTCTCCTCAGCACATTTCTTTTTGCAGATTGGTCTCCAGGGGTGAATTGATCTGTAGTGATGTGTGCTGTGGGGACAACCCTGACATCATCCCTGGATGAGGAAACAATGGACGTTAAACCTTTATTATTAATATTATTATAAGACTAGGGCCACGTTTAAGGCATAGCGGGCCACCTCGTCATTAGCAGAATCCCTCAAAAATAGTGGTGTATCAAAAGGAATGTTATATATGATTTAAAGATTCATTCGTTTGTGTACCAGAAGAGGAAACAGAAGATAGAGGTTGCCTTCTACGACACCTGCAGTCATCGGTTGGTCTATTCGTCAAACTAACCGGACACAACATGGCTCACTAATCATTATATTTACTTATAATTGAGTAGCGATGTTTTTACGTAAGTTTCTGTTAATTTGATGTCTACAGATGGCACGAATCAGCCGTTCCTCGCCTGCCTGGCCAGACGAATGGGCTTCACAGAGAAGTCTGTATCGATACTTGGTCTGGAACAGTTCACCACCAAACAGGATCTGTCAGGCAAAATCCTCGGCTGTCAAACCAGGTAGGGACATAATCTGCTTGTTAGGCATACATCTGCAGGTTCAAATCCTGGGCTCTCCCGTCACTGACATCGCCTTCGAGTGAGGAAACTGACTTTAACATTAGCTTTTAGTATTATTAATTTTTCAACTATTCACTTTTTTGCATTAATTAATAGACATTCAATTGTCATACGAGATGAATGCATCCTTAGCACTTAATAGACAGTAAAGAGCCGTGCAACAACATAGTATTAAAAATGATCGACATGCTTAGTCAGTTCTTTATAAATATACAGTGTGTTTTCAGCCTTTAAAGTTTAGGCGATTGATGGGGTGTTTTAGGTGAGTGATTTGTTACACGGTTAATTGACATTCAGGTTTAGTGAGAGATAGAAAAATATGCTTGACATAGGGATAATAATAATAATAATAAAGGTTTAACGTCCGTTTCCTCATCCAGGGATGATGTCAGGGACGCCACCACCAGCACATATCACTACAGATCAATTCACCCAGACCAATCTGCGAAAGAAATATGCTGAGGAGAAGTAAGGTCCTAAACGAAAGCCAGTCCGGTGATCAAAAAATGGTCAAGGTAGATTGATTATGTCTATGGTGGGAAAAGGATGATGGGCGTTGTTGATCTATTGATGTAAATGTATTGAGTGATTGATTGATTGATATATGGATGTTTGTATATTGTATAATATATATTTTGGTTTCGATTGATTTCAGTAATTCACTGCACAATGAACAGTTCTTTCTAAATAAGAATATTCTGGATTTCTGTCACGTGAACGACAAGGATAGACTTTACAAGCACCATGAAGAGGGTTGGTTTACTCTCTCTCTCTCTCTCTCTCTCTCTCTCTTTCTCTCTCTCGCTCTCTCTTTCTCTGTCTCTCTCTCTTTCTCATTCTCTCCCTTTCTCTCTCTTTCTCTCTCTCTCCTGCTCTCTCTATGTACGTCTCTTTCTGTCTCTCTTCTCTCTTTCTATATCTTTCTCTTTCTCTCTCTCTATCTCTCTCTCTATCTCTCTCTCGCTTAAGTATTTAAGTATTCTCGCAAAGTATTTAGTATTTATGTTAGTATTTATGTTAGTATTTATGTTAGTATTTATGTTAGTATTTATGTTAGTATTTTTAACTAACTTTTTGCGTCAAACTTTATATTATGAACTTTAACAACAACAGTAACTTATATTTATATATTTCTTCTTTTATTCATATCCCTACTCTAGCTAAACTTGGATTTAAGGGAAGAAGATGATAATGCTAACCTTAACTTAATAATGTTTACATCTGTGTAGTGCGCACTAACGGTTCAAACACAAGTGGCGTGTACCGGTTTCAACTGGCCAAGAACCGGTTTGTGTTCGTGCAGACGAAGAGCAAGCTGTTCAAGAACCCAACCACGAATAAACCAGAATTCATCATGTCCACTCATTCCATCGTCAGGTCGGTCATTTTGCACTGTTTTGATCTCGCTTGCATTGTTTTAATCTTGGACTTTATCTGTTTTGATCTTGAACTTGCACTGTTTTGATCTTGAACTTGCACTGTTTTGATCTTGGACTTGCACTGTTTTGATCTTGAACTTGCACTGTTTTGATCTTGGACTTGCACTGCCTTGATCTCGCTTGCACTGTTTTGATCTCGCATTATCTTGTGATCCCTGTGTACTCAGTCGTCATCGTGTGGTGCTTTGGCGGCCTGTTTGTGTAGAGTCTGCAAAAGACATCCCTGACATTGCCTTGTGACGAGGAATTGGACTTAAAATTCTTATTGATTGATTAATTTATATAAATGGAATTTAAAATTTTTTCAGATTGTTAAGTTGATACCATTGGTGCTTTAAGTTGGCATCAAGGATGTCAGGGATTACGTCCCTGACATCATCCTTGTATGAGGAAACAGACGTTAAACCTTTATTATTATTATTATTTATATTGTATGGTGTTCTGTTGTGTAGGGAGTGTGATTCAGAGTTGGAGATGAATGGGACCGCCCAGACGAGTCTTATCAACGCTATCATTGGTCAGGCTGGAGCATTTAACAGCAGGTGGGTGGAGTCTGCGTTCTGATTGGCTGCTTAATTTTCTGTCTAGTGGGAATGTTATCATTAATGGATTGAATTATCTTATTGTTGAAGTAATTACTAGAAATTGTTACTGGACATAATTACTAAAAGTTATTAGTGGTTCAGTATGTGCAGGGTTCAAATCCAGTGTTCTTCCCTTCAATGACATGCTGTTGAGAGGAAACTGACGTTAAACTTGGCTCTAACCTTACTATTATATCATTATTAATAATTGGCCTGTTCTTATTATTGCAATTTTTGTTTCCAATGAAAGGGCTTTAAAAAGTTAGAATTAGCATAAATCAATCTGTTAAACCTTAAAGGTTTAACAGATTGATTTAACAGATTGATTTAACAGGTTTACAGTGAATATAGAATTTGAATTAGCCGTTGAAATACTCCTTGCTATCACTGATTATTTACGATTTTCTCAATTTGGTTGTTTTATGATATGCTCAACGTAGTTATTTACGACTTGGGGGCCTACTCGACGTAGTTATTTACGATTTTATCAATTTGGTTCATTCTTTGCTCGCTATTTGTATGTAATTGTAATTGTATCTCTATATACTCTCTTTTATCTTATCTTCGAAATCGCCACTGACTGGAGCCTGTGGCGACGTCGGTAAGACATTCGACCGTGGATGACGGTTCAAATTCTGGGCTCGCCCGTCACTGACATCACTTTCGAGTGAGGAAACTGACGTTAACACTAGCTTTTTACCAGCTTTTTCTGAATAAAATAAATAAACCCGTGAATTACCCCCATATTCTAGGGAGCTACAGGGAGCCAATGCTGCCGGCACGGGTATCTTCAGTCGATCATCTAGACGTCAGGTATCAGCCAGAAATGACAACATCGCTGTGCAGCAACAACAACAGCAGCAACAACAACAACAGCGCTCCTGCTACTCCAGGGGCTCTTCCACCGGAAGTGTGAATCAGTTCGACGGCAACTCCAACGACGCCTTCTATGGAGAGTCCGGGAATATACTTCCGTCGATCAACGGCGGATCGTCGAGTAGAGGCGGTAGCGGCGGGGGAGAGATGAGATATGGGAGACACATGTCGATGGACGGCGGTATGACGCTGGACGTTGTGAATGGAAACAGGAGGGGGAAGAGGAGGTCGGCGAGTCCTGCAGCGGCGAGAGCTTCCCCTGCCGCCATGTCACAGAGGAGTCCAGGTCTGTAGCTGATGGTGATGATGATGATGATGATGATGATGTCTAAGTGATTATGATGATGATGATGATGATGATGTCTGAATGATGATGATGATGATGATGTCTAAGTGATGATGATGTCTAAGTTTTTAAGATTTGTTGTAGATTTCTATCGTTGTTTTAAAATGTTTTTACCTCTACTACCCTTTAATTTTTTCCTTCTGTCGGCCATGCCACAGTGAAGTCCTGCTGGTCTGTAGTGGATGATGATGATGATGTCTAAGTTTTTAAGATTTGGTGTAGATTTTTATCTTTTTTACATTTTTTCTTACCTCTTTTGCCTTTTAGTCTTTTCCTTTTTGCCATCTAATTTGATTTTTAGTCACATTTTTAGTTAATTTTTAAATTTTGATCTTGTTGAGTTTTTTTATCATTTTACTTTTTAATTTTAGTATTTTGCATTCAACGAATAATGTTAATAAGTCTGCTACTGTCTCAATACTTTTGGCCATGACTGTATATATAATAACATGATATATAACATAACGTACACATTATTATTATTATTATTGTTTTATATATTATGTTTTATCATTCTATCAACAGGCTTTGCCATGCCGACGTCAAGCCCGGGTGCCTCTTCAGGGGGGATATTTCAGTTAGGTTCTCGTGGTACACCCGGGGGTAGGGGAGCCCCCCCTGCCTCCCCTGCCGGTAGTCTAGGGGGCTCCAGTAGGTTCATTGAACCCTCACCAACCTCAGGTTAGCTTATGACGTTGTAAATTATAATTTTTAAAAATAATATTTATAATTTTAAATTAATTACAATTTCTAAAACAAATTTCGTCTTCCCCCTTCCCATTTTTCTGTAACTGTCTATATCTTTCAATCTCTCTCTCTCTCTCTGTCTTTCTCTCTCTCTCGCTCTCTCTCTCATTGATTGTCATTCTCACGGAAAACTATCTCTTCTGTTACTGTAATATACAATAATATATTTTCAGAAGGGGGTCTCTTTTTGCTACTTGTTATATGGCTTTATTCTCAGGTATTTTATACTAGGTGTTTTATATTTTAAATCATTATGTAGCTCTAGTGTCCACAAATTTATAGGTTTATTGTTCTAATTTTTATATAGTTCTAAGCTCCACTATTTAGGTCTATTTTAGCAATCATTATATGCTTTTATTCTGTATATGACTCTACAGGTCTAATTTTTCCACCTATTTAATGTTCTACATTATACGATACAATACTATACAATACGATACAATATTATACAATACAATAAAATATTATACTATACTAAACGATACAATACTATACAATACGATACGATACAATATTATACAATACAATAAAATACGATACAATACTACACGATACAATACTACACGATACAATACGACACGATGCAATACTATACGATACAATACTATACGATACAATACTATACGATACAATACTACACGATACAATACTATACGATACAATACTACACGATACAATACTATACGATACAATACTGTACGATACGACATTATACTATAAGTCTATAACATATCCTAGTGCTCACTTCACATAGGTGATAATGCGTTACAATGCAATGCAATATGATACGATACGATACAATGCACTTTGTCCCAGGTCTTCCCGTATCCTCTGGAGGATTCGAGATGATATGAGGATACGAGGCTGGGATTAGAACCCACGAGGGCTTAATTTGCCTCTGGATCGGTCATTTAAAACTTCATGACGTTAGCCCTACGCTAATAAGACATTCTAAAATTGAACAATTTTAACAAGCTATAGGCTAAATAAGGTATGGATAAAGTATAGACTTTGAATAACACAGAATTCTAAATTCTATAATTCTACATTCTCCGCGCAGGTCTTCCCGTATCGTCGTATCCTATGGACGACAGGTGCGGCGTACCGCTCGACGACCTCTCGCCGGACGCGTCTCGGCTCAGCCGCCCGTCCACTGCAGCGAGCGATGGGGGTGGAGCGGTGACCTACAGGAGGACATCAGTGGACACTGGTGGTCCTGCAGGTGGTGGTGGGCTCTCCAGAGCCTCCAGTCAAGGTCTGTGCTGTGTGGTGACTGAGTGTGGTGCCTTGATCCTTCCTCCTCTGTTGTGTCGTTACTCTATCTCCTTCTGGGTCCCTCTAGCTCTTGACATCACTCTGTGTTTATTTATCTACTTTTCTATTTATCGCTCTCCAGGGCCTCGAGTCAAGATCAGTGCAGATAGTGCGGTGGCTAGGAGCAGGCCTTTTTCCTTCCTAATGTTTAATACATGTTTAATGTTTAATAGAGTATATCATGCTAAGCCATCTCTATACACTACAACAGTTACGGTAAAACAAGAAATATACAGTAAAATGCACACAGTAAAAATCACTACAATATCAAATAGCCATCATATGTAACTTAGCTTAAATATCGTAATCTGAGAGATTTCTCAGTGAGCAGAATTTACATGGAATGATCTAGCAAAAAGATGTGGCTTAAGATTCTTTTTAAAGCTATCAGGTTTATCAGAATGTCTAAAAAACCTACTCCATCTCCTTCTCTGCCTCTCTAGCTCAGTCCATCACTCTGGGTCTATTTGTCGTTCTCTGGTTCTATAATGAAGATGGTAAAGCTAATGTTAACGTCAGTTTCCTCACTCGAAAACGATGTTAGTGACGGGCGAGCCCAGGATTTCAATCCCGCACATACTGAACCGCGATCGAATATCTTACCGACTTCGCCACTTGCTGCAGCCAGTGTCGACGAATAAATTAATTAGGTGTTTCTTTTAATTTAATGGCATGCTGAATTTTGACAGATTGTCGTAATCTTTTTCGAGATAAGTTAACATTACAAAACCAAACTAATCTACACACTAGTCATTGAGTGTATTTTCTTATTCGTCTACTGTAGGTCAACTGAAGCTGGACGATTTCTCTAATGCTGGCCTGTTCTTGGATAATCCCGGTGGTGGAAATTCCGGCGCGGGAAATTCAAGCGCTGGAATTCGGCGTTCTGATCCCACGCCGCTGCAGATGTTGCATCAGTTCCAGAAAGTGAATATTAAAACATCATTCAGGTGGGTCCCGCCGTTTAAAGCTGGTAAAGCTAAGGTTAACGTCAGTTTCCTCACTCGAAAGCTTTGTCAGTGACGTGCTAGCCCAGGATTTCAATCCCGCACATACTAAACTGCGGTCGAATATCTTACTGACATCGTCACTGGCTGGAAGTGGCTATTACGATGATATCGTTCGCTACAATGAGGATATGAACTTTAAATCTTTGTTATTACTACTAATACTTGCTCCTAATTTTTCTCTATGGCCACTGTATACTCGGTCATCATCGTGTGGTGAGTTGAAGTCTGTTGAGGCAGAGTCTGCTTGAGACGTCCCTGACATTGCCTTATGTCGAGGAACCGTACGTCGAATTCTTTTTGATTGATTAATTTATAGCTATTGAACTTATCTCTTTAGTGTAGTATTAATGTTTAGTATACAATAGAATCATCATCATCACCATCATCATCTTTCTTTGAATTCCACTTACGTGGAATACGAATAAATACGTTATGATACGAATAGACCTTCTCCATTCCTCTCTGTCCCACAACCTACAATTTTTTCATTCATTAGTATTTACTATAGACTATACAAAATTAATCAAAATAACTGTCTATCGCTTTTATAGCGTCACTATAAAAGTGTAATAAGTTGAATTAATTATTTTGCTTGATATTTTAATTCTTTTTGCTATATTTGTATGACTTTATAACATTTTTTATATATTGACTATATTGTTACTATTGTTATTATTATTTATAATAATGTTAGTTAATTATTTAATGATTATCATTTTGTAATCTATTTTGTATTCTATTTTGTATTCTATTTTGTATTATATTTTGTATTATATTTTGTATTATATTTTGTATTATATTTTGTACTATATTTTGTATTCTATTTTGTATTCTATTTTGTACTATATTTTGTATTCTATTTTGTACTATATTTTGTATTATATTTTGTATTATATTTTGTATTATATTTTGTATCTATTTTGTATTATTATATTTTGTATTCCAATGACGTTTTGTTTTTACTTACAGGGATGACCTGAGGGTCTATGAGACCTCTTCTGGGTCTCGTAGGGTTAAACACCCGTCTAACACCAGCAGCACTAGCGGGGGGTCGCTCTCGACCCCTGTCTCGCTGTCAGGGGCTAGACCTAGCGGCCAGGCTATGACCTCGTCGAGGAGACCGGTGAGTTTAGATTATCTGTAGGGTTAAAGGGGTATTTAAAAAAATAAAGTTCTTATTGATGGATTTATTTATTTAATCGTAAGATCATACAATAGTTCAATCAATCATTTGATCATTAGATCATATGATTGATCAATCAATCAATCATTTTATCATATGATCATACGATAGTTCAATCCATCATTTGATCATAAGATCATATGATAGATCAATCAATCAATCATTTTATCATACGTCGATAGGCTACTGCTCCAGCGACTAAACTTCTTACGTGACCAATTTATCTAGCAAATAATTGTCTGTTTGATCGCTCAGGGAAACAACCAGAAAGTAGGCCTGATTGACCTACTTTTATTCGATGACGAATCAGAAAGCGGCTCGGAGGTCGTCAGCGACTCGATTGTCGACCGAAGCGTCTTCGTAAAGAAGTGCTTCGAGCGTCAGTATGCGGGCGACGCTGCGATCAACCAATCAAATCAAAGCTCCGTCGGAGGCTTTTCCACGACTCCGAGCGTCCCGGAGAGAAGCTCCGGAGTGACTCCGGACTCTGCCACCTCCATGTTCTCACAGCCTGACCGCAGCGGCGGAGGATTCATCGACGGAGGCGACACCTCCAGACCCGGCGGAGTGGCTCGGAGGATTAACCGTGGTAGCACGAGTAATAATCGGCTTCTGAGAGAGCTGTTAAGCGTTACAGATGATAGCGAGGAGGGCACGGGGAGGGGTCAGGTGGGGTCAGAGGAGGTGTCCATCAAGAGAGAGCCTGAGAGCGGAGTGGAGGGGGAGGTGAGAGTGGCTGTTTTAATGATTTAGTGAAAAAGCTGGTAAAGCTAAGGTTAACGTCAGTTTCCTCACTCAAAAGCGATGTTAGTGACGGGCGAACCCAGGATTTGAACCCTGCACATACTGATCCGTGTTCGAATAACTTGCCGATTTCGTTACTGGCTCCAGCCAATGATTTAATGAAGTTTAATAGTGTAATTTATTATGTGTTAGGTGATCATGTGTTATCAATTATCAACGTATTTGATTGGAGGCTAGTCAGGCATACAGATTTATTGACTAATTGATTGATTGATCATGATCAGATGATTGGAGGCTTGCCAAACACACAGATCTGACTAATTGACAGATCTATTGACTGATTGATTGATTGATCATGATCAGATGATTGGAGGCTTGCCACACACACAGATCTGACTAATTGACAGATCTATTGACTAATTGATTGATTGATCATGATCAGATGGTGGGTGGTGATTCAGACACACAGATCTATTGACTAATTGATTGATTGATTGACAGATTTATTGACTAATTGATTAATTGATTGATTGACAGATCTTTTGGCTAATTGATTGATTAATTATCATTATATGATTGGAGACTAGTCAGACACAGAGATCTATGACTAATTGATTGATTGATTGATTGATTGATTGATTGATCATGATCATCAGGTTGGTGGTGATTCAGACTCACAGATCTATTATCTAATTAACAGATCTATTGACTAATTGATTGATTGATTACTAATTGATTGATTGATTGATGATGATCAGGTGGGTGGTGATTCAGCCACACAGAGGACGAGGTCTCTGCTACCACTACGTACCCCCAGCCACCACCAGAGCTCTGAGGACTCGAGGTCTACCTCGGTGGTCAGCTCACGGGCTGACACGAGCAGTGAGCTGTTTGGAGGGGGGTCAGGCCCCTCTCTGCAGGGTAGGGCGGGGGCTAGGGGCCTCGAGGACCTCTGGAGGGGATTGGACGGGAGAAATGAGGCAGAGGCCTCTCAGCAGAATCCTGGGAGGAAGAAACATAACCTACTCAAGGTCTTTTGTCTTTTTCCTATTGGGATGTCGGTTAGATACTCGATCAGGTTAGATACTCGATCGCGGATCAGTATGTGCGTGTTTATAATCCTGGACTCGCCCGTCACTTACTCTTTTTTTACTTGCTTATTGATTGATTAATGTAATTTATCATGATTAATCTGTTTCATTTATTTATTTATGATTGATTGATTTAGGGGAAAATATCAAATAGGGGATTGACTGATGATATGATGTAGGACAGAGAGGATTTGAGACAGTCTATTCGTATCCCGACCCTAGTTAAACTAGGATTCAAGGGAAGATGATGATGATGATGATGATGATGATGATTGATTTAGCAACTACTGAACAGCCCAGACACAGACTCAGTGGACGAATCACAGGGAAGGATCAGCAGCGTACCAGCTGCTAGCAGCTTAACAGCTGGGCCGCCAGCAGCTGTCGGCTCAGCCAGCAGTCGACCCACTGATCTGCTGCAGAAGCTGCTGTCAGTTAAAGACGGCGATGAGTCACACAGGCCTCAGCAGCTGAGTGATGGTGACGATAGCCCTCCAAGAGTGGTCTGTGTTTTTGCCTACTTTGCCTACTTGTATTAGCCTATATATCTGTGTTAATTTAGCACACTTGTGTTAGCCTATATATCTGTGTTCACTTAGCCTACTTGTGATAGCCTATATATCTGTGTTGATTTAGCGTACTTGTGTTAGCCTACATATATCCCCGTGTTGTGTCCGGGTTGTTTAAAGAATTGACTAACCGGTGACAGCACGTGTCGTAGAAGGCGACTAAAGCACTAAGATCCATACCAACGTCAGAAAGGGCATTCGGTTGATGAGCGCCTAGGCTCCAGAAATTGCTACAAAATTTAATCGAATGGAAATGTCTCAAATAGGGGATTGGCTGGTGGTATAGGACAGAGAGGATTTGAGACAGTCTGTTCGTATCCCGACCCTAGTTAAACTGGGATTCAAGGGAAGATGATGATAATGCGTTAGCCTTTATATCTGTGTTAATTTAGCCTACTTGTGTTAGCTTATATATCTGTGCTGATTTAGCCTACTTGTGTTAGCTTATATATCTGTGCTGATTTAGCCTACTTGTGTTAGCCTACATAATATGAGCTTTTATAATCTACTGTAACTCTTTGCTTCATTGCTGTGAATTACTCTATCAGCATGTCAATATCAATATCAAAATCCATACTAAAATCAATGTCAAAATCAACACCAAAATCAATACCAAAATCAATATCGAAATAAAGACCAAAAGCAATATCGAAAGGCAATGATTACTCATGATCATGGAGAGGAATGGAGGTAATAACGAAAACTAAAATTACTAGCATAAGCATGCTCAAGCAGATTTGATAATACTATACTATTTCTGGTGCAGGAGGGAACTGACGTTAACATTGGCTTTACCAGCTTATTTAATACTACAATACTATATAATACTATTGATTGATTGATTGATTGATTGATATTACTACACTATTGCTGATGCAGGAGAGTACATCAAACAACGACGTAGCTGACACCGCTCAGTCTGACCCAGCTGCTAGCAGCAGCGGCGACAGCTCAGCAGCTGCTGAATCATCTTCAGGCAGCAGCGACAGCAGAGCGACTAGAAACAGACAGCAAATACAGGAACAGCTGCAGCAGCTGCAGCAGCTGCCGGAGAACGATAGGACCACGCTGGTGGGACGACTGATTGAGAAGGCTAGGAGCGGCGAATATCAGAGCCACCTGTCGACGTTCTTGAAGACACTCTGGGACCGCACGAATAGAGATGGTAGGCTTTTATGTAGTGAATAATTGGCATGCTTAATCAGGTATCTCTGTGGTTGTATGATTTGTTATTATTTGAGAATTTCTGATTAATATTTGAATATGATCATGTTTCTATGATTATGCTATGGATTATGGTTTTATTGTTAAGATATATATATATGTATACATATATATATATATATATATATATATATATATATATATATACTGTATATATATATACATGTATATATTATACTATTATATATATATAATATATATATATATATATACTGTATATATACATGTATATATATATATATATATATATATATATATACTGTATATATACATGTATATATATATATATATATATATATATATATACTGTATATATACATGTATATATATATACTGTATATATACATGTGTGTGTATATATATATATATATATATATATATATATATATATATATATATATATATATGAGCATGGTTCTATGATTAACAATTGCTCTACTGTAGGAGAGGCCTCTCCACCCAGCACTACGGCTGTAGGCGCTGACTCTGACGATGCTCCAGATGTAAAGCGACGACGTCTCTCAGGCGTGGCTGCTGCAGCAGCCACCTCTGAAGAGAGAGTGGACAGCACAGATGAGCAGCGAGAAAACAGAGGTTTGTGCCGTGAGCGATTTACATTAGTAGTGTATAACTTATTTATTTAATTTCCTGATCCTAGTCAAACTGGGGATCAAGGGAAGATGATGATGATAATTATAATATAATTTAGAAATAGTATCATCATCATCATCATCATCTCTCTCATAGTGCACTGCCTACTGGCAGGTCCACGGTATATAACGCCTCCATCACCATCATCATCTCTCTCTCTCTCTCTCTCTCTCTCTCTCTCTTAGTGCACTGCCTACTGGCAGGTCCATGGTATATAACGCCTTCATCGTCATCGTCATCCTTCCTTTAATTCCAGTTTAATTAGGGTCGTGATACAAAAATCTATATGTTATTGAATTATTTAACAATTTCAAACTATTTCTATGTGTTATTGTATTATTTAACAATTTCAAACTATCGCATTCACATTCCTTCACGTTGTGTAGGTCTAAGACATAAAATCCCAGGCGCAAGCAACAACAACAACAGCAACAACAGCTCGGGAAGAACGCAGACTAAGAACGCTCTGTTGCTCAAGCTGCTCTCCAGTCAGGCACCAGATGGCGGCAGCTCGAGCGGCTCCTCTCTACCGAACTCAGCCGACGTCACCGGCAGAAACATCGCCACGGTCACTCCGCAGATGGCGCTGAAGTCTGCGTCGGTGCAGTCGGGACTTCTAAAGGCGGCGCTATCGAAGAGCGACGATCCGAAACCTCCGAAGCAGGACAATCGGAGGCCGTTGAATGATCCCCAGGGTGGAAGGAGGAGTGGAAGAGCGGGTAGTGGTGCTTCCAGGGACGGAGTGAGCGGTCAGCGAGGGGTCCAGAGTCTCGCCGGAGATCTGTCGCTGCTGGACGGGATTGATTTGTCTGAGGAGGTGCTGAGCAGTGTGGACGTGAACTCTACAGGGGATATCTTCCAGGGCATGGACGAGAGCGATATAGACATACTGGTGGGTTGTGTGTGAGAGAGAAATAGGGAGAGAGAGAGAGAGAGAGAGATACTGGTGGGCTGTGTTTGTGAGAGAGATATAGAGAGAGAGAGAGGGAGAGGGAGATAATTCTTCTCCAATCCTCTCGGTACAGCACCATATCATCAGTTAGTTTTTCATTTATCATCAGTTTATTTTATCAGTTCATGTCCTTCACAATCACCTCTTCCCACATGAGTTGTGGTCTACCGCTGTTTAGGTTAGCATCCAGCTCTTCAGCTAAGTGTAAACGTCAATTTCCTCACTCTAGAGCGATGTCAGTGACGGGTGAGCCCAGGATTTTAACCCCACACATACTGATCCGCGGTCGAATATCTTACATCCAAACTCTCTTTATTACATCCTCATCTGTCTTTCTCACAATATGCCCATACCATCTCAATCTCGACTGAGCCAACCCTTCCCTAATCCCTTTAACTCTCAAACACTAGACTAATATCAAAGTCAAATATTTAATTAATGATAATTAATGGAAAACTACCTAACATCTCCTCCGGAGATGTTAGGTAGTTCATCTTAGCTCATCTTCTACACTCGTAGATAGATGTTTATTTTCACGAAAATCACAATGACACCGTACATCATGCATAGAATGACGTGAAAAACTGACAAATACTGGACCATTTTCAAAGTTTAGTCTAATAATTGCACTGTTGGTATTTTTTGTTTGTTTATTGTATAGAACTTGCTACCACGTTTTGGTGGTGTAATAAAGATCCATATAATAGATTCATGATTCTTTCCAGATGCTGGAACAGATGTTAGACTGCTCCGACACTGGAAAACTACCTAACATCTCCGGCGGAGCGTCAGTAGAGAACACAGCGGATGACACGGAACTGATGGCTCACCTGGAACAGGCGATCATGACCTACAACTTCTCTCTCACCGAACTCGACTCTCTTCTAGAGATGGGCGAAACTTCGGCTAAGCCCGACGCTCACGGTGACATCGACGGCGGTTCGGATCTATTCGGTGGACTGATGAATTCAGAGGACGGGTCGCTGATAATTCCCGATCAGCTTGCGTTTGACGCTATACAGCAGCAGTTGATGGACATCGGTCAGTCGTGCGCTCAGAATGGTAACACTGCGGGGGTTTTGAAGGGACTGAGACGTGGTAGCGCTGGCGGGGAGGGCAGGAGGACTCAGCAGCAGCTGAGGTTGTCTAGTAATCAGGACAGCGCTCAGGTGCTTGAGTGTCTACAGAGGTTTATCAGCCAAGGTACTGACTTATAATATATATATATATATATATATATACTGTATATATATATATATATATATATATATATATATATATATATATATATTGTTGAGGTTGTCTAGTAATCAGGACAGCGCTCAGGTGCTCGAGTGTCTGCTGAGGTTTATCAGTCAAGGTACTGACTGATTCAGCGCTTTACTTGTGTGTGTGTGTGTGTGTATATGTATAAATATATATATATATATATATATATATATATATATATATATGTATCTATATATACATATACACACACACACACACACACACACACACATATATATATATATATATATATATATATATATATGTATCTATATATACATATATATAATATATATATATATATATATAGATATATTTATGCATGTATATATATATATATATAGATACATATATATATATATATATATATATATATATATATAGACAAATATATATATATACATATATATATATATATATATATATATATATATATATATATATATATATATATATATATATATATAGATATATAATATTTATTAAGTTGTGGTATGTGGTACAAATTTTCTAAAACTCTCCCAACTCTAGCTAATCTGCGATTCAAGGGAAAATGATGATGATGATGATGATGAGTAGTACTGTATTAAAGCAGTAAATAATTAATTAATTAAGCTTAGTTGAAAGTTTCGCTGGGGTATTCGAGATTTGCCGCTTTTTGACTGTGGTCAATATCAAACCATGAAACATATCATTGAGGAGTGCCCTCTAACCTGCCTACCGGGTGGAGTTTATGTACCTATTGAATTAATTTTTAAAGATTTATAAATTTATAAATTATAAATTTTTTAAATAATAATTTATAAATTATAAATATTAAATAATAATTATAAATTATAAATAATTAATCAAAGTAACTCCATTATTACCAATTCTATTCCAGCCAGAGCTTCGGAATCGAATCTTTCCTGTCTGGAGTCAGTCCTGAGGAACCCAATCCAGCGGAGGAGTCCATACTTGATCCCATCATCCATGTTAAACTCTACCAAAATGAGTATTGAATTAATTAGCATATTAGCATCATTAATAATTAACTTTTTGTTAATGGTATATAATAATTATTTTATAAATATTTAATTGTTAACGTTAAGCTTCCTTACAAGTGAAGCAGTTACCTGGATTAACGCATATGCTAAATAAATAAATAAATTGAACAATACTTTTGTAGATACTACAGATTTAAGAAGTGTGTCTGGAACTAGACGGCAGATGTCGACTCCTAGCAGTGCTACCAGCTCAGCCACACAACAAAACCCGTCAGCTGCCGAAAATCTACAGTGGCAGCAACAACAACAACGTGGCAGTACGTCACAGGTCTGTAGCCAGACAATAGTAAAATTATCATATTCAGTGTAGTTGAGAGAAAGATAAGGTGCTTTTAGTGAAATTGAGAGAGGGATAAGGTATAAATATATCCTATACACTAAGAGAAGGATAAGGAGAACACTTGAGAGAGAGATAAGGTATTTTTAGTACACTTGAGAGAAAGATAAGGAATTTTTAGTACACTTGAGAGAGAGATAAGGTATATTTATTACATTTGAGAGAGGGATAAGGTATTTTTATTACACTTGAGAGAGAAACAGAAATTTAGAAAATTAAGAAATGAAGGAAATCAAGATTTATTTTGCGGTTGCTGTATAACGGTTGATGTTATAAAGAGTGTTGTTGAAATGTTACTTGCAGGACGGAGTGTATAGAGGCACAGCACCTGGTGGTAGTGGTGGTGGTGGTGGTGGTGGTAACCTCAGTGATATGATGAATGTCACGTTCTCCCCCAATGTTGTCGCTCCATCGGTAAGTCTGCTGCGGCTATCTTGTCTCGTAATAATTATAATATTAATAGTAATGATAGTAATAATAATAATAATAATACAGCTATAGCTAAGGCTAACGTCAGTTTCCTCACTCGAAAGCGATGTCAGTGACGAGCGAGCCCAGGATTTGAACCTCGCACATACTGATCCGTGGTCGAATATCTTACCCGACATCGCCACTGACACCAACCAGTGGCGATGTTTAACGGTTTAATAATAAAGGTTTAGCGTCCGTTTCCTCATACAAGAATGATGTCAGGACTTCCCCCATCACACGTCACTACAAAATCGACTTATTCCAAACGATCTGAAAAAGAAACATGTGCTGAAGAAAAAGAAAAGGAAAGAGCTTCGAGTATTGAATTAATTAGCATATTAGCATCATTAATAATTAATTTTTTGTTAATGGTATTTAATAATTATTTTATAAATATTTAATTGTCAATATAATAGCAATAATAACATTTAGGTATTCAACGGAAAATAATTATTTTATAAATAATTAATCATCACTATAGTAGCAATAATAACAATTAGGAATTCAATGGGAAACCACCGCAGAATTCATATTTTTTTCTAATACTACAGGATACATAAGTTATGGGTAAGGCAATACCTTTTGTGGAGGAATTAACTCGTTGTTTGCACAGGATCGTGATAGTTGGAGGCAGAGGGTTGAGGAGGCTGCTCTGGTGTCCACCGAGTGACGTTGTGCAGAGTACTGTAGTAGTAACTTGCTGTTCTGTGTTGCATGAAAACAGACTTGAAAGTATGAATATGTAACTTGGACCTGCCACTTGGCAAAACATAGAGAGAGTGAGACAGAGAGAGAGAGAGAGAAAGAGAGGAAGGCAGAGAGAGAGAGAGAGAGAGAGTGTGAGAGAGAGACAGAGAGAGAGAGAGAGACAGAGAGAGAGAGACAGAGAGAGAGAGAGAGAAGAGAGAAAGAGACAGAGAGAGAGAGACAGAGTGAGATAGATAGAGAGAGAGAATGGTTTATACTAGTATTGTGTTATACATTACAGTCGAGCACGGTATCTACAGCACAGGCTAGAGCTGGTTTTCCTTGGATCAACCAACAGAGAGCAGTGGCGACCAGTAGAGCTATCATGGCTGGAGGGGGTGTGGCCTCACAGGTACTAGATTCTTTAACACTGTTGTGTCCGGGAAACATGAGATCTGTTCTATCGGAATGAAAGTTTAGTGTGTGTTTGTAAAATAGTCAATTCTGCTTCGATTGTATCCTGCATATTGTTTTCTATGGTGCTGCATTGTAGTGTCTCGTACCAACGTCAGAAAGGGCATTCGGCTGGTGAGCGTCTAAGCGCCAGAAATCGCTAAACAAAACTTTAACGTATGGATCAGTCCATTCGTATCGCAACCCTGGTTAAACTGGGATTTAAGGAAAGATGATACTGATACTGATACTGATGATGATTGTAGTGTTTTGTATTGTATTTGAAAATTGTTTGCGATGTGGGACAGAGAGGAATTGAGGTGTATTAGTTTCCTCACTCAGTTAAACTGGGTTTTTATGGAAGATAATTATGATGATTGTATTGTATTGCACTGTATTGCACTGTATTGCACTGTTTTGTGCTGTTGTGTACTGTTTTGTATATGTTGTGTTGTATTGTATGGTATTTTTTTTGTATTTTGCTGTGCTGTATTCTATTGTACTGTATTGTATTGTGCTGTATTGTATTGTATTGTGCTGTACTGTACTGTACCTTATTGTATTTTATTGTATTGTATTGTATTGTACAGTACTGTACTTTATTGTATTGTATTATATTGTATTGTACTGTACTGTACTTTATTGTATTGTATTGTATTGTACTGTACTGTACTTTATTGTATTCTATTGTATTGTACTGTATTGTACTTTATTGTATTCCATTGTATTGTATTGTACTGTACTATACTGTACTGTATTGTACTGCATTGTATTGTACTGTATTGTATTGTATTGTATCGTATTCTATCTACAACAGTCTAACTCGCTGAGCACGACGTCGAGTATTCTGAGCGGAGCACTGAGGGGAGAGATCATGGCTCCTGGCAGAGCCGCCTCTAGCCGGATAGCCGACCCCTCCACTCCGCAAGGATTTAATCCTGGACTGCTGAACTCTAGGTCCGGTACATCAGGACTTTCAGGTGGGATAGGTTCAGCAGGAGGAACGGGAGGTTCCGGGACTAATAACATATCATCCGGGGGCAGTGCAGTGTCATCTGGCGGGATTTTCGCCCAACAGGGCAACACTGGCGGCCATGATGGTATGACGTCATCGGCTGTTAGCAGCTTGAGACAGCTGCAGCAGCAGGAGCAGCAGAGGCGACAGCTGGCTAATGGTTCGTGGGGTTCTGCTTATATAGTTGCTTATTTCCTTCTTGTTTCGGACGTTATATGAGAATTGGCTTGATGGGGCTTTCATGTATAAGATTTTTAAAATCTTTTATTAAATTATTATTTTCACTATTTTGTAGTGTACTATCTATCGTATAGCGTTGAAATAGGCTATCAGCTGTTATTTATCAATTTACAATTATCTACTGACAGCTTCTGATTGGGCTGATTGATTGTTGGATTGATTGATTGCTTGGCTTTTTGACTAATTGCATGTTTCATTGATAGATTTATTGATAGAATAATTGAAGAGCCATTGAGAGGTCTATCGATTGACTCATTTTTTGATCGCACAATACATTAATCAAATGATTAATCGATCGATTGCCTAGTCGATCAATTGATTGATTGCCAAGATATATTAATCAAACGATTAACTGATCGATTGACTAATCAATCAATTGATTGATTTATTACCCATAGCGGGCTCATCAGTGAGAGGGTACCCCTCGTCCACTGACAACCTCCTATCAGCCTCTGACTACTCGAGCCCCGTGCCGACCTCGAGCAACTACCTGCTCTCAGAGAACTCCGCCCCATCGCCCTCTGCCGTTCATCCCACCCTACTGGGGGGCTCAGGCATGTCCGGGTCGTTCGGGGGCCTGCCCATCGGCGTCCAGCGAAACCGTGGCGATATGGCCTCGTCCGTCTACAGGGGTGCCACCAATGTGCTGGCATCTTGCGGCGGAAGTTTGATCTCTCAGAGTGGTAGTGCTGCTAATGGAGGGTATGATGGGGGTGGGGAGGGTGGTTTGATGACGTCAGTGGATAGCAAGGAGTTCCAGGCGGGTGGTGGGGGAGGGTTTAGTGGAGCAGTGAAGAGCTCTGAGAGGTGAGTGTGAGGCAATACAGGACAGGACAGTACAGACAGTACAGTACAGTGCAGTACAATGCAATGCAGTACAGTGCAGGACAGGATAGTACAATGCAGTGCAGGACAGGACAGTACAATACAGTGCAGTACAGTGCAGGACAGTGCAGGACAGTACAATATGGTGTAGTACAGTGTAGGACAGGACAGTACAGTGCAGTGCAGGACAGGACAATACAATACACTACAGTACAGTACAATTCAGTACAGGACAGGACAGTGCAGTAAAATACAGTACAGTACAGTTCTGTACAAAACAGTACAGCAGAGGAAAGAAGAACTACTTATTTCCTCTACAGCAGAGGAAAAGAAGTACTTATTTCTTTATATATATATATATATATATATATATATATATATATATATATATGTATATGTATATATATATATATATATATATGTGTGTGTGTGTGTATGTATTTATATATATATATATATATATATATATATATATTTATATTTATATCTATATATATTTATATCTATATATTTATATAAATAATATCATATATATATATTATTATATATATATATATATATATATATATATATATATATACTTATATCTATATATATTTATATCTATATATTTATATAAATATATATATATATATATATATATATATATATATATATATATATTATGTGCTGTGTGCTAGCAGTAGGCGTGGCACACCGGGAGGACTGAGCGACAGGATAAGTGCTTCAGGTGATATGTTAATGGGCAACACTGATCTACATCAACAACAACAACAACAGCAGCAACAACAACAACAACAACAGAGCATGAGATCTCCTGGGCTCTCACAACAAGACGTCAAGCAGATGCTGAAGGCGAACATCAATTCTAAGAGATCGTTGATCACTGGGGGGGCCAGTGGGGGGCCTCTACCCCCCCTGGGTAGTCCACGTATGGCAGGGAGGGGGGGGAGGGGAATGCAGCCGTCGACAGCTGCTTCTGCTAGCTTAACGGTCGACTACAACGATACGCCTCTAGGTATGTCTGTCGATTATTTATCTTACTGACATATTTATATTTATATATTTGTTGCTTTCCCTAATTTTCCTATGGATCTATTATGGATCTATGTGCTATGGATTAATTTGTTGCCTATATGCAAGGACTCTGGTATGAGCTGAGTCTAGTATTTACTGATTGATTGATTTGTTTAGTTCTTTATTTGATTGGATGATGATGATTGATTTGTACGATGAAGATCTATTCTTATTCCGACCCTTGTTAAACTGGGATTTAAGGGAAGACGATGATGATGGAAGGCGGAAGACGGAGAAGAGTGGAGGCGTTATATACCATGGACCTGCCAGTAGGCAAGTGCACTAAGAGAGAGAGAGAAATGATGATGATTATGACGATGACGACGATGATGATGATGACGATGATGATCGATTGATTTATTGATTGATTTGTTATTTATCTTAATCTCTCCAGCAGCCGACAGCTCAAGCCTCTCTCCTATGCACCGCGGTCTACAAGGCAGCAGCTACACACAGCAGCAGCAGCAGCTGCTGCAGCAAAAGAGACAGCAGCTGCTGAGATCACAGCAGCAGGGTTATTTAGCTGATGATTTGGACCCGAGGAGATCAGTGTATGGAGGAGACCAGCGACCAATCAGAGCTGATGCTCAGAACGAGCTCATGCGACAGCAACAACAACAGCAGCTGCAGTTTCAACAGCAGCAGCAGCAGCAGCTTATGCTGAGACAGCAGCAGATGGCTATGAGACAGGAACAGGTGGGCGGGTACAACAAGGTCTGTGGTCGATTGTATGAGAGAGAGAGCTTCTACAATTATTCATATAGTCATTCTTTTAGAACGTCTCAATAGCGTAGGGGTAACGTCATGAAGTTTTAAATGACAGATCCTGAGGTGAATTGAACCCTCGTGGTTTCAAATCCCAGCCGCGCTGATCTGAGAGTAAAATCTCGGACATTCACTGGACTGGTTACACGGAAAATGGTCTTAATTTTCGTTCGGTTTAAACATGTGGTATTAAAAGTGATGGAATCATCATAGTTGATCATTTCACTATAATGCGTGTCTACTTTTTTTGGAAGATATCGGTTGTTTCACTTTTAGAATGATAGAAATAATAACAGTAGTGAATTAATAGTATAACTCTAAAGGAATAGTTAAAGTACTTATAATATTTAATAAATTGTACGATGATAAACAAATAGTGAAAATTTGCAATTAACTAATAAGTAATTAATGAATGAATGAAGGAATTATTTATTAATTTGTAATGAATTAATGCTAATTAAATGGTGAAAATAGTAGCAATAATGAATAAGAAGTAGTACGTAGTATTTGTTACTTTTGAAGTGAATATATTATCATTAGATTAATATTTATTAATTGTAAATAATGTAAAAAATAAAATTATAATTGATTATTATTATTTATAATTACAAGAATGATATTGCTGTGTGTAGGCTGATATGACCGGCTATCAGAAGCAGCAGCAGCAGCAGCTGCAGCAACGACAGCTGTCGGAGCACCAGTCACAGCTGCAGAACAGCTCTGCTGCGTTTAATCCTCAGCAGCTGCAGCATAGTTCAGCGGGATTCAATCCCGCGCAGGCACAGCAGCAGCAGCTGTTGCGTCAGCAGCAGAGGCAGATCAACTTGCAGCAGCAGCAGCTGGAACGCCTGCAGAAGCAGAATGATTATATGATGACGTCACAGCAGCAGGTAGGCCTAGGCGCCAATGTGAATAGTCAGCAGCAGCAGCAGTTAATGGGGCCTACTGCTGGCACGCAGCTGCTAGGCCAAACTGGTGGTGGCCAGCAGCTGTCAGGCCTAGGAGGCCAGCAGTTTAGCTCAGCTAACTCCCACCAGCTGCTCGGCTCTTCAGCTACTAATCAGCAGCCGACAGGGTCAGCTAGCAGCAGTCAGTTGGTAGGCCTAGCTGCTAATCATCAATTCAGCTCCAATAACCAGCAGTTTAGCAACAACCAGCAGTTTAATAACAACCACAACAGCAGCAGCAGCGGGGCTCAGTGCAGCAGTACTACACTGGACTTCTTGGGTGATTTGGGTGGAGATATTAACCTAGATGACGCTGAGGACATGCTGAACAGCCTCAATCAGCTGTTAGGGGATAGCGTGGGAGGGGTGGATGGTCTGATGGCGGACATAGAAGAGCTGACGAGCAGTCAACTGTGTCCAACACCCTCAGGTAGGTCAAGGGTCATGGTGGTCACGTTTAGAAATAAATTGAGGGTAGGAATTGGGAAATAAATACACATTAATTAAACGATATAACAATGATGTGGAAAAAAAATTTGAAATGAAGAGGAATGCGGAAGACAGAGAAGAGTGGAGGCGTTATATACCATGGATCTGCCAGTAGGTGGTGCACTAAGAGAGATAACAATGATATACGTCAATTAGATACCAAATTAAGTCTTACGCAGGGTTATGTTTACGACTGCACAGGATCGTGATAGGTGGAGGCAGAGGGCTAAGGAGGCTGCTCTGGTTTACACCGAGTGACGTTACACGGAGTACAGTAGTAGTAAGATCATATTTAACGTCGGTTTTCTGTCTGTGTAGCAGGTCAGTGACTAAGTAAAAAGCTGGCAAAGCTAAGGTTAACGTCAGGTTCTTCACTCGAAAGCTATGTCAGTGACGGGCGAGCCCAGGATTTGAACCCAGCACATGATCCGCCGTCGAATATCTTACCGACATCTCCATGTCGGATTAAGACTAAGTAATGTGGAATTCTAGGGAAGATGATGACGATGATAGTAGGTCAGTGATGAGGCAAGCGCTGGATTTGAATCCTGCATCTATTGATCTGCTGTCGATATCTTAGCAACACGTTATCAGTTCAAACAAACCCCTACGTATGTCGCTAACACTCGACATGCCGTATATTTGTAATACTTTAGCGGGTCTTTTTGGGACCCAAGAAAGGTCATCGCGGCCAGGATTCGAACCCACAAGAGTTCAATTCATCTCATGATATGTCACTTAAAAATTCATGACGTTTCCTGACGCCTCTAACCACTCCGCTATTGAGACATGCAAAGGCCATGGTGTGATATTGCCTAGTAATTGATTGAAATCTTATTTTGCAGGCTTAGGGTCGTTTTCTAATCAAGATGTGGCAGGTGTTGGTAACAGCTCAGTTAACACTGGTGGCTCGAGAATCCAGAGGATGAATTCTAACACCTTTAACATACACCAGGTGAGAAATACTAACACACTCATTTAACATTCATCATGTATGAAATACTAACACATTCATTTAACATTCATCATGTATGAAATACTAACACACTCATTTAACATTCATCATGTGTGAAATACTAACACATTCATTTAACATTCATCATGTTTGAAATACTAACACATTCATTTAACATTCATCATGTTTGAAATACTAACACATTCATTTAACATTCATCATGTATGAAATACTAACACAGTCATTTAACATTCATCATGTATGAAATACTAACACACTCATTTAACATTCATCATGTATGAAATACTAACAAATTCATTTAACATACATCGCGTGTGAAATACTAACAAATTCATTTAACATACATAGCATAACATAACACATGTGAAATACTAACACATTCCTTGTATCTTCATTTCAATTGTATTTTAGTGTTTTATTGAATTGAATGAAACAGTATTTTTCTACACTCTTCTGTGCTCTTCTGTACTATTCGTTGTAATTTTATTCCAATATATTTTATATATTTCATTACATTCTATATTGTATTGTATTGTATTGTAATTCATTCTGTTTTGTTTTATTATTTTCAATTTTATTCTATTCTATTCTTTTAAATCTTACTCTATTCTATTTTATTCTATACTGTTCTATTCTATTCTATTGTGCCTAGGAGATGAGCATGACTCAGCACACTAACTCTAGCATGGGCATTCTGCAGCAGCAGCTGCAACAACCGCTGCAGCAGCAGCAGCAGCAAGGGATGCAGCAGCAGCTCCAACTACAGCTGCAGCAACAGCAGCAGATTTCTAGGAATAGCGGCAGCATATTGGAAAAGTATTTGCAATGAATCTGCTAAGTCAGCGACGCTTCTATCCAGAGATAAGATTATTCCTGCTGTGTCGCAGGGATGATCCCTTCCCTCACTCTCTTGTACCACATCTCGCACTCTCTTCGGGTTCCGCAGATTCTGTCTGATGATTGATTCTGTCAAAGAGAACGTCATGAGTGAAATGAGCACAGGAATTGAGTGAAATGAGCACAAGAATAAGTGAAATAAGTGCAGCAGCAACTCTTGTGAGTGAAATAAGTGCAGCAGCTCTTGTGATATGTCACTAGTACCGGACTGCCACGATGTAGTAGTGCGACTGTCGCTTGCCGCTGTAGGTAATACTGCTGACCGGTGTATCTAGAAAATAGAGAAGTGTAGAAGTATAACCTATGAAGTATGCGCGCGATCATGCGCGTGCTGTATGGCTTGTTTAGATTAGTGGACTGACCGTATTTTGCTTATTTAGTAAATGTTTTTGCTAGTGATACGTGATTTGGCAATACGGTGATTTAAGCGTCAATCTTTTTCTCGTATAGACTAATTTCCTCCTCGCACTGTCGTAGGACTGACTGAAGTTGATTGGAGAAACCGACAGTCGTGGTGTGTTGTATTATACGTTGAACTGTGAACTATTGAAAGAACTATATTTCTCTGCATTGAATTAATGTGATTAGTGAAATCAGCTGCAATTTGAGAAGCTGGTGAATTACTCGTGATTTATTCTGTTACAGTGGACAACGGAAAGGATGTAGAATAGCGTCCACTCGTACCCGTGTCTGTGCTGTAGATATATAGAGATATATGGGTAATAAAATTGATAAAGTAATTAAATAAGGACGTAGATTAGTTTCTACCTTTACCCGTACCTGTGGCTATATAGAGATATATGTGTATATAAAGTAATTATATTGATAAAGTAATTAATTAAGGATGCAGATTAGTGTCCATGTTTACCCGTACATGTGGTGTGAATATATATAGAGATATATAGGTATATAAAGTAATTATATTGATAAAGTAATTAATTAAGGATGTACATTAGTTTCCACGCGATGCGTTCATCTGTACCTGTGCTATGGATAGATATATACGGGGGATATATAAGGTAATTAATTTACTTGAAAACAGCACGGGATGCACAGACTTGAAACTTGAATGTGGAGGTGATCTGGTCGTTCTGTCGTTCTATTTTAGTGAAATGATTTACCAGCTCGCAATGATGTAATAGCTTGAAATAGATAGCGTTTCCACTCCCTGAGCAAAAAGTTATATACATGTATAAATTATATCAGTTGTTTCTTAAAGATTTCATAAATTGTAAAATATTTATGTTAAAAACTGTTGATTATGTTTGAAATATTATATTGTTTTAATCGTAATTAATTATTAGTAAGAGTACTATATTTTTACTATATGCTTTATGTAGTACTTATAAAAGTATTATATAATATAAATAATAATAAATGTTATATACATTCGAGTCTTATAGAAGTAAATATTTAAAGTGAAAATATCAAGTACAAATTATTAGAATAATTGTATTTTGAATCATTTTAATTGTAAGGTTTTACTGTACTTTGCATTATCGTTTGAAGTTCATTATTTGTAGTAGTGCTATGAGAGTTGATGGTATAGACCGTGTCTTTACGCTGTAATGTAATTCTAAATCTTACCTATGATACACTGCTACGTGTCGATTTCTATGTATTGAGAACCACCCTGTTTGCGTGTGTGAATTAATTTGTAAATTTATAGTAACGCTACTGTATAGATAATGCAACTGCGTCGGAATATATTTTGCACGGATTTGATAATGTTCTGTACGCATTTCACGTACAATACTAAATATATGTACATATTGCTAGAAGAACTGATGTGTGGTGAATGTTTATTGCTATATCCTTGCTGTGACACTGTGTTAATAGACTCTCTATAACGTCTTAAGATGGTTTAGAAGAAGACTGTTTTGAAAGCACATATGCTATAGCGAGATGAGAACGTTGAAATGTTAATGTGCTTGCTTAACGGACGCTCGTATGTGAGTTTAGCTAGGTAACGTTGTGTTATATACTGCCGTTCGTCGCGACTTAGACAATTTTTCAACTGGCGCGTCCCATGTGGCAACATCTAAATTCTAATATACATGTATATCTTAACGCTGCGGTAGTGGAGAGGTGTTTTGTCTTAACTTTATTCTTCTGCAGATTTCATGTTTTTCGCGTTCTTATTTGATAGCGTATGCAATGGACAGATCTACGCTGTAAATGCGATTAGTAGTGGACTGGTTAATAATAGGTACTGGCGTGTGCTACTGAAATCTAATGGAATGTTATTACTGTAGATTCGTTAACCGAAGATTATCATCTGTAGATAACCCTTTTGAGAACATCAAACCACTTCAGCTTAATGGTAATCACTGAGGGGCGAACGCTCGGAGTGGATTAACCCCCCCTCCCCCCAACTTGACAATTTTAATCTACGCGTGGATCGTTGGACAGTACATAGATAGAAAGAGAGAAAATTTTATGTTTAGTTTAGCTGGAAATATGAATATTCGCGCCAGTATGTTATTAACATTTCATTTTTCATTTGTTTCGACTCCGTAACCCAGTGGACTGTTGCTTTTATAATTACTAATGTTTGTTTGTGGCATTTTGTCCGTCTGCATGTCGGCTTGACTCATTGTCGATGCCTGTGTAAGTATGTGTGTGTGTGTATGGCTAGGTTACTTTAGTGTAAAGAACTTGAAGGTTTTCTAAATGATAAAGGTAAATCTGATACCATTTTTAATTTCAGCATCATTATATATATATATATATATATATATTGACACACATATTTTTTATGTATGTGTATCAAATGTATTTCTCTTTTTGTCTCATAATTACGGAACTATTCGCTCTAGCGTGAGCGAAAATTGAATAAAAATATTATTTATTGCGTAGAAAAAGGTGTTTACGTAAAGGACTGCATTATAGTGTATAATCAACTATGTTTATTCTATCACTTTCATTACCACATGTTTAAACCGCTAGGTAATTTAGACCATTTTCCGTATAACCAGTCCAGTGAATGTCTGAGATTTTACTCTCAGATCAGCGCGGCCGGGATTCGAACCCACGAGGATTCAATTCATCCCAGAATTTTTCATTTAAAACTTCATGACGTGAAAGTGGCTTTTAAAGCGGAACTTAATGCTTTGAATTGAAGAACAGTAACTTTTTGACGTCAATTTCATTGTCGAATGCCATTCACGGAAGAATTTAGTTGTAGAAAGGCAATTCTCTAAGGCAACGAGTAGACAGTACCATAGAGGGACTTTATATACGCGTGAATTTGATGAAATTTAATTAATTTGAGGCAATTAGAACTTTATTTAGGCGTATAAATGTATTTAGGAGGTCTAGAGTATAGGCGAGCTGTGATTAATTAGTGTGACTGTACATATCATTTGTTCACTCGGTTTGATTTGCTAGATTTATACTAGTAAACTGGTGAAGGGAGTATAGTGTATGGGGTTGGTTGAAAACCTTTGGTACCAGTTAACCACGGGAATATGGGACTGGTAGTAAATCTTTTGTACCACTGAACCACTGAACTACGGACTGGTAGTAAACTGGATAATGTCTCTTGTTCTAGAGTTGATATTTAGCATCCGATAAATTTTCAAAAAGTATACCAACCGATAGCTGGTTGTTCAGAAATCAAATCTCTAACGCAGATACTGAGAATGCAATGGAAATCCACTTCTAAAGTTTTTTCTAAGATTAACATTTTATTTTAATTTGATGTAGGCTTTGCCGTTTGATAGAATTTAATTGTTTCTTGTTGATCGATGGAGTGTTCGTGAGTATGAGAGCCGACTGCGAGAGAAAGGAATATATGCCTTGGATCTGACGTTGTATAGAGCATTTGAGAGAGAGAGAGAGCTTGAGAGTGGTGAGAGAGAGAGCGATAGAGATAGAGAGATATGGGGAGGGAGAGAGAGAGAGAGAAGATAGAGCAAGAGAAAGAGGGAGGGAGAGAGAGTGAGTTTGATGATAGATCAAGAAATAGAGAGAGAGAGAGGGAGAGAGAGAAGAGCTTGTCATAAATGGTCGATGTTGTGATGTCTTGCGGTACGGTGAAGCTTTTTTGTTGCTGATTTTCATACTTCTGGTTTTTCTGGTGAATTTGTGAAACAATCGGATTTTGTTGAGTCGTAGCGGATTTTGCGAAAATATTGAACATATTTCTGAATTCCTCTCCTAGTTGTTCCTTCGCTCATCGATTAAATGCCGGAACAATTTTATGCAAAAGTTACTAAACACCGGTAATATTTTGCAAAAAATTTTTTTTCAATTTTGCAAGAGTCTCGTTTAGTGGTATTTCATGTACCTTGCCCGCTGGTAGTACAATTTCTTTAAAAAAGTTATAATAGATAAAATAGAAATAATAATAGTTAAAAATGATGACTTAATTTGCGGAACTGAAACTCAAGAAATTGATTAATGAATGAATGAATGAATTAATTAATTCATTCATTCATTAATTAGATTCTGAATTGATTTAGCTCAACCACTCGCGCGACAGTTGCGTTGATACTACTGTCGTATTCGTATTAATTAATAATAATAATAATAATAATAATAATAGTAATAGTAATAATAATAATAATAATAATAATAATAATAGTAGTAATAATAATAATAATAATAATAATAAAGGTTTAACGTCCGTTCCCTCATACGAGGAAGATGTCAGGGAAATTAATATTATCATTAGCTTTAGGTGTATATTGGCGACTCTTGGTGCACAGGCAAAACTACATGCTCACTTATGACAGTCTCAGCGGCACAGAAAGGTTCTCAACAAGCCGCATACAGGCTGACTATCTTCTAGATGGCTGGAGCCGGTGGCGATGTCGGTAAGATACTCGGCCGCGGATCAGTATGTGCGGGGTTCAAATCCTGGGCTCGCCCATCACTAACATCGCTTTCGAGTGGGAAACTAACGTTAACATTAGATTTACCTTTTTCTAGATTACGTGAGAAGACAGGTCGCTGAAAACGTTCAATAGATTCCCGGCCAAAAGCAAAAATAAGAATCATTTTATGGTCTTTTTGTTTTGCAAAAATCAATTGGCAATATCTCGTTGTTTTTTTGCAGCAATTGTCTTTTCACAGTACAATTTCTATTCTGTTACTGCGGTGAATATGCTAGCTTATGTATTCTCTCTTCTAATACTTCACTCGTTATGGGTTACGCGAGTGCTCGATGTTGTCATGGACGACGGTATGGCTTTAGTTCTGTGCTGTTGTTGTTGTCGTCTGGCGGATCGGCGATTGGATGAGGGCATGTACGCTAAATCTCAATGGAATTATCGAGTTTAAAATCTGTTTAATTTGTAAATGACGGCTTCGTACACAGGTTAAAATACTGAATGCAATTTTGAATGTGGTAATTATTGAATTTTGATTGTTTCAAACGCAAAGGTGTTTTGTTATTTGAATTTCGGATTGTTTAAACGACTGCTACCTGGTAGTGGGCGTTTAACGCGTTAGTATGTTAACGCAGTGGAGTGTTAACATGTTAGTATGTTAACACGTTAATATGTTAACTCAGTGGAATGTTAATACGTTAGTATGTTAACACGTAAGTACGTTAACACGTTTTACCTCTTGTGAGAATGTTAACAAGCTTTAGACAGTTTAATACTGGTCTAAGTTTTAGAATGTTTAATACTGGTCTAAACTTTAGAAAGTTTAATAATAGTTTAAGCTTTAGACAGTTTAATACTGGTCTAGCTTTAGACAGTTTAATACTGGTTTAAGCTTCAGAAAGTTTACGACTGGTCTAAGCTTTAGAAAGTTTAATACTGGTCTAAACGTTAGAAAGTTTAATACTGGTTTAAGCTTTAGGCAGTTTACTACTGGTCTAAACTTTAGAAAGTTTAATACTGGTGTAAGCTTTAGACAGTTTAATACTGTCTAAGCTTTGAAAAGTTTAATAAAAGCAATTCTCTTTTGAAGAATTAAAATAAAGGTGTTTGTTTGTTGTAGCCGAGTGGAAATTGCCGAGTGAATTATGTAATCCCGTCGTGCTTAGTATCATCGTAGACCGTTGAATGCGTTGGTAATTGGAATTTTTATAATTCGTACCTAGTGTCTGCATATATATAGGTCTGTTTTATGAATTTTGCTGTTTAAATTAGGAACTAAATTTTCTCTTTGCGCTCGTCAGTTAGAATTTTGAAAGGGAAAAATGGTGAAATAGTTAATATTAAGGGATTTGTTTTTCAACACCCATGACAATTTAGATTACTATTATGCTTCAGTTAATTGGCGTCTGACAACACTCATTCAACACGCTTTGTGGAGCGTGAAATGATCGTATGAGTGCGAATATGTACCTTGGATGGACCATTTAAGAGATTACTGGAAAACGAGACTGTATTGTTTCCAGACGACCTGGGGTTAATGTGTCGTTGTATAAATTTATTTTAGATTTCTAACTATTGTAAACGTCGAGATGAAGTGTCGTATTAATTTTAATTTCTCTGATTAGACTCTTGTAGCTTGGTGTTAAACAGCTTTATGGGAGTAGCAGTGTTTGTGGCGTAAGGTTTTCATTTAAATAAGTCGACATTCGTTCGAAGCTGGGTGTTAAGATTTTTGTAAAAACGCGTAGCTCTGTTTTCGGAATTCACTTGGGTTGTTTATTTTCAGAATTTAATTTTATTATTTCTAGCTATTATCTTCAGAATTTACTTTATCTTAGACACTTTTAATTGGTTTAGCCGGTTGAGAAAACATGGAACATCTAAATTCTCATCGGTGTTTTTCTGTTTGATTGGGTTGTATTATTTCATTGTTTGTGATGGGCATTGTGCAGTAGTTTATGCGAACTACGAAATATCGGATTGAACTGATAACGGATTGAACTGATAACGGATTGAACTGATAACGGCACGCTTGCAGTGGTCAGTTCTGTATCATAATTACCTCAGGATTATTAGATCAGCGGTATTCTGTCGCATTGGACATTCATTTTTGCGTAGTAGAGTTCTGTAAGCTGATTGACAGTGTGAATTTGTGGTTCGACGTTAAATTGTGAGAAAATGTGTACTTTAGTTTAATTATTAAATATACAGGCGTTATAGATTGTTTGTATTGATTGATTGTGTGTTAAAAACTACGGGTTTAATAAAACTTCTAATGTAATCTTTTCTTAAGCTAACCAGTCGCGGATTTGTTATCATGCAACGGGTTGTTAAACAGCCATTGGTTGTCAGCAAGCCACGGCTTTTTAACCTGCCATTGATTTTTAGCAAACCACGGGTTGTTAACCAGCCATTGGTTGTTAACAAGCCACGGGTTGTTATTCAGCCACTGGTTATCAAACTTCGGGTTGTTAGTAAATCACGGGTTGTTAACCAGTCATTGGTTATTACCAAACCACAGGTTGTTATTCAGCCATTTGTTGTTAGCAAATCGCGGGTTGTTAACCAGCCATTGGTTGTTAATAAACCACGGGTTATTATTCAGCCATTGGTTGTTAATAAACCACGGGTTGTTAACCAGCTAACCAACCACGAGCCGTTAGCAAGCGACGTTTTTTTGCGAACCACTGCTTGTTAACCAACAAGCAACTAGTTAGTCTAGTAGACATTTTAACTAACGAAATGTCAGTTAATTGATTGATATATAGAACTTTATTTTATTAGTAACAGTTGAAAGATGTTTAACTCTCAGGTCTTGCTGCTGGTACAATCCAATGTAATAATTCGTAGCTGTGGGACAGCCAGCAGTACATGCGCGGCCGTGCGTTAATAGCTGCCACAAACCCATCAGTTGTTTATTCTCTGTTCTTTAATTGATTGATTTAAGACTAGCGACCAATCGCTAGTCTGTTACCGTCTTACCTAAGCAACTTTGAAGTAGAATAGTTTTTGAAGTAACTACTCACGTCTGCGATTAGGAATAAGTTCTCTGAAACAAAGAGTTGCTAGTAATTTCTTATGACAATCGCCTATGCATTATTCGATTAAATGAAGTGCATGATTTGTTAAATGAAGTGCTGCATTGTTTTATTGCAATATTATCCAGCAATTTAGGCTTATTAGAAACAAAATTTCTGTCTGTGCCGGGCGTAGAAAAGAACGCTAAAACCTACGTACTGTATACATTGCTGACGCCGTTGTGTTGAGCGGATTGTTTTATTGTTCCTGTCTCTGACGAACAATAGGAACGAACGTTAAATTCTCTATCTCTGCATGGGAAATGGCTCGCAACTTCTATTTTGTATTTGTAGATGTCGCATCTTGTCAACGCGTATATATTAATGTATATATTAATATGTATGTATTTCAACGCGTATATATTATGTTATTTTTGCATTGCATTATGAAATTCGAGTATATACACTGTGTACGTATGTAAGCGCTGCTGTGATTGGTTGAACCAATGTAAACTTTGCTGTGATTGGTTGAACCAGTGGGGCTTGTGGTAGAGCGAGTGGTGAATTAGTTATCAAGTGCGATGTTAATTAATGAATTAATTAACTAATTAATTATTTAATGAATTAATTAACTAATTATTTATTTAATTAATTAATTATTAATTAATTATCAGTTATAGTGCTCGATGTTGTCATTGATGACTGTAGCACTCTAATTGTTGTTATTATTATCAAGCGATGGGTTATCAGATGTTTAGAGTCAAGCCCTACCTATTGATCTGTCGACGATACCGCTATTGAAAGCGACCTGACTTTACTGTAGAGCACAGCTTAGAGTCCGTTTTGTCACTCAAAGACAACTCTACGACAAGCCGTGACGAGATTTTAACAATTGACCTCCTGATTGGAAGAGAAGTGTGTTATTACTTGTCCAATCAGTACGAAACGTCCCTGACATCACTGTAGAGTGAGAAAGCGAACGTTTAATCGATTGTGTTACTTTTGTTTACTCGCATATACGTGAATATCAATGTGTTGATTAGAAACTGTAGCTCTGACATCATGGTAGGGTGATAAAACAGATGTTAAGACGTCTGACGGAGGTTGAACTAGTTTGGTTTCTGTAGATTGACTGCCGCTGTTTGTAGTATAGTAAAAGATATGACTACTTTAATTTCATCGTGCTGTAATTAGCCAAATATAACGTGATATAAGTTACCCGTGTTTCGATCTCTTTCTTTTGTACTCAGCCCAACTGAGAGCTGAAGTGCTGGATGTTGTCATGGTGGAGTGTTTGAAATTTAACTGATAGATTATCTAAACTTTAGTGAATCAAGTAGACTATCTGAACACTAGTGAATCAAGTAGACTATCTGAACTTTAGTGGAAGTGGATCAAGTAGACTATCTGAACTTTAGTGGATCAAGTAGACTATCTGAACTTTAGTAGAAGTGGATCAAATAGACCATCTGAACTTTAGTGAAAGTGGATCAAGTAGACTATCTGAACTTTAGTGGATCAAGTAGGCTATCTGAATTTTAGTGGATCGAGTAGACAATCTGAACTTTAGTGGAAGTGGAACAAGTAGACTATCTGAACTTTAGTGGAAGTGGATCAAGTAGACTATCTGAACTTTAGTGGAAATGGATCAAGTAGACTATCTGAACTTTAGTGGAAGTGGATCAAGTAGACTATCTGAACTTTAGTGGAAGTGGATCAAGTAGACTATCTGAACTTTAGTGGAAGTGGATCAAGTAGACTATCTGAACTTTAATGGATCAAGTAGACTATCTGAACTTTATTTTAAGTGGATCAAGTAGTAGCTTATCTGAACTTCATTTTCGCGTGACAAAGAATTACACAATAGGATTAAAAGTGGTCTGTAAAAGCCGTTTCGCGACTGACCTTTGGGTAAACAACAATAACATGAATAATTACACTTTTATTGCCGGTGATAGAAAAAAGGAAAACTAGTTAAATCTATACTATAGCAGTGTTTACTGAGAAGCAATATTAAACTATGAAAAGTTATATACAGCAAGCATTATACCACAAAAATAATGATACAGACAGATTGTCTAATGATTTCTTTACCAAACTAGCAACATTCAACATTTGCCGACTATAATTTAACTATAATTGGCAGCACCTCTTGAATAGATAGATATACAATGTTTTGAAAATCTAATAGAAAAGCAGAAACAAATTTATAAAGGAATATGCCTGCCTGAATATGCCTGAATATTAATAATTATGTACATATATATTATATATGTACATAATTATTATACACTGTATCTAATTATCATACTCTACTTCTTTAGATAGGGAATCTCGAAGGGTTGCCAAGCCTCTCTATAAAATATCATCTCCCCTCCTCTTATGAGGAATTCTGAAGCATCTTCTCTCTTCATTGCACTGCCAAGTGGCAGGTTCAAGGTACCTATTGATACTCAAAGTCTGCTTTCTTGCTACATAAGTGCACAGCTTAGATCAACAAGTTAATCCCTTCACAAAGTCTATACGTTATCCATACCTTATGTAGCCTATAGCTTAGGAAAAATATGGCTTCTGAGGTGGTTTCCCGTTGCCTTCCTCAGTGAGATGGATTAATTACCATTTAATCCTGGGGGAAAATATATCATGGTGAGGTGGGTCCCCTCTAGCCATACTCAGCGCTCCTGCCTTAGTCGCCTCTTACGTACACGCGGCAGATTGTTTGCGGTTGCCCTATTCTGCAGTGGTCCAACCACACCCGAGCACAACACGGATGAAACATATACCTCCTTAAAAGCTCTCGTAACCTTTTAATTGTCCCCTCCTCTCTCCAAAAGATCTCTTCAGGAAGGTAGTTATAGTTATACTGTTGTATACATCATCATCATCATCATCTTACCTTGAATCTCGGTTTAACTAGGATCGGGATATCAATGGAAAGTTTTTCATTTTATAATAACATTATTGGAAAATTTAGAGGTAATTTCTGGAGCCTAGGCGCTCATCAACTGAATGCCCTTTCTGACATTAGTTACGTTCTTAGTGCTTTGTCGCCTTTTACGACACGCGCAGTCCGCGGTTGGTCTATTCGCCCGAAAACAATGCGGGTAATATACTATAATAAAGGCTACATTTATAATATGTTATAAACAACATACATTTGCATGCATGTCTAACATTGTATAATTAATGTAAGTACAGTGCTTTTAATGTGTTTAGCGTGTAGCTATGCATATCCAAATCCTTGGTCATCTTGTCTGAATTGAGTAGTCTCACGTGTCACATCTGATGCAATCTTCGTTATAGCTTTTACCGTTGTGCTTCTAATGAACAATCAATCAATATCACGATTAATTAGTCTTTAAATAACATTAAATAAATATAATTTAACTGTAAAAAAGTAAAGTGAAACAAAATTTATACATTAATAAATAAGAATTAATTACTACAAAATTGTATAATCCGACCCCAGTTAAATTGGGATTCAAGGGAAAAAGGAGATGATGATGACGATGATGATGATGATAAATAATTAATAATTAATTATTCCTTATTATAAAATTAATAAATAATAATTCATAAAAATGTACATGTATATCGATTAATTAAATACAAACTTATGATAATCCAGAAATAATACATTGCAGTGCTAATACAAGCCTACTGTAAACTTGCAAAGTTGCAGTTGAATTAAATACTACATATTACATTGCAATATAAGAGAGCAATAAATAGTACATTTTAACTGTATTACAGCTTAAGTTAACAGTCAATATAGCATACAAGTAGATTATATAGCCTAAACACTTTCAAGTATATTTTCGTCTTACAACAAGCAGAAAGCTAAACACCTAAACAGGAGAAAAAGCACTAAGATCCAAACCAACAGAAAGATTCATGAGATAAGATATATCCATGCAGTTAGAAAGGACATTCGGTTAGTGAAAGCCCAGGCTCCAGAAATTGCTACAAAATTTTCTAAAACGAATGGAAGAGATTTCGAAATTGCATGGGGTAGAGAGGAGTGGAGAATGTCCATTCGTATTCGGACCCTAGTTAAACTGGGATTAAAGGGAAGAAGAAAAAGAAGAATGAGATTTGGATATGGTATTGGACAGAGAGGAGTGGAGAAGGTCCACTCGTAGCCCCATCCTAGTAAAAACTGGGATTAAAGGGAAGAAGAAGATAACGACGAAGAAGAGGAAGATGGTGATGATCACGACAGCCAACAGAAAACAATACCTTGTAGCCTAAGTGAGCAGATACTGGAAGATTCATCGTCTCCGTCCGGACAGTCGGCAGAACCGTCACACAGGAACATGTTGTCAATACATCGGCCTGAAGTGCATTTGAACTCAAAGCTGTCGCAATCTGCACACACACACACACACACATACACACACGCATATTATAGCATACACACATGCACATATATTAAAGCATACACATACACACGCACGCATATTAACACATGCACACACGCATATTAAAGTACACATGCATATGCACACTCATATTAACGCACACACGCACACGCACACACACAAACTAGCACACTCACATACACATGCGCATATAAACGCATATATAAATAAAAATATATATATATATATATATATATATATATACATGTATATATATAGATGTATATATATATATATGAATATATATATATACATGTATATCTATATATATATATATATATATATATATATATATATAGATATATATATATATATATATTCAGGCACAGACACGCACACATACACACAAACACACAATACACACAAACACACAAGATCTAGAGCATTGTATTCCGAATAGGTTTGGAATTGATCCTGGTTCTAGCAATTTCAAAGCACAGCTAGTCGGAAATAACCGGTTTAGAATTACCGATTTAGAATTGCCGGTTTAAAATTACCGGTTTGCCAGATTGAGCAGAACTAAAATTACTACACAACTGCATGGTTCATAGAACAATGCATTCATCAATTGAATAGTATCGTTCATCATCTTGAAAATGGTTCAGATTAGTAGCCCATCCTAGCATATTGATCGACAAATCTATTGTTTGTGAATTACTAATTGATTGATTGAACGAATGACTGACTAATTTATTGTTTAACTAACTGATGGACTGACTGACTGATTGATTGACTGATTGATAGACTGGTAGATTGATTGACTGCTGACTGAGAGATTGATGATCGATTGGTAGATTAATCAATTGATTGATTGACTGCAGGATTGATTGACTGACTGATTGACTGACTGATTGATTGATTGACTGACTGATTGATAGACTGGTAGATTTATTGATTGCTGACTGATTCTTTGATGATCGATTGGTCGATTCATCAATTGATTGATTGACTGTATGATTGATTGATTGATGGCATACCACAGTGTGTTTCATCACTCCAATCACCACAGTCGTTGACTCTATCACAGAGACGTGGCTTGTCTATGCACAGACTGTTCTCACAGCGAAACTGATTGGGAGCGCAGGCTGTTTATAAACAAATAAATCGGTCAATAAATGTCCATTCTGAGATCATTTCATGGCTGAATGAGATATATGAATGGGATGCAGTATATAGAGAAATAAATCAGTCAATTATTGTCAATTATGAGATCATTTCATGACTAAATAAGATAGGATGTATGTATTTTTCTGGCTCAAGAAACTATGGCCTGCACTATGCAAAGATTGACCGTAAAAGTTAATTTTAACGTCAGTTTCTTCACTCCAAAGCGATAGCAGTGACGGGCGATCCCAGGATTTGAACCCCGCCCATACTAATCCGCGGTCGAATATCTTACCGACATCGCCACTGACTTAGCCAGTGGCGATAAGAAGTTATAACCTTCAAGTCAGCAACTGGAATGTGGAATGGTGCGTAATAGTACAGCTTAGTATCACAGCTTAGTATGTGCTCAATAGCACATCGGAAATATTATAGTTTGAGTTGAAATGAGAAAAACACCAAGATATAATGGAATCTACCGTTATAATGCTTTGTATTCTGAGGTCTGAAGTTCATCAGCTGCTATTGGTATCATTGGTAGAACCCAACTGACGTGAAATGACACATTACATTTGTATTAGAGGATATTTGTAGGACTCACTGTTAGTACATCCGGCGGGTTCGTCGGATCCATCAGGACAATCTCTGACTCCATTACACCACGATCCAGTTCTCACACACAATCCGTTACCACACCGGTAGCCGAATCCTTCAGAACAACCTTGTCACAAAAATTAAATATAAAAGTACACTAATATAATTACGATCTCAATGATTATATACTCTGTAGAAGGCACCAGGGAACTGCACCAGGGAGACAGAGACAACGAGAGAGAAATAGAGAGAGTGAATAAAGATAGACAGAGATAGAAAGAGAGAGACAGAGACAGAGAGAGAGAGATCACTTACTACAGTTGTTCTCGTCGCTATAGTCTGGACAGTCTACGAAACCGTCGCACATGACGCTTGCGTGTAGACATTGAAAGTTTGGTTTACATCTCTGAGAGCCTGGGGGACACAGTTCTAAAGAGCACACAATATATCAGTAAAATAGAAGCTGAAATTTTTCTGATTCACAAAATATCTCATCATAATGGAGGCTGAAATACTACAAAATCACAAAATGTCACATAGAAATGGAGGCTTAAATTCTACCAAACCACAAAATATATCAGCAAAATGGAGGCTGAAATTCTACAAAACCACAAAATATCTTAGCAAATTGAAGGCTGAAATTCTACAAAACCACAAAATATCTCATCAAAATGGAGACTGAAATTCTACAAAACCACAAAATATAAAACTGGAGCTGAAATTCTAAAAAAACCACAAAATGTCTCATCAAAATGTAGGCTGAAATTCTACACAACCACAAAATATACATGTATAATCAAAATGGAGGCTGAAATTCTGTAAGACCACAAAATATCTCATCAAAATGGAGGCTTAAATCCTACAGAACCACAATTGATTGATTTGTTGATTGCTAGAGTACTTGACTGATTGATTAATTGATTACTTTTTTGACATTTTGATTAATTGATCGATTGATTGATAGACGGATTGAATGATTTATTTTATAATTTGACGGATTTTAGATTGATTGGTTGATTGATTGATTGATAATTACGAGTATTGTAGTTGGATTCATAGATTGATTGATTGATTGCTTGAGTGATTGATTGATTGATAATTACGAGTATCGCAGTATAGTTCATCGCTAAGGTCCTGACAGTCGCTATGACCATCACACCAGTATTGCATATGAATGCACTGCCCGCTCCTGCACCTCACGAACGTTCTGTCAGAGTTACAGTCTAACAATACACACGAATACATAAATACGAAAATCTGCGATACACGTTGTGAGCAATACAATGTAATACATGCGTGGCATCAGTGATAAAACTGTTTTGTACTCAATACTGGACAATGCATGCGGATCATCAGTGCTCAACATGTTATATACTGTGTATGCAATACTATGCAATACATATCTATGTAATACAGTGATACTATGTGTAATCAATGTATACAATGCAATACACAGATGATATGTATCGTCACTGTAAATCTGCCATACATTGTTAACGTAATACAATGCAATACATACAATCAAATATACAAACAGCTCTACATTACTTAATGAAAACGCTTCACAATATAATTTAAGTGTTAAGGTGAATTCTCACAGCAAGCCATTTCATCTGAGGAGTCATCACAGTTGATGGCATTGTTACAGTACAGAGCCTTACTGATACATCCCGTACCACTGGAGCAGTAACGTACAGCCGTGGCATTCATCTGAGAGCAATCTGCTCATCAATCAATCAATCAATCAATCAATCAGTCAATCAATCAACCAATCAATCAATCAATTAATCAGTATGTCAGTCAATCAATCAATCAATCAGTCAATCAATCAGTCAATCGATCAATCAATCAGTCAATCAATCAATCATTCATTCATTCATTATCTTGTGGTCTTTGTATACTCATTCTTCACCTTGTGAGCATTGCATCTGTTTGTGCAGAGTCTGCAAGAGACGTCCCTGACAATTAATCAGTCAATCAGTCGATTGATTTCCGCCAGAGGTCAAAATTATGACTTCTTGTTTCGGATCTTGGACTTGCACCGCTTTAATCTCGCTTTCTTTTGTGGTCTCTGTATACTTAGTCGTCATCCTGTGGTGCATTGGCGTCTGTTGATGCAGAGTCTGTTTACGATATCCCTGACAATGTCTTCTTATGGCGAGGAACCATACGTTAAATTCTTATTGATTCATTGATTGAATCAGTTGTTAATTGATTGATAGACGTACCACAGTTGAGTTCATCAGATTGATCGAGACAATCATCTCTACCATCACATCTCCAGACCTCTGGAACACAACGCCTGTTCTTACAGGCGAATTGTCCTGCCTTACAACCTGCGTATCAGTCAATTTTTACTTTACTTACTTATTAATAATTACTTACTACTACTACTATTACTTTATTACTATTATTTATTACTACTACTACTATTTTTGACTGAAGTTCTGGATTTTGGAATTTGCACCGTTTTTGGACCTTCTTTTTGCTCGCCGGCTTGATTTTGTCTCAATAGTGCTCGATGTTGTCATTGATGACTGTACCACTCTAATTGTTGTTATTATTATAATTATTATTTACTTATTACTTCGTAATTTTTTTGTAATTTATTAAACTTACGTAAATAATACAAATTAAATGTAACTTAATTTTTTGTACAGTTTAATTAGTGTTTTGATTAGTTCATTGTCTACAAAATGAATTGATAGAAAAATTTATAAATAACTGAACAACTGGTAAATGATGAAAAATAAAGAGCTTTTAAATTTTAAGACAGGAATTTGACGTTTCAATTATCTGCAGCCTTTAATTAAAACTATTAAAAGTAGTAAAGGTAAGCCTGTGGTATTTGATCGAGGCCCTGACTAAAGGTTAACTATTATAGCCTACTTAATATTTTTAATGATACGAAAATCTTTCTTCTCTATTAGTGTACTGCTTAATGGTTGGAAATAAAGAGGAAAGCGGAAGACAGAGAAGACTGGAGGCGTCATATACCATGGACCTGCCACTGGGCAGTGCACTAAGAGAGAGAGAGAGAGAGAGAGAGAGAGAGAGATAACACAATAGAGGAAATAGAAGATATAATTGTACCATTAGGATCTGTAGCAGGTGGTGGCCATACGGGGTAAATCCAATAGGATGGAGTGGATGTAACTGCATTGAACACATACCAATCAATCAATCAGCAAATCAATTAATTAATCTAATTAATCAGTCAATCAACTAATCAATCAAAGAATAAATTTTCAGCGAGTCAAACAGTCAGTCATTAAATCAATCAATACATAAGTGAGAGAAAAAGTAAATCAATAAACCATTCAGTTAATCTGTTATGCAATGACTACGATATACAGTATGACACCAGTCAACCCCACCATTACACTGATTAAACAATAATCAGCCAATGCAATTAAAGGGCAATATTATATATATTTATATATATATATATATATAAATATAATCTGGTAAAGCTAATCGTCAGTTTCCTCACTCGAAAACGATATCAGTGACGGGTGAGCCCAGGATTTGAACCCCGCACATACTGATCCGCGGTCGAATAACTTACCAACATCACCACTGGCTCTAGTCAGTGGCTATATATATATATATATATATATATATATATATATATATATATATATATATATATATGTATATATATATATACACACATATATATATATATATATATATATATAAATTAAGAATCGATACATAATAACGACTGACCCATTCCAGGAGAGAACACGGTCACTCCCTCTCCTCTCTCTGCTGCTGTTTTCCACGTGATGGAAGCCATGGGGGTCTGTGAGGTCGTACTGACGGTGCTCGATATTGTTTTGGACGTACTTAGTGATACCGTGGTAGCTGTTGTCGTGGACGACGACGTTGAAGCCGCCGTGCTCTGTGTTGTCGTAGACGATGTTGTACTACTGGAAGTGGACGGCGAGGTAGTGGTGGAACTGACTGAAGTAGTCGAAATTGTACTTGTTGTACTTGTTGTACTTGGTGTACTTGTTGTACTTGTTGTACTTGGTGTACCTAGTGTACTTGGGGTACTCGACGTGGAGGAGAGAGTACTACTTGTTGAACTGGTACTACTAGAGACTGTACTTGATGTTGTCGTAGTGGTACTGGATGGTACGAGTGTACTTGATCTCGTTGTACTTGGTACTGAAGTACTCGTTGTGGTTTGTTGGGCGTCATTGCCTAGAGATATAGACAATGAAGTACAATTCCTTACGATCGATATAGCAACTAACATAGCTACTTCTTCTTGCCAATGTTTAAGAAATAAGCTGTTAAAATTTATTACGTTTAAGCTAATAATCCTTAAGTCATCAAAATATAAATTGAAATTTACAAACGTCTAGAATAGAACTTAGTAGACACTCACACATTTGCAAACGCTCACACAAACAAAAATAGAGAGAGAGAGAGAGATACAGAGATATACAGGGTGAGAAAAAAGGATAACACCTGCAAAAAGTTTGAATATCTGAGGCTATTGTTTATATTTACAAATTGAACTTTTACCAATTAATAAGGGACTAATTTCTGGTGGGGTAGCCAATTGTCATCCATTTTGGTGCATAGATTGTCCAGTTATGCAAGTTTCAGCAGAGCAACCCCCCATTTTTGCCTTAAAATGGTGTTTGCTACAACGGTAAGGGCAGTTTGCACTTCATTGACGAGAAGGTAAGGTTGAACTCTCAGTATTACGTCAGTACTTTGCTTCCGGAGCTGTTTGATGATATCAATGATCTTCTATCAAATGGTTTATCTTTCAGCAGGCTCATGCATCTTGTCACGCACAGGAAAGGATCAGCGAGAGAAACCCGGATTTCATCAAGAAGAATGAATGACTTCCAAACTCACCCGATCATAATCTTCCGGATTACCATATCTGAGGAACCATGCTGCATCTCTATCAGAAACACCAGCCGAAGCCTAAAAACAAGACAGAACTGCAGAAGGTGCTTTACGCCATTTTTAGGTATAAATGGGGGGTTGCTCTGCTGAAACTTGCATAATTGGCCTATCTATGTACCCAAATGGATGAAAATTGGCCATCCCATCAGAAATTAGTTCTTTAGTAATTGATAAAAGTTTTATTGAAAAATATTAACAAAAGCCTGAGATATTCAAACTTTTTGCAGATGTTATCATTTTTTTTACTCTGTAGATTGACATAGAGAAAAAGCTGTTAAAACTAAGATTAACGTCAGTTTCCTCACTCGAAAGCTATGTCAATGACGGGCGAGCCCAGGATTTGAACCCCTCGCTACTGATCCGCGGTCGAGTATCTTACCGACTTCGCCACTGGCTCCAGCCAGAAAGAAAGAGAGAGAGAGAGAGAGAGAGGGAGAGAGAGAGGGACATACAGCAGCATTCGTCGCTTTGGTCCTCACAGTCTATAATCTTGTCACAGTAGTAGGAGGCTGGGATACATCTCCCATCACTGACACAGCGAAACTGCTTACCAGTGCAGCTGTCTTATATACATAGCGAAATTATAATAAATCATCATCATCATCATCATCATCATCATCATAATCATCATAATCCCTTAAATCCCAGTTTAACCAGGGTCGGGATACGAATCGACTTTCTCCCGTCCTCCCTGTCATAGAAAGTATATTAAAGAATCATAAATGAAATAATTTACATCATCGTCATCTTCCCTTGAATACCAGTTTAATTAGTCTCGGGTGCGAATAGACTTTCACGTTTCCATTCGTTTTAGAAACTTTTGCATCAATTCTTGGAGTTTAGGCGCTCATCAACTGGGTATCCTTTCTGACGTTGGTTTGGATTTTTGTGCTTTGTTGCCTTTTGTAATACGTACAGTCCACGGATTATTCTTTAGCCGGACACAACGTTGGTAGAGGAGAACAGTTGATAATGTCATTAAAAGAACATATTGGGCTGAGCAGGTGGGTTGCTTCAAGTTGTTGGACACCAGATCAATAGGTTCAGAGTTCAAAACCAGTGCTCTCCCCGCCACAGGCATACCATCGACTAGGAAACTGACATTAAACATGACTTTAGCTTTAAATTAGGCCCAATTCCTTGAATTTAAAATAAATATCTCGTACCTTAACTTAACGGAATTTTGTAAACTTCCCATTCTGTTTAGAAAATTTGGTAGAACTTTCTGGAGCCTAGTTGCTCACAAACGAAATGATCTTTCTGATTTTTGGGATTAGGATTTTTAAGGCAATCATTACCGACCTCTTCTTCCCTTGACTCCCAGTTTTGCTAGGTTCGGGACTATAGGGACTAAGGCAATACTTAAAATAATCATCATCTTCCCTTGAATCCCAGTTTAGCTATGGTCGAGATACGAATGAACCTTCTCTACTCCGCTTTGTCCCATTCGATATAAAAATCTCTTGCATTCGTTTTAGAAAATTTTGTAACATTTTCTGGAACACAGGCGCTCACCAACCGAATGCCCTTTCTGACGTTGGTTTGGATCTTAGTGCTTTAGTCGCCTTCTACGACATGTGCATTCACCGGTTGGTCTATTCTTCAAACAATCCTGACACAACACGGGGAATACTTAATAATTACATAAATTTATATATAATAGTCATAGCTCATTGATTTAAATTAATTATCTCATACCTGCATTGTAGAATTTAGTAGTAGTAGGCGTCGTAGTTGTTGGAGCCCTTGTGGTCGCTACTGTTAAATATTAATGAATACGACATTGCTGAACAAAATAAAAATAACAAAATAAAACTCATAATAAAGGAGTATGCCTAGAGAAAGCTACATGGAAAATTTTGCATTTAATTCAGTAATTAAATGTTATCTATTTTAATTTTTTATTTATTTAATTCAGGAGTCAAATTTATTATTTATGTTGAGTTATTTAACCTAGTAATCATCATCATCATCTTCCCTTGAATCCCAGTTTAACTAGTGTCGGGATACGAATAGACTGTCTCAAATCTTCTCTGACCTATATTATATCATACATCAGTCAATCCCCTAGTTGAGAATTTTCCATTCGTTTAAATTTTGTAGCAATTTCTGGAGCCTAGGCGCTTACCAACCGAATGCCCTTTCTGACGTTGGTATGGGTCTTAGTGCTTTAGTCGCCTTCTACGACACGTGCAGTAACCGGTTGGTCAATTCTTCAAACAACCCGGACACAACACGGGGAAGTTATTTAACTTAGTATTCAAATATAATAGAACTCCTTTAAGAGACGTAATTTCATGAGAGAGTCTTGCAGACAACTTAAACTCGATTAAGTTGATTTATTAATACTACTGTATGAAGCTAATTTAAGTTAAAAAATAGTAGAATTATCTTCTTATTGTATCGTGGTCACAGAAAGTAGTTAATAAATTGTGCTACAATTACAATATAACGTATCTGTTAACACATAAGAGATGAAATTTAGGTGTTTGATGTTAAACTGCTGACAAAGAAAACGCAATTTTTATGACAATCATTGTAGGACATCATCATTTGATAAATTTCTACTTATTACAGTGTATTACATGAAACTGTATAATACAACACATAGGGCCTTTGCTGTTGTTATTATTAAAGTTGTTGTTGACGATGTTATTATTATTGTTGTTGTAGGCGTTGTTTTTGCTGTTGTTGTAGGTATTTTTGTTGTTGGTATTATTATTTTTATTGTTTTAATAGTAGGTATTGTTATCGTTGCTGTAGCTATTGCTGTACTTGATGCTGTTGTTGTTCGGTCTTTGTTCTCAATGTTGTTCTCAATGTTGTTCTCAATGTTGTTCTCATTATCGTTGTAGTTATTGTTGTTGCCGCTTTTATTGCAGCCATAATTCTGGTGGTTATTGTTATTGTGGTTGTTGTTGTTATTGTTGTGGTTGTTGTTATTGTTATTATTGTTGCTGTTGTTGTTATTATTATTGATGATGTTGTTTTTATTACTGTTGTCGTTATTGTTGCCGTAGTTGTTGCTATTGTTGCTGTTGTAATTGTCATTATTGTTATTATAGTGGTTGTTGTTGTTGGTGATATTGCTGTTGTTGTTATTTTTATTATTATTATTGTTGTAATTATAGTTGTTGTTGTTTTGTTATTGTTGTTGTTTCTATTGTTATCATTATTGTTATTATAGTGGTTGTTGAAGCGGTTGTTGTGGTTGTTGCTGTTGTTGCTGTTGCTGTTGTTGCTGTTGTTATTGTTGTTGTTGTTATTGTTACACACCGCAGTTGACCTCATCACTCCCATCGTCACAGTCTCTGAGGGAGTCACACCTCCACGTGTTGTGGATGCAGCGACTGTCGTCTAGACAGTGAAACTGATCTGCCCGGCAAGTCACTGCAACAGAAATACGCTTTTAAATACACTACGAGACCACCAAGTCAATCACGTGATCACCAAGTCAATCACGTGATCAACAAGTCAATCACGTGATCAACAAGTCAATCATGTGATCAACAAGTCAATCATGTGATCACCAAGTCAATCATGTGATCACCAAGTCAATCATGTGATCAACAAGTCAATCATGTGATCACCAAGTCAATCATGTGATCAACAAGTCAATCATGTGATCACCAAGTCAATCATGTGATCAACAAGTCAATCATGTGATCACCAAGTCAATCATGTGATCAACAAGTCAATCATGTGATCAACAAGTCAATCATGTGATCACCAAGTCAATCATGTGATCACCAAGTCAATCACGTGATCACCAAGTCAATCATGTGATCACCAAGTCAATCATGTGATCAACAAGTCAATCATGTGATCAACAAGTCAATCATGTGATCAACAAGTCAATCACTTAGTAAATTTAATTTGCAATTAATTAACTTGACATTGATATATACTGATATACATGTATACTGATATATACTGATATATATATATATATATTTATATATATATACATGTATATATATATAAATATTGTGTACGAATTGTAAATACAATCTCATGCATTAAGGAAATAACGGAATTTCCCGGGGATTGGTTAGGTCACGGAGAGAGATTGCTTTTGTTTTTGTTACCAGTGAGGTGGGAATTAAGAGCTAGTAGTACTATCATGTGCGGGTCCAGATTGGGGGCCGAGGGGGCGCAGCCTTCCCCCATTTGGCCCAAAAAAATATTTTAATCGATATTTTCATAGTGCTCAGGGCTGTATGCATATGTAAATATGCATATAAGAGTTTAAATAGGGGTGTAGGCCTACATAAAAAATAACTCTGTCCCGAATAGGCGTGGGCGCAAGTAAACAATTATTGGCACTGTCAAAGAAATAGAGCCCCCCCTTAAAAATTCCTGTATCCGCCACTGGGTGCTGCCAAATTGTTCTGGTCCCCTAAGTTTTTCATGGCCCCTAGTACCTAATACGGGGCCCTTATCAGGTGAACTCTCTTTAAAAAACCCAAGGGAACTGATTTCCGCTGTATCCAATACTTTAACCACTGCCTGCGATAGCTATAACAACTAGGCCTCCTAGAGTAGTTATTTATTTTCTATTATTTGTGAGTTTTTTCCCATGGAATCCTGCAGAGATTGTAACTAATTAATTATCAGCGACTGCCTTGTCATTATGTGAGCTGAACCGCCATGTTCGCTTTATATTGTTAAAGTAAAAGTTTTGTTAAATGTAATAACGTAAAAATTGTGTTTGATGCTGTAAAATAAAAGTTTTTTTAATGTAAATGTTACAAGTACATGTAGGCCTAAGGGTTGGTTTAATGTCATAAAGTAAAAGTTTTGTTTTCTGTTATTTGTTTAATGTTATAAAGTAAATTTTTGTAATGTTATAAAGTATAAATTTTGCTGAGTGTTTATTATAATTTAAAGTTGGCTTAATAAAGTTGGCTATAAAGTATAAATTTGATTGAATGTATAAAGACATTGTTTGACACAATAAAGTGAAATGTTTTATTTAAAGTAATAAAAGTAAGTAAGCTATGCTATAGATATTTGACACATCTTGGAACTTCCTTTTTGAGAAAATCGCACACAGCTTAGTCACCCGTTAAATAAATATTTGAAATTTGCAACATTTTATTAGAAATATTTTTATTATTTCTCTCCACGGTTTAACGAACACATAATCGAATATCATATATCCGCAAATTTGATAATTTCCTCTGATTTAATTTTGCGTGTCTGGATTTGAATTGGCACCTTTAGTAAAATTTAAAAAAAGATTTTCTCCTCAATTCCTTTTCTTTCTCGGCTTGTTTACTTTTCTCAGTGTCGCTTTTAGTGAATCTACTTGAAATTATAGGTATTGATATGACATCCATTATATCGTTTCTGGATGAAGAATCGGACGTCAAACATCCATAAATAGGCCGAATAGTACTTTAAAAATAAACAGTACCATGCTAAAATCGTGAATAAAAGCATTTTGAAAAATTTTGTCTAGTTTACATGAAACAGGAAAATCCGCTATCCTCAGAAAACCTAATTTCGTTTAAGAAACGGTTTTATTTTTGGCTTAAATTATTTTACAGAATATCTTGAGGGGGCGGGGGGTGGGCACATGCCCTCCCTTGATCGCTACGCCACTGGCTGACTGAGTATAAATATGAACCTTGGACCTACCACTTGGCAGATCACTAGAGCTATAGTGTGTGAGCTTTAGGCAAAATGCCGAGATTTAAACCGCCAATAAATGGAATGCCTCAGGAAATCTTACGGTCGACGTGGCAACAATTACAGAAGAATTACACTGTAATCAGACAAGAGGTCACGAACTTACTTTTTATTGAATTAGTAAATTACTCACAACACCTGATCGCGGTCGCCTACGCTGCCAAATTCTACGGTTTATTCACGTTCATCATCAATATAACGGGCGCCTCGCACGCCGATGTAACAAAGCCTAAACTACCGTCGATAATAATAACTGCAGAAACCTACAGTAGATTAGGTAATCCCAACCACCTAGAGAACGGGAATGAGTAAAACAAGCATGAATGTAATAAACGTAGCACTGAATGTTATTATTGTATTGTAGCATAGAAATTAGAAATCTTAAATATGAAAACTAAATGAAGATTTAGGCTGAATAATAATAATAATAATAATAATAATAATAATAATAATAACATAATAACATAATGACATAATATGGCGAGCACTTTCGAGAGCAGGCATCCCTTCCTCTAAGGAACCAAGTGGGTTGTCCAGATCAGACGGCAAGCGTCCGGACGGCATGACTTTAGTGCCCTGGTGCAACGGTAAATGTGCCGTTTGGGACGTCACGGTCATTGACACTATGGCAAACTCCTACCTGAATACGACTTCAGTCACAGCCGGTGGTGCTGCTGTTCATGCCGCCTCTAGGAAGTTGGATAAATACGTGATCTGTCCTTAGGATATGAAGTTGTTCCGGTGGCTATTGAAACCATGGGCCCGATGAATCCCGAAGGAGTTGACTTTATTAATGGCATAGGCAGACTTATTGCAGAGCAAACCGGCGATAAGCGAGAGACATCTTTTCTTTGGCAAAGGCTTTTCATGACTTTGCAAAGATTTAATGCAGTCTGCTTCAACAATTCTTTTAAGCCGATTGATGACCTCGAGTAGCCGGGCGGCGATTCAGCACGTATTGCTCGAATCGTTTTTATCAAACCCCAGGTTCTTTACACCGGGGTAAAAATTATTTTAAAAAAAAAATAAAATAAAAATAATAATAATAATAATAACAATAAAGGTTTAACGTCCGTTTCCTCATCCAGGGGTGATGTCAGGGACGTCCCTACATATCAATTCACCCAGACCAATCTGCAAAAGAAATGTGCTGAGGAGAAGTAAGGTCCTAAACGAAAGCCAGTCCGGTGATCAAAAATGGTCAGGGTAGATTGATTACGTCTACTCTATTATGAACACAAAATAGAGGCTATATTTTTCTAAGCTAAAATTTGATACCTGAAGGTCTGGTATGGGCATAAGCATTATTTTTAATGAGATCACTGAATAATTTAGCCAAAGCAAATAAAAGCTGTCAATAGGAAACAGGACTTTCTATTTTAATTCATTTCTTTATTCGCCAAAAACAGACAGGATCAATATGCATCACACACACATACACATACGACCATAGAACAATCAAAATGCATCATAAGAAACGTAAGTAGAGTTCCTACTAATTCCAACACTTGCACTGTTTGGAAAAAGTGAAATTAAAATGTGTTCTAAATTGTAATGCTTCTTCATACGTTGCCTATAACTCGAAATCAGTTGTTGTTATGAGTTATGATTGTCTTTTGAATTTTCTGACGTAGAATACGTTCAATAGGCAAGTTAACACCACCTAAATATCAATAGGCCTATACACGTATTTGTAATATATCACTAAGTATTACATTACTTGATAATTTTCAAAATGTAGAAATGGACGTTTCAAAAAAGTAGAAAAAAACTTTAGTATGAGGAAACGACCCGCACTTAGTCAATTCCATGGTAGAGGAAACGGAGGCTTATTGCTTTTCTATTATTCAATCTTCGTGTCATGGGAATAAGTTCGCCTGCCGGTGTTTTATAATTTTATATTCCACTGTATAATTACTGCCACTATATATATATACTCGTCATTCGTGACTTTTGCAATACGGTTATGACAATGCCTATATAAATATGTCATCCTGTCATAGACTTCTTATATCTGAGACTCTATATATGTGTTCACATGCTACTGACGCCAGTGTCTTCGCAAAAATAGTCACTCCTAGCAAAACTTAGTACACAGGCGCGTCTGCAATTGCATTGTACATGTATATAACATGAAAGCAGATAAAAAGCTGTAATTCTAAGCTGATGATCTAATGTAATATAATGAAGATTTTTCGTTTAGTATCGTTTATTTGTTCATCGCAGCACAGATTATACAAACAATAGGAACGAGTATGTAGCTAGATAAACATATAACAATACAAAAGAGGCTACCATAAAAGAGCCATAGCTCTGTTCGGTAATACCATAATTAGTAGATATAGCAGAGTTTACTTGAGTCTGGTATACAAAAGCATTTAACATCCGGTTCCTTACACGAGGATGACGTCAGGGACGTCTCAAACAGAACAGGCAAACATATATAGTAAACATACATAATTACAAATAGTTCAGCTTTCATTTTAAAAAGAAGTGATGAACACGACAGAGTGCGGTGCTATTTGTTAAAATGCAATATTCAGGTGAAATCCTGCATTTTGACTGAGTTATGCTATAAATTTGCATCACAAGCATATTATGATGTGTTATTCGTTATATGCTATTTGTTATGCGTTAGTTGTTATGTATCATAGCTGTGCCTATTATTGAAACAAGCATAGTTCTTCTCTCTCTCCCTCTCTCCCTCTCTCTCTCTCCTTCTCCCTCTCTATTTCTCCTATTTGAAAAGAATGACTAAAGGAAGCACTCTAACAACTACACATTTCATTCATAACTCGCATATCTCTTGGACGATATCGGAATGTTGAAATGATTAAGTCAATGATGACATTTATCGTTAAGTCGTGTCGTCTATTCACAGGTTGTGGTCAAAGGTGCTGACCCTTGTCTCATTCACAATGCTTTCAGATCAGCAATTATAACGTAGGTCTGGTATTTGTCACCCGTTACGAGAGGTTTGGACTTCAAGAAGCGTGCCTAGATCATTGCAATCAGTCCATTAGTGCAATCGCGACCTATTTGGGTCTATACGTTTAGGTCTCTCAGTTTGGGCCTATGTGTTTAGGTCTATCAGTTTGGGTCTATAAGTTTGGGTCTATCTGTTTGGGTCTATGTGTTTAGGTCTATCTGTTTGGGTCTATGTGTTTAGGTCTATCTATTTGGGTCTATCTTTTTGGGTGTATCTATTTGGGTGTATCTATTTGGGTCTATCTTTTTGGGTCTATCTGTTTAGGCCAATATGTTTGGGTGTTAGAGTACTTAGAACGTTCCTTTGATACGAAGGATATGACGGAGTTGAATTCATACAATATCGTCTCTCAGAGTACATCACCTCTACATAATCAATACTTCATTCAGTTTAGATTTCGTCCTTGCCATTGATACTAATGTTCTTTACGTCCCATTTATTTTCTTATCGGTTAATATTATTCGTCTCATTTCCTAGTACAATATATCTGATCGCCATCTTCTGTCATATTCTGCTAATTCATCCACGTTTTCACTCAGTCTTTAAGTTGTCCCAAAATTTCGTTTATCCGTCTAATTTGAGGCCCTTCACTTTCTCTACTTCCCTTTCCGCTACTTTCTGAAATAAATTCCTTTCTCGTTCAATCCGTTCACATTTCATCTCTTCTTACTATTATTCTAGAGATTTCTTCAGTTCCAGCCCAAAATTTTCCATTATTAGGTTATGATCTGAATTAAAATCCGCTCCTGCGTCACCCCTTGAATCCTTTACATCAATCCTGTACCGTTCCTTGATCATAATATATTCTAACTGGTGCCATTCTAGTCATCATTCTAGGATGAGGATACTGACTTCAACTTATATTAATATAGTTATTACAATTAGATTAACTTACCCGCATAGACTTGACGATTTAGACTCGAAGCAATGAAGAGTACTGCGAAATATACGACGAAGTTTGAATCAAAGAGATTACTCATATTCCAATATTTAGATTCGGTCCTTCCATTTAGCTCCATTTCGTTATGAAATTAGATTTTAACGTGCTTAACGTTAATATCAGAAGCTCGGTATTCCGGTTATAGATGTTATGGCTCTCGTTAGTAAAGTTGACTAATCAGTGTTTCTGCTGCATTTGAAAATTGCAAACTTTAAATTACCACGTACAGAATAGATATATAATATAATATACAATATATATTATAATAAAATTATTTTAATTCTCTAAAATAATGAAGGCATGATAATATATTGCAGTAACTTGCCTGTGCAAGACCTGTGCAATGACGGATCCTTAGTAATGATTCGTGTAAAAAGTTCAAAAAAGCTAAGAAATTACCTTTACAGACCTCGCAACAATCTTCGAACAATCATAGCTCTAGATTCTATCGCATGTTACGATAAATTCTTCGACATAGCCAAAGATTGCTCTCTATACGAAGCTCAAAACTTCTGATTCATATAAAGAAAACGTCTATCATCACCGAGTGACAATGTAAAAGTCGGTCTCGGCTCTTTAGAAGGGCTTGCGGTAATACGCTCGCTAACAATTAATGAAGTCAGATTCTGGCGGAATGGCAGAAACGTTTGAAAAAGCTTGTCATAAGTTTTTGATGGAATGCGCGTGGGATGCTTCAGGGACAAGTTTTGTTGTTACTATTGAACGATGTAAACAGATGATTTTAACATAAAATCAATTGCAAATATCTTTGAAGTTGTGTAATTGAGCTGTTTTGGTGTTTTGGCTGTTAGATTTCATTTGGATTGTTTTTTACGTTTGACTTGGTGTTTTACTTGGTTGGGATGTTTAGTTTAATTTTTGAGTGTTTGGTTCTGTTTTGGTGTTTATATGATTTGTTGTGGTTGTGTTTTAAACTGTTTTGGTATTTCGCCGCTTGCTTATGTTTTGAAGCTTGTTCGTAACTACGATTGATCAATTATTACTTGCTAACAATAGCTGAAGAACATAGACGCGGGGAAGTGAATGCTTGCAATGCTGCCAATTAACTTACATCTCTTATTAACTGTACCGATAATTCATGTATTGCAGAACTTTACAATATTTGTACAGTTTGATCAAATACGTTTATAAGATTGCATAACCTATTCCAGGGTGTAATTTAACGTACAATGAGTCATGCACGTGTGTAACTGTGCATTTTTGCGTGCCATCAGCTCGTAAAATGTAACGGCATTAAGAGATTTATGGACTAAATATTCTGGCGACATGCATACTTTATTATAATGAATTCTAGAAAAACATCCAAAAGAATGTGGGCATTGAAATAGCAACATCCCTTAGGCTAGGTTATTACTTTACTGACCCTACCCCTATCTATATTGACCTTATCCCTACTACTACTGAATAAATTCGATTAGAAAAGCATCCAAGCTCTCGTGTAGATAGAAATAAAAAGCTGCGGATTGATTTGCTAAATATTCTCGCATGGCTGAAATTTCAAATGAAAAATTACTTCAAAATCGAATCATTTCAGTCTGATTTTGTCCTTAATTGCCTATTTGATTGTAATCTGTAAATCTGTAATGTAAGCTTATTGTAACCTAAGCTAGTTCTGTCACTGATGTTGACTTTGAACTAAGCAATGACTGCCAAAGTTTGGGAAGTATCAAGTGTTAACATCACAGCCACCTGATTTTGTCTGAGGCGTCTATAATCAATAAAATGACTATATGCTGGCCAAATAATTGGATACTAAACGCTGCTGTATCATAATGCAGTACAGTTGACAATTAAATACTGTAGACTGTACATGCATTCAATGCTAGCAATTTTTAAAGCGTAATAAGCTGAGAAATCTGAGAATCTCACTACAAAGACGAAGTCATAATTTTTGAATCTTCAACAATTGAAGACGTCAAGCATCGAGCTATTACACTATGAGTGGGAGACATTTCTGACTCCGCATAATGAAAGAAATTCTCAAGTCATAGCAAGCCCTGGATGTGTAGTATACTGTATATTAAAAATATACATATGTGGGCTTCAAGTTTCGCTTCGTCTGCTTTAAAAGTAAGAGTTTCTGCAATCGCTTTTAGTGCTATCTTTCTTTTTTATGTCTGGAACACTGACGAATTGACCAAACGTTATCTGTTTAGAGGCCATTAATCAATAACTGAGGAAGACAACGAGAAACCACGTCAGTAGCTTGATTGGATACGATACTGGTCTTGTGTGAAAGAATTAACTTGTTGATCTTTGTATTGCTCCTAAGGAACGTAACTTACGGTTTCTCGCCATAAGGCAATGTCAGGGACGTCTCTTGCAGACTCTGTACAAACAGACGCTAAAACACCACACGACGACGACCGAGTCATAGTGGTTTTTTCTAACCTTACATGCGCCGTTGTCTGCCTGTTCGTGTCAAGAAAGCCCATCTAGCATTGCTCGGCCCAGAGCAGCAACAATAACAGCCATATTCAAAACTCGGCTAGGACAAGGTTGCATTGTTGCGGTTTCAAAAAGGCTCGATCGAGTTTGTGTAAACAGTATAATTAATTGCGCACTGCTACATTGCTCAGCGGCCAATGATCGCTAATCCTAGTGAAAACACTCAGGATAGATATACTTGTCCAGGACGATATCAAGAATTAATTAATATTAAAAATTCTAATGTTAACGTCAGTTTCCTCACTCGAAAGCGCTGTCAGAGACGGCGAGCCCAGAATCTAAACCCCGCACATGCTGATCCGCGTTCGAGTATCTTACCGACATCGCCACAGGCTCAGTGTATATTGATATTATATAATAGAGACATGACCCTAAAGAATAGCCTAGTCATTGGCAATCTTACACTGTGGTCCAGTGGCCACGGATTCTTTGTTTAGCTCGTTTTCATAGTGCATTATCTTTATTTATTTACATATAGATACAGGGTTCCCCGTGTTGTGTCCGAGTCGTTTGAAGAATTTGACCAACCGGTGACTGCACGTGTCGTAGAAGGCGACTAAAGCACTAAGATCCATACCAACGTCAGAAAGGCCATTCGGTTGGTGAGCGCCCAGGCTCCAGTACTTGCCACAAAAATGAAACGAATGGATACACTTCAAAAGTCTCAGAGGATTGGAGAAAGTCTATTCGTATCCCGACCCTGGTTAGACTGGGATTTAAGGGAAGATGATGATGATGATGATGATATAGATACAGGGTGAGTAAAAAAAAGATTACACCTGCAAAAAGTTTGAATATCTTAGGCTTTTGTCAATATTTTTCAATAAAATTCTTCAAACTTTTTGCATGTGTAATCCTGTTTTACTCACCCTGTATATATATATATATATATATATATATATATATATATATATATATATATATATACATTATATATATACATGTATATATACATGTATATATATAATTGTATAAATCCTCAGTTAGTTTAAAGTCTCTACTGTCATATTTTAAATTAAGTTTATGCAGTTCACACAGGTGATAGAATTCAATAGACATGAGTAGCCAATATAATGAAGTGAGAGCAAACAGTGAAAGCACACTCGGCGCTACATTCTAAATGCTCTGCTAGAAAATAGCGAGTCGTTGTTAAGTTCATTCCGAACTTAAACTTTCATTCCGAACTTTCAGTCGATCTCAAATATTCTCCTATATGGTGAAAGTTGGAATGAAGTAGCTCTACCATCAAATGTGAAATATTCGACGAATACAAATAATAATGGTAGAATTTATTGTAGGCCTAATATAAAATTGTTTTCATACCTTTTTGCTACTTCAGAAAGAGCAGTCGGTATATGAGCGCCTTGCTACAAAATTTTCTAAGAAGAATGGAAAATTTAGAGTATTGGGTAAGGACTACTCGTATGCTGACTCTAGCTAAAATGACATTCAATGGAAGATTATGATGATGACGATGACGACGATGATGAAGATGATGATGAAAAATGCATTTTAATACATTCACCGAAGCCCTTACAAGATTTAGAAAAAATCAGCTGTTGGGTCATATTTCTCAGAGACTAAAGTAGGCACTATAGATATCAAGAAATTAGTAACTTTAGGACAGAGTGGACTATTTAATTGATCAAAATCTGTTCCCTATTGATTAAGAGAGAATAATGACAGCAGGAATTTGGATATTGGACCAGATTTATTTCAAGTGATAAACATTTGACATAACTCCACTCCTATATTTGAAAATGAGCTATTGGATAGCTAGATTTCTCTATGACTTGTTGTAAAATGGCAGAACCAATTTTGATATCTCTACCCACGTCCTACTTTAATGCCAATTGCATAATTCCTCTTATAACTGGGTGTAACTATTGAATAAATTGATCAATCAAAGCTTATTTTAATCTAAGCTAGACCTGTCGCCGACGTTGACTTTAGATCAATGTAATTATCATTGAGTGTAAATATATTATAAATTTACGATGATGATATGATGATATATATATATATATATATATAATGTATATATATAATACAGTATATAATATATATAATATAGAATATATATATAATATAGTATATAATATATAGAATATATATATATATAATATATAGTATATAATATATATAATATAGAATATATATAGATATATAATATAGTATATAATATAGTATATAATATAATATAGTACATAATATATATAATATAATAAAACTATAGTATATATAATATAGTATATAATATAGTATATAATATAGTATATAATATATATAATATAGAATATATATATATATATATATATATATATATATATATATATATATAATTCCACTAGTAAATAAAACATTACATGCTACTCGATTAACGCTAATTTAAGTTAAACACAAAAGAGCCCAAGCATTAAGCTACACTAGTGGCCTAAATTATGAAGACATTTAATTTTTGTTCATTTACACACATGATAATCATTGATTCATAAGAATTTTGTTATATATTATAATAACAAATAAATATTACAGTTTGTTAACAAATAATTAGTAATAAATATTGTACACATACGGTGTACATCAGTTGTAATAAAATTAAAAGTATTAGTGTTTCCACAATTTTTGCCACCAGTTTAAACCTCTACAATATGAATATAATACAATATTATTAACGCAGGTGTTTTCCACTATACATGTCACACAACGGCTGGAGTTGCTAAGACTGGCTTTTCATGCGCGAGTTTTGGGGTTTTTATACGAAACATTGAAGACCTATAGGCTCTCTAGGTTATATAAAGAAGGCCGTCAGATAAAGCTATGCTACTGCATTGTGCATTCCTTTGTATGCGCAATGCTATGAACTCAAAGACACTTGTTACATCCCGTATAAAAGGGCGAGCGACGTACATGATCAAGACACGCGAAATTCTAACTATACACAATGAATTATACTATCATCTTCCTTTAAATCCAATTTTAACTAGGGCCGGGATCATAATTAATTATACTATACTTACACATAATTACATTGCATAATTAATTGTAATTGTAAGAATAGGACAATTAATTATATCATAGGCCCTAGAGGCCCTTTTTTCACATAATTCTGCAATAATTTTACATAACTTTACTAATGCAAATATAATTACACACATTATGAAGTGTACAACAATTGAATTATTTTAACATTATATCATTTTAATTTTTAGAGCTCCCCCATCGTTCAAACCATTTCTCAGTAAAATTGTGAAATTTTTATCAATTAAAGTGTAGAGCGCTTCATATTGTATACAATTATATTTATTATTATATAATTATGTATAGTTATAATATAACTATGTGCAAGTACAGTAGATCTATAATTAGCGTAATTAGCATAATTAATTTAATTGGCGTATAATATAATTAGTAATAATTAATAATTAGTAATATAATTAATAAGTAATAATTAAGTTATAATTAATATGTAATATAATTAGTATTAATTACTAATTCTCATCTTTGATTAAGCTTGATTATGCACAAGACTATAAAATGACAGGTCGAAATTCCGCATCACGTGCCTACATGATAAACTGAAGGAAGTTTAGGAACTGTCGTTGGAACCCCATTTTCTGTGACTCTAAGTCACAATTTTGGGGCGTCACGATTTGTGACGATATTGAAGAGTAACCCATTTTGTTCCGTGACAATTATGTGACGTTACGGTACTAAAAAGTCGAGATTTTGTTACGCACGATTATTTATGACGTCAAGATTATCTGATGCTCTTATGACGTCACGATTTTGTAACTTCACTGTATTTAAATCAATATTTTTAAGACGTCACGATTTTGTGGCCATGTTCGACGTCTCGATTTTGCATCGCCATGATTTTATGACGTAGCCCTTTTGTGACTTCATGATTTGTGACATAATGGTTTTCGAGATGTCGCCATTTTAATTACGTCACGATTTTGTGACGTAGTAATATTGTTTGTAATAATGGCAACGCTTGAGATGTTCCATGATTCCATCACGAAACCTCAGAAGCTTTATCATGGAAGTTTAATTTTCAAGCAACAAAAAAGCTAAAAGCTAAGGTAAACGTCAGTTTTCTTACTCGAAAGCGATGTCGTTAACGGGCGAGCCCAGGATTTCAGCCTTGCATATACTGATTAGCTGTCAAGTATCTTACCGACGTCGCCACTGGCTCCAGCCAACTAAATTAACCAACAGATAATATGATTAATTTGTTAGATTTGTTTATTGGCGGCGTGGAAACAACGACTGCGCAAAATAAGACTTAGACTTATTACGCATCCCATTTCCTTCCTTCAGCTGATATCATAAGCACCGCCTGAGCAAACTGGTGCAGAAAAACGATAATAAGTGATGAAACTAGATCGTAGATACGCAAAAAAACAAGCAGAGCGAGAGAGAGAGAGAGAGAGAGAACGATATAAACAGGCAGACAGTTTATGGTGAGATGGGAAGAAATACACTCTTGTGTAGACAGTGAAGTAGTTAGTAAGGAGGGTATGAAATACCTTGCTAGACTAACAGACAGACTGACTGATAGACAGATCGACAGACAGACAGCCAGCCAAACAGACAGACAGACAGGCAGCCAGACAGACAGACAGACAGCCAGCCAGACAGACAGACAGCCAGACAGACAGACAGACAGAGACAGACAGACAGACTACTTAGTACCTTAATCTATTTCACTCTCTATCTATATATCCATCTCTCAATATTATAAATCTATTTCTCTTCATACATCTCTCTCCGCTTCCCGTATCTCTTTCTCTCTTCATCCTTCTTCTCCTCTCTCCTTTTCTCTCTTTCTTTTCTTCTTCTCTTCCTCCTTCCCCTCTATCCTTCTTCTTCGTCTTCACTACCTCCACATCACTCTCTCACTAAGAGGGAGAGAGAGAGTTTGTTTATTAGAACCAAAGTAAAAACTACAAGAAAGAAATCACAGCATACAGACACATCATGCAAACATCGCATCAATGGAAACAACTATCTTTCCCATTCTCACTTTCTCTCTTACTCTATCTATCTATCTTTCTCGTACTTTCTCACTCTCTCACACTCCCTCTCTCACTCTCACTCTCTCTCACTCTCTCTCTCTCTCTCTTCTCTCACTCGCTCTCTCTCTCTCTCACACACACACACTCTCTCTCTCTCACACTCTCGGCCAGTATTTTTTATTTTCCTGGCTGTAGCTGGTTGTAGCTCAGGCTGTGAGATGATTTCGAAGTTTGCGAGCGTCTGGCTGCTAATAGTTCTCCGGGATAAATAGAAATACAACCGTGTGATTAGTCATATTTCTTCTCAGTTTTAACGCATTTAAAGTCTAAACATTAGTAATGTAAATCTAGTAATGACAGTTTATGTTAGGCTTAGTAGATGTAAACCTATTTTAAAACTTTCACCCGGTTTAGTTAAAGGTTTAGAAAGACCATATTGTATAAGGCAATTTGGCTAGCGTCTTCCAAATAATGCATTTCTGCAACAGGCGAGTAAAAACAGTAAATACGCATTTTAGTGAAATCCGCAACAATGTTTATATCTATCACTTTTAATACCACATAATTTTGATTGCTCGTCATGAAGTTTAAATGACAAATCCTGATGTGAATTGAATCCTCGCGGGTTCAAATCCCAGCCGCACTTATCTAGGAGTAAAATCTCCGACATTTACTGAACTGGTTACACGGAAAATGGGCTAAATTGCCTAACAGTTTAAACATGTGGTACTAAAGTGATAGATATCAACATGGCTGATCATTCACTATAATGCGTGTTTACTTTTTTGGTGCGCTTATCCAGTTTACTCATTTTGTGTTTACTAGTTTCTGTTTACTCAGTGGGTTTAAGCAAAGTTAGGTAACGTTATGAAATTTAAAATCTCTGTTCCAGAGGTCCTGGGATCAATTCACGGTAGATCTAATCAAAGAGTGAAATCCTCCGACATTCAGTGGACTGGTAATATGTATAGTAATGATTAAACTGTCTAATGGCTCAGCCTAATTTTGATTGAGAGTTATAGATATCATTGTGATAGATTTCAAAGATATCTGATAGATAGATATCTGATAGATATCAAAGATATGTGATAGATAGATATCTTTGATATCGTATTGATAGTCTCACGGATGATAATTCATTAAAATGCTTATTGAGCTTCAACTTTTAAACCAAACATTGAAAGCCTAAAAGTTAAGCATAACGCCAGTTTCTTTATCAAAAGGGATGTCCGACTGATATTTGAACCTATGATCTCTTGCTGGCTGACAATGCTGTTATACATTGGGCCATACTGTCGGTAAATAAATTATAGATATTGGCAAATAGCAAGAGGAACGTCAATTTGTGAGTCGGTTGCCTAATATCAAAGGTCACAACCGGTTTAGATGATTTCGATATCTTGTCTTCAATAAATCGGCTTCCGATTTTTAAGTCAGTTCTGGATTAGACTCCATTTTTACTTTTTAGGACTTTAGAATCCTCAAATAGTTCGCTCGTAGGCTGCAAGCGGGCATAGAGTTTCTGCTCAAAGTTGCTTTCTCGCTCCATAAAGAGTACTGCCACTCCATGCGTCAGTACATTTACGAAGGCTATGCTATATCCCCCGCACCATAATATAGCCATATCTATGGAAATATATCTTCAGATAAGTTTTACCCTTGCTTTTGTTATATCTTAAACTATTTCTTAGTTGCCTTCTACGACAAGTGCAGTTGGCGGTTGGTCTATGTTCGGATGTTGTACGGGAAATATATACTATCATTACATGCAATATCATTACTTGTAATATCACTAAATGTAATATCATTACATGTATTATCATTACATATCATTACATGTAATGTCATTACATGCAATATCATTACTTGTAATATCACTAAATGTAATATCATTACATGTATTATCATTACATATCATTACATGTAATGTCATTACATGCAATATCATTACTTGTAATATCACTAAATGTAATATCATTACATGTATTATCATTACATATCATTACATGTAATGTCATTACATGTAATATCATTACATATCATTACATGTAATGTCATTACATGTAATATCATTACATATCATTACATGTAATTAATAGTCATCTCATTAATTTCATACGTATAAATATATTACAAATTCAAGTTTTACGACAGGTAGTCCTATATATTTCGTGTTGAGATAAGGGTTGTGTTTACAAGTACACTAGAATAGAAATACCGGAGATTTCGTGGATTATTCATTTGGATTTGTTCTAATCTCCACCAGCAGTTCTTCCAGCTAGTCTTAAGTAACTGCTATAGTGAGGTTGTTTCTTTGAACTTTCTGTAAATCTATCTCTCTAGCAAACGCAAGGTAACAACAACGTTGCGCAATAATTGTAGCATGTTTGCGCCGAATAACAGAGGCCTGATACGAGATGCTACGTAACTGAGAGGTTTCAGAGAAGCATTGGATGCCTTCTAACCTATAGACGCTGTATTGAGTTATACGACTGACTAAGTTATGTAACTGAGAGATCAACTGGAGTGGGAAGGTGGTCAACTGGATGAAAGGCAGATTCCATTAGATCAGATCAGAGTGATTCAGAAGCATTTGATGCTTCCTATCCTATTGACTTTGTGCTGAGTTACTGATGATGTGTGACTAAGCACTTGCTAACCCGTTTATAGGAGTAATCAACTGGAACTATATTTGAAAGAGAACAATCGAAAAATATGGATTTATTTATAGTGTTAATAATCAAAGGCTTACTTGCTGCTGTGAAGAAATTAAGCTAAAACATGAATCTGCCAGCCGATATTCCACTGACATCAGTTGGTTAAAGAAATAATGCACTCTTTTATAAGCGTATTGAACTAAGCATAGTCTGACTTGTATCTTAAAGATAACATTTATCTACTCCAACGTCTTATAAAGAAATGTGCAGCCTACCGTAGAAATCTGGACTATAAAGTTACACCGATGGCCAGACAGATATAAAATATCTATAGGATTAACTCAATGGAGATAAGAAAGCAGAAAAATGTTGACTCATCGTCAGACGGTTTAGAATAAAGCATTCCAAGCGAGAAAACTCCAAGCTAATTCATCGCAATAGATAAGAATCGGCCATCTTGGTTAGCCCTGAAGTGATTTTAGTTTAGATTGCTCAAAATTTATTTGCAAGATGGGGAACAACTGCACAAGCAAGGCCCCTGTCACTGACTAATCATAATAATTTCAAGGCATTGGGTACATATTGACTGGTATCTAGCGCTAGCTGTTGCTGCGAATATTTATTTACAGCCGGAACAAATTTCATGGTAATATTGCGCAAAGAAGAGTTGATGTAGATGAAAACGTTAATATACATTTTTAGAGGCCTAATTCGCATCAATAACAGATTTAATATACATTGAATATAAATATGCTTACTGTGCAGTGTACCTAATTATAAGAATATTTAATACAAGTGAAATAGTATCAGTTCTTATTGCCATGTATATTGGTGAATAAAGATCATATATATATATATATATATATATATATATATATATATATATATATATATATATATATATAGATATGATCTATCCTCATATATTTAGGCCTATACAATAAAAATCTGCAGTATATATCGCAAATTCCTAACTTATCTTCTACAATGCCTCTACGTCGCCGACCTGTTGTAAGAGAAGAAAGCTTCTCCAGGGTTGTCAATGACGACGGCTACTACCTACAGCGCATGCGCGAGATACTGGACACGCCCCCTAGGGTAAAACCGCCAGCCAATCACGTTCGACTCTGCGATCACGTGTTTATGGGCAGCCAACGAAATGCTGAAGACATCGAATCGCTCCGCAACGACGGAATAGCCTACGTCCTCAGCTGTGTCCAGGCCAGACGAAGTGGCGACTCCCCCTATGGAAAGGACTCCGGTATCAGAGGATTCCTTCTAATTCCAGCCGAGGACAGGGAAGATTTCGACATCCAGAGGTTCTTCGAGGGAGCCATCAAATTTCTGGAATGCGTCCGAGAAGAACCCGGGGGGCATGCGGCCCTGGTTCACTGTAATCTGGGAGTTAACCGAAGCGGGGCGGTGGTCGCCGCCTACCTCATGGTCTCCCAGCGGCGAAACCTCCTCAACGTGGTCCAAGACTTAAAAACTCGTCGTCATACCGTCCTAACCAACAGAGGCTTCCGGCGTCAGCTCATCCAATTCGCCAGAGAGAAAGGTCTGCTTGATCCCATCGTGGACACCGTTACGAGGATAACCTACTACGAGCCGGTGGAGTCAGACGGTGGTCAGCTAGATAGCCAGAGGGAAGCAGAGTCTACTAAATCAGATAAGAGCGATTCGGACTCGGGCGGAGAAGAGATGAGAGAAATTGAGGAGAGGGGAAGATTACGAGAGTTAAAGGAAAGTGCGGGAGCAATTATTGAGGAGGACGATAAGTTTACAACACAACATTTAGCGTCTTCCACAGCTGCAGCTCTACAAACCTCTTCCATATTAACGACGCTGGCTCCAATGACGATGCCAGCTAAACATTCTCTGTCGACGTCAGTCTCGCTCGTTCCCATGTCAGCCGTTACGACGTCATCATCTGCTGTGACGTCATCAGCGGTGACGTCATCATCGTCAGCTGTGACGTCATCAGCTATACCATCAGCCAAGACGTCATCGTCGTTATCATCTGTAGCGCCATCTGCAAATGAGTCATCCGTTATGACGTCGTCAGCTGTAACGTCACTGTCCTATATCGGCGAGTCGTCGTCTTGTGGCAGACAGCGCAGACGCGCCGCAGAACCGAGCAGTGAAAGAGATAGTGCACGTAATATAGAGGAAGCGTCTGGTCGAAATGACGGTAACATTTCAGCTACAGCTTGTCTAGACGACTCTGGCAATAAGAAAGTCAACTCTTCTACTAATGATAGTAACATTTCGAATACAACCTATCGAAGCGACTCTGGCAATAAAAGCGCCAAATCTTTCATCATGCCGCTTCCAGAAATACAGATTAACGATTGCAGTGTAAATAAACAAAACCTAAATTTAGAGCCTACCGAAGATCGTGATGAACAGTCGAGAAGGAGGCAAAATAGAAATAGAAATTCAGACGATCGGCCATCATGTCGGGTTAGTGACAGGTCTGGCTACGACGATGATCCGAAAAGTGTTGTCACACGTTCAACCTGCGAGGTAGAACAAGCAGTGGAAGAAGTGATCAAGTCAAGACCTGATGCTCAAACAGGGCAAACTAACGACCCAACAATATCACCAGTCAAACTATTGAAAATGCATAAAGTTGGGGTTGTCAAAACTGATCAACCATCGAGAAGATTTCCTAATAACGATCATATAATATCGAGCTTGCAGCAGAGAAGCGACGAGGCCAGGCAGAGACCAAGCTCGTCGCTGCTGGATGACAGGGTTAGAGTTCGAACCAGAACTGCAGTAACATTAGATGAAACAGTTAAGCCGGAGAAAGCTAACGCATCCAGCGAAACAAAGTTGGCAGTTAATAAAAACAGCGTAGTAGGCCTATCTGATAGTTTGAAATCAAATGCAGGTACTGACTCGAGTATGGCGTCTGGTTGTATGCAGAATTTACAGACAGCTGGAAATCATTTGACCAGTCGGAATGGAGGAAAAGCCATAAACCTCAACGAGAATTCTAGGCAGACAACCCGCATAAATTCCGACATAACAGTAGAACAATCTGCAGCTTCTTTAGGCAAATCCGGTGACTTAAGAGTATCTGCAAATTCAACGGCGTCTAGCATGAAAGGAGAAAAAATGAAGTCAATTTTTGACGAAAAGCGCAGAAAGACACCGAAATACGTAGAAGCGCAGTGCACAGTTACGCCTCCTATCGATATAAAACTCCGCGTCTTAAGCGTAAAAATTACCGACAACGTTAACGATAAAAGAACTACAGTTAAAAACACAAAATCGGTTAAGAAAAACGAATCGAAGAATTTCCAGTCTGAGTCAAACGGTAGCCTAGTTGTTCCTGATTTAAATAAACGTCCACAGAATTCGCAGAATAATTTAATAACCGGCGGCTTTGGTGTCGGTGCACAGAACGATGAGTCAAGTTGCCAGTCTGACGCGGGAGCAGTTGTTGAAAATATTTCGACCGATAACTTTAGTGATAACCCGAATGAAAGCAACACTACGGCGAAGTTAAAACATTCCTCCAAGTCTGGCTCGTTGAAAAATGAAATTAAGACTACGGACAATTCGAAGCCCAGTACCGGCACTGAAAGGAATACTAAAACAAATACCAGTAAAGCCAGTATTAGTAATGCCACTTTTCCAGCTGCCAGTGGCACTGTAAGCAATTCCAGTACAAGTAAAGCTATAAATAGTAACAGTGATAACGGAACCAACAGTAAAATTCAGATCTATCCTGCACTGCCAGCGAACGATAGTAGGCGTATTGGAAAATTGAAGAAGCCTGCAACGGATGCGGAAAGTAAATCGATCGAAAATAAAACGCAGATTTTTAGATTTTCTCCAGCTGGTAATTCCAAGGTCGCCGCATCGACAACTGGTTCGTCTGCTTCCACTGTAAAATCAAACACGTCTTCCGCTGGAAGTTCTAATAAATATCAAGCAGAATCTGCACCAGTAGCAGCTGCTAATGTAGGAAATGGTACTAATTACGCAGCAGCTAGTTCTCCGACTTCTACAGCAGCTGCAGCAGTTGTTAGTCGAAGCTCGGCTGGTACAGTAGTTTCACTCGGTAGATACACGAATAAAACATCTAACATAAACGGCGCAGGTGCGAAATCAAATCTCAGCAAAGCTGGATCGTCCAGTAGCAAAGCCGCAGCTGTTGTAGTACCTTCTGCAGGAACAGCTGCAACAGCTGAAACAGCAGCTACTGCAGCTGCTAAATCAGGAATAAGCCAATTCGCAATACCAGTTGCTCCGGGAAAGATCTCAACCAATAGCATTGCTAGAGAGAAATCGAAAATTTCAGAAGAAGACGAAGAAATCAAAGATGAATCAAAAGAAAACAAACAACTTCTCAGTCAGACGCAGAATATTGTCCTCAGTAAAGTTGATAATAGAGAGGCTTCTAGGAGGCTTAGCACTGTTGAAAACTTTCGATTAATCAACATCTACCCAAAGCCCATCGCAAACTTCATAAACTCTGGAACGAATGGAAGACGTTCGAGCACGGCCACCTTTCCACAACAGCAAATCGGAAACGGAAGTCCTAGCAGAATGATTCCTATTGAACCAAGGCAAGCCAGATACGGAGCAATTGATAATGATGTTCAAGAGAGGGGAGATAGATATAAAAGCTATGGGAATCCTGTCGAGTTTTCGGAAGAAAGTGGACGATTTGGAAGGTTTTTGTCAGATATCAAACAGTCAGCGGTTAATCTGGCTCTTAAAGGTAGCGCAGCTGTTAACATGGCCATTCATTCAGCAAGGATTGGACAGAATTCCAGAAGTGGAAATGATAGCTCGTTATTCGGCTCGGCCATGAAGTTACCATATCTAAAGACCGCTTTCAAAGGTTCTGCTCAGATTCCAGGTGATGCCTCAAGAGGAACCGGAACATTCTCGGCAAGACATGAAAGAAATTCCCTGACGGTAATGGAAGTGATGACACCTCAAAAGCCGCCATGGATGTCGGGAAAGATTGGAGGCAACGCCAAGCGTTCCGACAGATTTTCAATAGACGAGAGAGTTCCAGAAAATTCAAACAAAGGATACAGTGATAATGCAACGACAAAGGATGGAAATTTAATAAATATTCCAGTGTATCATTATAATTCACCAGAATATTCCCCAGAACAGTATCCTGTACCAGGATACCCCTCAGATACTCATAATAAGCATACTCATACTACATTTGACCATTACCCAGATCTGACGTCTCCTGAACCAACTTCAGGGGGTCCGGTTCAGAAACCGTTGAGCAAGGCTGCTCTAGAAGATATAAAGGATCAGCTACGAAGAGTACCTCGCACTGTTAAGGTCCCACCTACACGAGCAACTCCGTCAAATTTCCAGATCCCGACCCTGAGGAGCGTTTCGGAGAGTAAGAAGAAGGAAATGGCATCCGACCTGAAAGTGGATAATTCCGCTTTTCCACCTGCTTGCGTTAAGACGGATGTGAGACTGGTTGCGGAAAGGATTAATAGAGTGAACGAAGCCAGGCAGAGGAATGTCAGTGAACCAACAAGAGCGGCAAGACAAGAAGACCAGAATCTGCCTCAAGACGTTCAAGTACTTCACAGACATGTCGCTCGAAACGATGTTGGCGATTATTACAGACAGCCAACTGATGACTTTTCCATTTCTTCAACTCAGAGAGAGCCTCGAAGTCTCAGTCAACGTCCTTGGACTTCTAAATACCAGCAGATAGGCGAATCTGACCAAATAGATAATTCCAGAAGGTCCCTGCCGAATGAAAGAGATAGAAAAAGTTTCATTGGAAACAGGATTCAATCACAGACAGATCTATCATCCGGAGTTGATGTCGAAATCTTTGCCACTCTGCCAAAACCCAGTAGACCGGCGGTCCAGCAGTCAATACCAAAGCGTCTCGTGGATCAGTTGGATAAGGCTGCTAAAAGGCACTATAGTCCTCAGGTGGGTAGGAAGGCACGCTCTGGGAATGACCAGGGGATTGCCAGGATGAAACATACTGAGTCCTATCAGGATTTAAATGATAGTGACTACCCCATCATCACGTTGGATACAAACTGGGACGACAGGGACGTATATTCCAGTGGCAAAACAAAATTTAATACACATCACTCAGATTCATTGCAGAGGGAATATTTAAAAAGCTCTAACGATGTAGGAAAGCCAGATATTCCAAGTAAAGAGCTTCCGGGGAAATTTAACGAAGGAAATAACCGAAGATTCTCTTCATATGGTAGTGAATATTCTCAATCCAAACGAGATCAGAATGAAGTGAATCCAATTGACAAGACATTATATACAAGTTCCAATCAAAGAAATCGGGCAAGCTTTCCAGATAGCTACGGTGAGCCTTTAGAACAAGGATACATGACAAATATAAAAGATCAGGCGTTTACGAAAGACATTTACATCCCAAAAGAGGTAAGGGATATCATAGAACACTACATCGTTTCAAGACAGGATAATTTCGAACAAGGAAACGACAAAGAAAGAATATTTAAAGACTTCAACAGCAGGAGTTCATTGAGGAAAAGCTACTCAAGGGATCTCCCGGATCAAATTTACCGTCAGTATGAATCCGATAGCGAATATATGGATAGACAAAAAGATCGCCCGAAATCCTTAGAGAGACTTATTCCAATCAACTTTCACAGTCCCAAATATAGCGAGAAACTGGAGCCATCCGGAAATATGACTTTATCTAATCAGCAGAGATATGGTTTCCAGAAACCGACAGATGAAACAGAGAAAGAGGAACTAAGAAAACAGTCTTGCACTACTCCAATTTCCACATCTTATAGAAGCCAAACTCCAGGTCGAATGCTACCATCAGAATATCAAGTTCAGGGATCAATGGATATGTATGATCGAACTTGGGAAAGAGATCTTTCAAACAATCAGCAGAGAGCTGCGTCATCCGAATCGAAAAATCTGTCCAATACGATAGATGACAGCAGGTCTCGAAGGCCAAGTGATTTTCCAGCCACTTTTCGACTTCCTCCACCTGGAAAATGCAAAGAGTCTACCTCTCCTATCAGCCCTTCCAGGCCGCAGACTCGCCGAACCACTCTCGTAGACTCCTACCCTGAAAGCCCTCGTTCCACTACAAGCCCTTCGCCGAATCGCTCCATAGAAAGCAGGTTTATGAGAGCGGCGGCAGCGGCGGCGGTTGCTGCGGCGACGTCGCACTCCGAAACCGCCTCAATGGACGACGGCGCGAGCAGCTTCGCCGGAAGTAGAAGATCCAGTGTTTCATCGGCGCCCGGCGTGGTTGGAATATCGGGTTTCGCTGTGAGACCAACCACAAACGTTTCCTTCTCGCGTTGTTCTTCAGCTCCCGGAACTCCTCCGAGACTTTCTCGAGGACTTTCGAGGGACAATGACGATCAGAGTAATTTGCCGGTGCATTCTCGCGGTGCTTCACGAGACTACGATGACATCGAGGACGATGATGCATCGTATAGCGGCTGTTTGGTTAGAGTGGGTAGCAAGAGAGCCATTGCGTCTAATCTGCCGAGGTCTTCCTCCTTTCGAAATCTTACAGAAGATCGGAAGGAAAGTTCTTCGAGGTATTCATCTATCAGGGACGTCCCTGACAATAGAAATGTTAGTAGTATAGGGGCTTGGTATGGTCCAGGAGGGACATGGCGTAGCGGTGATTCAGCTTATATAGCAGCTTCAACAGCTGCTGCAGCGGCTTCCACAGCTGCTGCAGCTGCTTCTACAGCAGCTGTTGAAACAGCTGATCGGAGGCCAATGCGCCCTTACGTCAGATCCCGTACAGATACTGAAATAGTCAGGCGACGACCATGAAAATGACGTGACATAATAAGACTATGACCTTGACAATGAGTTATTAGACTATAACCTTGACAATGAGTTATTAGACTATGACCTTGACAATGAGTTATTAGACTATGACCTTGACAATGATTTATGAAAACTATGGCCTTGACAAAGACCAGAGATAGCAAAACTAAGACCTTCTTAACGACCTGGTAAAATGTGACTATGACCTTTGTAACGACCTGAGAAAACAAAACTATGACCTGAGACAGCAAGACTACGACCTGAGACAACTAGACTACGACCTGAGACAACAAGACTACGACCTGAGACAACAAGACTACGACCTGAGACAACAAGACTACGACCTGAGACAACAAGACTACGACCTGAGACAACAAGACTACGACCTGAGACAACAAGACTACGACCTGAGACAACAAGACTACGACCTGAGACAACAAGACTATGACCTGAGACAACAAGACTACGACCTGAGACAACAAGACTACGACCTGAGACAACAAGACTATGACCTGAGACAACAAGACTACGACCTGAGACAACAAGACTACGACCTGAGACAACAAGACTACGACCTGAGACAACAAGACTATGACCTGAGACAACAAGACTATGACCTGAGACAACAAGACTACGACCTGAGACAACAATACTACGACCTGAGACAACAAGACTACGACCTGAGACAACAAGACTATGACCTGAGACAACAAGACTATGACCTGAGACAACAAGACTATGACCTGAGACAACAAGACTACGACCTGAGACAACAATACTACGACCTGAGACAACAAGACTACGACCTGAGACAACAAGACTATGACCTGAGACAACAAGACTATGACGTTGACAACGACATGAGAAGCTGATGTGATGAGAAAGCGACCTTGATACGAGAAAGCCTAACTACGTTCAGCGTTGAATTTGATAAAATAGAATAACTGTAATATACGCGTGTTCAAACCTCAATGTTCTTCATGCGGTGCCGCGATGGGAAAAAAGCTAAAGCTTAGTTTAACGTCACTTCCTTTTCTTCAAAGATAAGTTATTTAGTGACGCAGAGAGCATATCCTTGCTTTTTAGAGACATTCATTTCTACAGCAATCTCATAACACGCGATCGATCTTCGAGACTGCTTTATAGGTTCCTGACAGGCTTTTCTATTCCTTTTTGTTATTAATCGTATCTTTACGGTTGATAGCTTCAATTTGCAGCACGTTTGAGATACACGATTAGCCTTCCTGAGGCCATAGATGGTCCCCTTTGGTTGTTGACTGTCCTGGGATTTGAACCAGCTTTTACTACTTTTTAGTTAAAGATGGTAACACTAAGGTTAACTTCAGTTTTCTCACTCGAAAGCGATATCAGTGACGGGAGAGCCCAGGATTTGAACCATGCACATACTAAGTCTTACCGACTTCTTAGTCGAGTGTCTTACCGACTTCGCCACTGGCTCCAGCCAGTTACTATTTTAAATCTCAAAAAAGACATTGAACTGACAGTACTTTAGATTCTATTTCATGTACGCCTTTAACATGTTTGCCAATGTTAAAAAATGTCAAGAGAACTACAATGAAGAGCATTCAATTCGATCAGTGCCTCAGCGCGACATGTGGCTGAATACTACATCCCTGACGTCACCTACTGATCAGAAATCAGGGGTTAAATCCCCGTCAAATACCGGTGTAATAAGTAACATAAGTAAATAAATTTATATTTTGCAGCGCGACTCAATTTCAACGTGTTCAAAGACACCGCTGTTGTTCAGTCATATATAAAAGCTAAAAAAGCTAATGTTAACGTCAGTTTCTCAATCGAAAGCGATGTCAGTGACGGGCGAACCCAGGATTTGAACCCAAACATACAGATCCGCTGTCGAGTATCCAACTGACATCGCCACTGGTTCCAGCCATTACGATACACTTTGACTAGCCTTTATATTTGCCTTGATAACAGTTTTTATTCCGTAGATTACTACAGTACTGCCTTCACATTTAAGCAGAAGCTTATCAGAATTGTCGAAAAAGAAGCGTTTGAACCTAGCACAGCCTTCCTAAATTTTGAATCTGCGCCCTTTGATGAAGCTTTTGTTATTTACTCGTCGGCTTTGCATTTGTTTCGTAGAACTCTATGTTGTCATGGACAGTAGAAGAAGCATGATTGTGTTGTCGTCACAAAAGCAAACAGAAGTGACACAATTACGAAGTCTATATCTCAAGTGAAAATATTGATCAATGATGTAAATAACATAACTGTGATAAACGTAGTGTATTGTCTAAGCAATATATATATATATATATATATATATATATATATATATATATATATATTATATCTTAGTGCCCTGCATACTGGCAGGTCCATGGTATATAACGCCTCCACTCTTCTCTGTCTTCCGCCTTCCTCTTCATTTCTACATGAGGTCTTTAAATCATCTAACATACTTAATCTCGGCCTGCCCCTGCCACTTTATCCTTCCATTCTACCTTGTATGACCTCTTTTAATAGACCTTCACCCCTTAGAATGTGTCCTATCCTATCATATATATATATATATCTATATATATATATCTATATATCTATTATATATACTATAGTAATAATATATATCATATATATATATATATCTATTATATATATATATTTATATACATGTATAAATATATATATAAGACTAGTGAAAAACCGGGACTGGTGATTAAATAATTATAGAAATTTAATTTATCATTTAATTTTGTAGATTTCTGCGTACAAACAGCCAGTCGTACAAATAGCTTTGTCGTTAGCAAATAAAGAAATGTACAATACACAAGTTTTGAACAATAAACAAGTTCTTGGTGGAGTCGAGTGGTGAAATAATTAGCGTCTCAATAGCGTAGTGGTAACGTCATGAAGTTTTAAATAACAGATCCTGAAGTGAATTTGAACTCACGTGGATTCGAATCCTAGCCGCGCTGATCTGAGAATAATATCTCGGATATTCACTGGACTGGTTATATGGAAATTGTCTAAATTGCCTAATGGTTTAAACATGTGTTAATAAAAGTGATAGATATCAACATGGTTGATCATTTCACTAAAATGTTTTGACCACCAGTGGTCGCTCAGCTTCAACCTAAGACTTGTCAGTTGTGTGCGTGGGGGTGTTCCTTGACGTCCCTGACATTGCCTTACGGCGAAGAACCGAACGTTAAATTCTTATTGATTGAGTACTTTCAAAAGTAGTTTCGTAATAAATGAGCGTTCACAACTGTTAGTGTTCTAAAGAGGCGACTAGGATCATGACAGCCAAACAGCATTTCTACCCTAGCCGTAACTTTAGACTATCACAGATAATAAATCATTCGATTGCGTTTTTCTAGAGAAAGTCACTTTCCACTTAACTTAATCTCAAATTATCACTACTGTTGCATATTACCTAGAGAAATCCTACATAAATATAACTAAATCTAATAATTGGTTGGAATAAAATAATTGGCTGGAACCAGTGACCATTTCGGTAAGATATTTGACCGAGGATCAGTATGTGCGGGATTCAAATCCTGGGTTCGCCCGTCACTTACATCGCTTTCGAGTGAGGAAACTGACGTTAACATTAGCTTTACCAGCTTTTATAAATCGATGGATATAAAATGTACCTAAAACTAACGCTACAAATAACGCCACGTTTAATGACGATTAGACAGACACCAGCGCTATTACACAAACAAAATATCATTTTCATGGCATACAAATTTGCAATAATAATACTATTAAAGTTTTATATTTTATCTGCGGCAGGGATCTTTCATTTCTAGAGCACAAAGCACCAGAGATTCTACAGTGCTACAGCTGCTAATATAGAGAGCTGTTTGTACAATTCCATCTAAAACCTTTCCACGACGTCAGCTTTGACTGAAGAAAATGGTATCTAAATCCACACTAGTAGTTTCTTGTGGTATATAAATCCCCACTGGTTATTTTTTTTTTTTTATCTAAGCTGATTTAAGTAAGAATAACGATATCACATTTTAAAAACCAAAGAGATAACAATGGTACTTCAGTTATAAGCAGACAAACATTTGCAGTCATCACCACTAACTTTCTCTCTCTCTCTCTCTTAGTGCACTGCCTACTGGCAGGTCCATGGTATACAACGTCTCCACTCTTCTCTGTCTTCCGTTTTCCCTAACTTTACACTCTATAAAATCAGGCCGCTACCAGGAACTCTACGAGAGTAATACATATTCTAATGGTAGTAATTATATTATTACTAATAAAAATTATCAATAATAATTACGTAGTAGTATCCAGACTTTAAGCTGTGATTCAAGAGAAGATGATGATGAGTATTAAAATATTAATAATATTAATTTAAAAATGATAATAATAATAATAACAACAATAATAATAGTAGTAAAATAATATAATAGCAGCAATAATAAGATATTTTATATCACAACGCCACGCAATTTCTTTACGAAAGACATATTAAATCGTAGCGGAGAAAATAATAGCGATGCAAAATCAAATGAAATAGACAGAAAGAAAGGGAGGAAATTATTGACAACTATAAAATATCGAAGGTTTTCTTCAGTTCAACCATAAGGACCCAGTCAGCCTTCGAGAGTTCATCACGGAAATAATTCTTTACGGCGTCGATTGAAGCTCTGCTTATCTACAAACATAAAGATGACAAAATCAATCAATAGATCACTCGATTAATCATTACCAAAGATTAATAATACCATAGGCTAGTCAATCCATAGAATAAATCAAAAGATAAATCACTCGATCAATCATTCAAGAGATCAATAATACCATAGGCCAGTCAATCCGTAGAATAAATCAATAGATAAATCATTCAAGAGATTAATAATCCCGTAGGCCAGTCAATCAATAGAATAAATCAATAGATAAATCATTAAAGAGATCAATAATACCATAGGCTAGTCAATACTTAGAAAAAATCAATAGATAAATCACTGGAGTAATCATTGCCAAAGATCAATAATACCATAGGCCAGTCAATCCATATAATATTATCAATCAATAGAATGATCAATCATTCCACAGATCAATAATACCATAGGCCAGTCAATCCATAGAGTAAATCAATAGATAAATCACTCGAACAATTATTTCAGAGATTAAAATTACCATAGGCCAGTCAATCCATAGAATAAATCAATAGATAAATCACTCGATCAATCATTACAGAGATTAAATTTACCATAGGCCAGTCAATCCACATCGCAAATAATTTACTTGCAATCAGATCGCCTCCTAAAAATGCTGCCAAGTTAACTGAAGAAAGCAACAGAAAACAACAGTGGAAGACAAAATATTTCCAAGCTGAAGGCTATAATACAAAGTACATACCTAGCTAAGTAGCCAGTTAAGTCCTAGCTAAGTTAAGTCCCAGAGTTGTTATATACCAGCTGTCACACAGTACGTACCTTGCTAACAAGCATGTCGCTGGCCTCGAAGTGTCTGCCGAACATCTTCGGGGCCTCACCCGGGATCGGGTCAATCTTGATGCAGACTTCCTGACCTTTCACCGCTTTCTCCACCGGCTTGTGATTCACTTCCATACTCGACACTCTACCGAGATCTACAAACTACGATGAATACGAAAATAATGTAAAATACCCACATACTCTCTCTTAGTGCACTGCCTACTGGCAGGTCCAAGGTATACAACGTCTCCCCTCTTCTCTGTCTTCCGCTTTCCTCTTCATTTCTACATGTGAGTGGATCTTTAAATCATCCAACATAGTCTCGGCCTACCTCTGCCATTTTTTCTTTCCATTCTACCTTCTATGACCTCTATTAATAGACCTTCCCCCCGGTTGTAATTAAATTCCAAGGAGGATAGTTTGCAAAAAGAAGCTATAGATAGTAGAATGGAAGAAAATAGACTGAGAAGCAGGCCGAAATTAGGAATGTGAGATTATTTAAAGATCCACTAATATGTGGACATGAAGAGGAAAGCGGAAGGCATAGAAGAGTGGAGGCGTTATATACCATGGACCTGCCAGTGGTCACCAGTACCAGAAATATTGGCAAACTTTGTAATTTATCATTTAATTCCTTTAAATTTTTAACTTTATAATAATAAATCTAATAATAAATAATAGTAAAGATTTAACGTCCATTTCCTCATACAAGAATGATGTCTGGGACGTCCCCCCATCACATATCACTACAAATCGATTCACCCCAAAAGATCTGAAAAAACATTTGCTGAAGAGAAATATAATATTATAATTTACTAATAATTATAATACTATAATTTACAACTATACTGCCTACTAGTATCTATCTGCAAATATACTGCCTACTAATATTTATTTACAACTCTATGTTGCCTAATATTTATTTACAACTATTTTGTCTAATATTCATTAACAACTACATTGCCTACCTCTTTCGTAGGTACACAGATGATGGTGCCCTCTTTGAGAAACCCTGCTTCCACGGTCACACCAATCACAATTGGATCACGTGACTTGAAGATGCACTGCGGCAGAATGCGCAGCTTGCACGGAAAGACGGCTATATGTTTGAACTCTTCTTGTTTCTTCTTCTTGTACTCGTCCCGGTAGGCGGTGAACTTGTCGAAGAGATGGTAGATGATGTCTGCGGTGAATATGCGCACTCCGAGACTGTCGGCCATTTCCTGGGCTTCTCGCTCAACCTTCACGTCGAACGCCAGTATCGTAGCGTACCTGCGCGAGACAATTACATCAATCAATCAATCTTCTCAATAACTCATAAAATAAAATAATCAATCATTTCCAATAACTCATTAAATAAAATATTCAATCATTCATTCCCAATAACTCATTGACGTCCCTGACATCATCCTTGTATGAGAAAACGGACGTTAAACCTTTATTAATATTTATTATTATTAGATAAATAATCAATCATCCCAATAACTCATATATTAGTCAATCAATCATCATCATCATCATCTTCCCTTGAATCACAGTTTAACCAGGGTCAAATTATACAAACAGACTGTCTCAAACCCTCTCTGTCCTACACCATACCACCAGACAATCCCCTATTTGAGACTTTTCTATTCATATACATTTTTGTAGCAATTTATGGAGCCTAAGTGCTCTCCAATTGAATGCTCTTTCTGAAGTTGGTATTGATCTTAGTGCTTTAGTCGCCTTTTACGACACGTGCAGTCACCAGATGATCAATTCTTTAAACAACCCAGACACAACACGAGTCAATCATTAAAACTAATTAACAATTAATTAATCAATTGGCATATTTTGTTAGTTGCTGATTTGATTCATCCGCAGGAGGTAACGGGTTAATCAATCGGGCAGAGCAAAGATCTATTAACCAATGCTCATAGTTCAAAGCACCACACTTTCTCTTCCCAGCGTTCTGTCAATAGGCAGGCTGAAAGTACAAATTCCTATGCACACTCATGTTTGAAAGCGAGTAAACCCTCCACAGATCAACAGGTTGACGCCATCAGAAAGGATAAGCTTTATTCAAACCTTAATCCTGCCGAGAGAGAAATGGGCACGAGAAAGTCACTAGGTACCAGGCTGGAGCCAGTGGCGATGTTGGTAAGATATTTGACCACGGATCAGTACGTGCGGGGTTCAAATCCTGGGCTCTCCCGTCACAGACATCGCTTTCGACTGAGGAAACTGACGTTAACATTAGCTTTTTACCAAAAAGGCGCCAAGCGCTACTACTACGATCTTACAATATTATAAGCTAATAGCCGCCCATCAGCAGTCATGAATAAACAAGGTTCAGTTACCAGACCCACACGTGGACGACCAGTTGTTAACAAATGAGAAATTAACAAAGTAGTTTATTAACTAGTTAAGATTTAAGTTAGTTTAGTTGATAGACTGGGTACATACTGCTCTTCTCTCTCCAGCATGACTGAAGCCTTTGTGATGTCTCTCTTGTGCACCGGTCCAATGTTGATGCCTGCAAACTGTCACGAACAAGCACAGGCGACGTTCAAATAACGTTCAATAGAGTAGACCATACCAAGGTCTTTCCAGGCTGAACAAAAATTACAGTAAAACAAACAGTACACGACGAAATACAGAAAATAAAACTAAAGCTAAGGTTAACGTCTGTTTCCTCACTCGAAAGCGATGTCAGTGACGGGCGAGTCCAGGATTTGAACCCCGCAGTCTAGTATATTACCGACTTCGCCACTGACTCCAGCCAGTGTATGATAATATGTATTATAACAATAATTATAATAATAATAATAATCCATGACTTTGCAAAGATTTAATGCAGTCTGCTTCAATAATTCTTTTAAGCCGATTGATGACCTCGAGTAGCCAGGCGGCGATTCAGCACGTGTTGCTTGAATCGTTTTTATCAAACCCCAGGTTCTTTACACCGGGGTAAAAAATAAAAAATAAAAATTTAAAAAAATAATAATAATAAAGGTTTAACGTCAGTTTCATCATACAAGGTTGATGTCAGGGACGTCAACATGGCTGATCATTTCATCATAACGCGTGCAATTGTTACTACCGGTATCTGACTGGTCCTAAGGAACTCAAGCAGAGCCTCGAGAGAGCCGAGAGTTGAGGCCTGCACGAACACTCCCTTCTCCGCTACCTTGATAGAACCTAGCACCTCCTTCAACAGCTCTGATAACTCCTCCTAAACACACCATAGATAGAAAAAGAGATAAATAAAAAGAAGATAAAAGATAAATTCCTAATAAACATACCATAGAGAGAAAACAACAATACGTTATCAGATAAAAAGTAAAACCGCTACGGTTAACGTCAGTTTCCTCACTCGAAAGCGATGTCAGTGACGGGCGATCACAAGATTTGAACCCCGCACATACTGATTCGCGGTCGAGTAACTTACCGACTTCGCCACTGGCTGAAGCCAGTGGCAATACGAATGTGAATTTATCTATGTGTGCCATGGGGACATCCCCCCAACATCCTTGATTGAGGAAATGGCCATTAAACCTGTATAATTATTATTATTGGTGATTGGAGCCAGCAGCGATGTCAGAAAGACATTCGACTGAGGATCAGGGTTCAAACCGGATCATGTGCAGGGTTCAAACCCTGGGTTCTCCCGTCACTGACATCGCTTTCGAGTGAGGAAGCTGACGTTAGCATTAGCTTTCTTTACCAGCTTTATTACTATTACTATTATTATTATTATTTTGCTAAAAAGTGCCACGGAAACAGACTGCATTGAATCGCTAGAGAGCAATAGACAGTCGCTGCCAAAGAAAAGCTCTTTCCCGCTGATCACCAGTAATGGCGCTGGTCTCCTGCCTATTTTGTTAATAAAGTCTGATGCGGCAGAGTATTAATATTATTATTACTATATATGTTATTTCAATTAATATTATTATATAACAATACACGGAATGACAGGCTGACTGAAAGAATGATTGATTAATTGAAGCATGAACCTGATAGATGTCGATCTCGTCAGGCTGTTTAGCGACATAGAGAGGTAGACCAGCCAGGGCTCTCTCGAGATCCTTGGCCACTATCTTACATCCCTGAGCAGCTCTCACTGTCTTGTGATGCTCATATGCGCTCTACGAACACAATGGAATACATAGAATATATTGTAGTATTATAATAATCATCATCATCATCATCATCATCATCTTCCCTTAAATCCCAGTTTAACCAGGGTCGAGGGGCGGGATACCAATAGACTTTCTTTTATCCATTTGTATTTAAGTATTTGTTGCAATCATTTTAATAATATTATAATAATATAACATGCAATATAATATGCACGTGTCGTAGAAGGCGACATAAAAACCAGATCCATACCAACGTCAGAAAGGGCATTCGGTTGGTGAGCGCCCAGGCTTCAGAAATTCCTACAAAAACTTAAACGAATGGATAAACTGTCCATTTGTATCCCGACCCTGGTTAATCGAGATTTAAGGGAAGATGATGATAATTAATTGATTTTTTGCTGTATTATGATAATATAATACAGTAGAATAGATTAATTTTCTGTGAAAATAATGATATATAAATAGATAAATCTAATATATCATATATAAATCTCAATCAACACAAAACAATAAAATTGTTTTAATAAATCAAAATATCAATACCTTGCATATAGAATATATAAATCTCTATCAACACAAATATATATATGTGTACTAGCTGACCCGGCGGACTTCGTACCACCTATCAGCAATATCCATCTATCTGTCTGTCTGTCTGTCTGTCTCTCTCTCCACCTCTCTATCTATCTATCTATCTCGCCCGTCACTGACATCGCTTTCGAGTGAGGAAATTGACGTTAGCCTTAGCTTTACTAGCTTTATCTATCTATCAATCTCTCTCTCTCTATCTGTCTCTCTCTCTCTATCTCTATCTATCTATCTATCTATATATCCAGATTCTATATAGAATCTATATCGAATCTATATAGCCAGAATCGAACCCCGGACTACATGATCTAAAGTCTATACCACTGGGCTATTGATGCTTCCGTTAGCAAAATATTGAATAGATGACGTCAACATATCGTATTCTAATTGTAGTCTATTTTTCGATGCAAGTCACTCCACAGATGGGAGCATGTTATGATTTTGACATGTTTTAGTTTATCCGTTTTTTGGTCAGTAGCATATTGTTTTTTAGATATTTTATTGGATATTATTCAGGCGCTGCTGGAGACGAATCCAAAATGTCCAAGATCATTAAAATCTGTCCAGCCGTTCTGGACTTCCAAGAACCATTACGAACATGACTTTGTTTTATATATATAGATGTAAGTATCCACACTTTATATATTATTATAACATATGATTATTTATAATATATATATATATATATATATATATATATATATATATATATAAATTTATATATATATATATATACATGTATATATATATATATATATATATATATATATATGACTAATGAGGAATCAACAGCTAGCCCACCTTGACCCTGAGTTCTCTGAGAGGCTGGGGCAGCAACAGGGCTCTGATCTGAGTGACTATGGGACCCTCCTGCCCGGCCACCACTATCGTCTCGCCCTCGTGTATCTCCCCACTCACCAGTATAACGTCTATAGTAGTGCCCAGACCTGGCAGTGCCTTTACCTGCAACAACAACAACAACGTGCTGCAATCTAGAGCTTTAACCAGCAACACCAGCAACAACAGCGTGGTACAATTGAGAGCTTTAAACAACAACGTGTTACAGTCAAGTGCCTTCACCTGCAACAACAACAATAACAACAACAACGTATTACAATTGAGAGCCTTAACCTGTAACAACAACAACGTATTACAATAGAGTGTCTGCACCTGCAACAACAACAACAACAACGTGTTACAATTGAGAGCCTTCACCTGTAACAACAACAACGTATTACAATAGAGTGCCTTCACCTGCAGCAACAACAACAACGTGTTACAATTGAGAGCCTTCACCTGTAACAACAACAACGTGTTACAATTGAGAGCCTTAACCTGCAACAACAACAACAACAACGTGTTACAATAGAGTGCCTTCACCTGCAACAACAACAACAATGTGTTACAGTTGAGTGCCTTCACCTGCAACAACAACAACAACAATGTGTTACAGTTGAGAGCCTTAACCTGCTAACAACAACCACGTATTACAATTGAGAGCCTTCATCTGCAAAAACAACAACAACAACAATGAACGTGTTACAATTGAGACAAAGTATTCCTTAACTCTCCGTGAATACATAAGCTATAACCAAAGCGACATTGAGCAAAATAAGCAAGGGAATAGGATAGCATATAGAACTATTGAGCATTTTGGAAAGCTCTTCTTCATTTCCTTAGCGTTAATCCCGCTTTTCGGCAGGGTCTGCTTGACGACATGCCTGTCTATATTTGCCGCTTTCGTGGACGTCTTCCGAATTAAACTTTATTAAGCGCATGTCATCGATTATTCTATCCAGCCAACGCCTATGGGGTCTCCCTTTCTGATGTAGACCATGTTGATTTGATAAAGTTTAAACTTAATTATTACGGCAGTAGATCGAAACAAAAACAAGACCTATAGGTATATTCAAAGCCTTGAAAGGCCTCCTAAACTAAAATGGAATGACATCAGAATCATTGCGGATTTAAGAATGTTAATTAGCATCAAAGTAACACTCAAAACTGAAACTGAAATGAAAACCTAATACTTAAAACTGAAACTGAAAATCTAACACTTACAACTGAAACTGAAATGAAAACCTAATACTTAAAACAGAAACTGAAAACCTAACACTTACAAATGAAACTGAAACGTACCTCCATGACGGTAGCTTTCAGTTCCTCAGAGAACATGAGCTGCCTGTAGAGCATTGTCTGCGTGAGATCACAGATGACTGCTATGAGGCTGCCCATCCCATCACCCGTGTGAGCAGACGTAGGCACGACGTTCACATACTCTCGCACGTTCTTGTTCTCATAGAACAGCGCCGCGTTCAAACCCTGAGCAAACGACAGAAAGTTGATCGTAACAATCAGAGTGTTGCTGTTGTCCATGACAACATCGAGCGCTATTGTGGCAAGTGCAAGCCGGTGAGCCAAGAGAAGGAACAAAACTGTGTAAAATTCCAATTGCTCGCCGGCTTGATTTTATCTCAATAGTGCTCGATGTTGTCATTGGTGACTGTAGCACTCTAATTGTTATGTCATGCACAATTTTTTAGTTTTGCTACATAATTATTAATAAAACTAAAAATAAATTGTGCATAACATAACATACAACAATTAGAATGCTACAGTCATCAATGACAACATCGTGTACTATTTTTTAATAGTTTTATTATATAATTATTAATAAAAAGGGGACTGACTGATGATATGGTGTGGGACAGAGAGGACTTGAGAAAGTCTATTTATATCCCAACCCTAGTTAAACTATGATTTAAGGGAAGATGATGACGATGATGTTATATAATTATTAATCGATAGAGTTTAGAGTTTGTAGTAATACGTGCCACGGACCTGTTCAGCTAGCTGAACTATGGCAGCTTGCGCCCTCTCGTCAAACTCTATCTTAGTGTTCGGCTTCTGCTTCTTTATTGTGTTCATAACATCGCTCTGAGGATTGGTCTGCCACTGAAACAGCCGGTCGACCTACAGTACGAGACAAAATACATAATTATATAAAATAATACAGCGAACTACAATACAAGACAAAATACATAATTATATAAAATAATACAGCGAACTACAATATGAGACAAAACACATAATCATATAAAATAATACAGCGATCTACAATACGACACAAAATACATTATTGTACAATATAAATGTAATATAATTCAATATAAAATTGACCGCGGATCGGTAGGTGCGAGATCAAATCCTGGGCTCGCCCGTCACTGACATCGCTTTCGAGTGAGGAAACTGACGTTAACCTTAGCTTTACCAGCTTTTTATAAAATGTAAAAGAAGTTTACAAAATATGTATATAACATTAAAAAATGACCTTGTTCAGAGCGACGACAAACGGAGTCTTTCTAGATTTGAGCAGATTGATGGACTCAATGGTCTGAGGCTCCAGGCCGTGCATGATGTCCACCACCAGCACAGCTATGTCACACAGCGATGAGCCGCGGCTCCTCAGGTTACTGCAAAAAACACAAGAATATAGCTATATAACTGAATATAAAAAAAACAACTAAAAAGAAATGAAAAAAATTTTCATTAACCAAAAAAAATTTTTGGACCTTATTTTTGCTCGCTGGCTTGATTTTGTCTCAATAGTGCTCGATGTTGTCATTGAAGACTGTAGCACTCTAATTGTTGTTATGTTATGTTATAGCATTAGTGTTCTACTGTCCAGCAAATATAATATCATCATCATCTTCGTATTACCTTGAATCTCAGTTTAACCACAGTCGGGTTAAACTTTTCTATTCGTTTTAGAAATTTTTGTGTGCAATTTCTGGAGCATAGGCGCTCACCAACCGAATGCCAGTACTGCAAAAACACTTTGTAATTCAAGACAGAGAACAAGTATTACACCTAAAGTTAAATTAAACTGACGTCATTTAACGTCAGACAAATATAACGCTCGCATCACAAAAAGAGACATTACGAGATAGAGTGGATACAGCTAAAGGTCACTTATGGTCAACCTCTTTAATAATCATAATGGACGCCTTTTACAGGCAACAAACGAATGAGGCAAAAGAACAATTTCATAAAAGATTAAGATGATGACGATGATATGTGCAGATGTGTGCTGTTGGGGACGTTAATGACATCATCCCTGGATGAGAAAAAGGACGTTAAACCTTTATTATTATTATTATTAATATATATACTGAATTACCTGAACGACTCGTGACCGGGAGTATCAATTATCAATAGACCGGGAATCTTCAACTCTTTCTTGGCAAACTATCGAAATAAACAAAACAAAACATAAGTGAAAGTTAGTGGTCAGTCAAAAGTTAGCATCGATTTGACTTGCAGCCGATGCAGTCTTCTTTCAGTCGGCCGAATTTCACGGCTAATTTACAGAATCTCGACCACACTCGTTCAATAACAACTCAAAACACAGTCAACAGTCAAGTGACTTTTAAAAGATGATTGAATGAGTGCAGCATGAGCTACGAAAACACGAAGATAGCCTCTTATAGCCTCTTGGCATTAACTTATGCTCACTTTTATCTACAATCTCTTTGCACATCTTCGTCTGATCTCAATTAACTTATAATTAATCAGTTCTATCTACAACCTCTTTGTACATCTTCGTCTGTTTATTTTAGAATGTTTGTTTTTCTTTATAGAATGTCTAAATTGCATAGGGATAACGTCATGAAGTTTTAAAAGACAGATCCTGAGGTGAATTGAACCCTCGTGAGTTTGAATCCCAGCTGCGCTGATCAGAGAGTAAAATCTCAGACATTTTACTAAATTGCCTAGCGATTTAAACATGTGGTATTAAAAAGCGATAGATATCAATGTATTTGATTATTTCACTATAATGCGCGCTTACTTCTTTGTTTGTTCTCAATTAACTTATAATCACTTTTATCGACAACCTCTTTGCACATCTTGGTCTGCTCTCTGATGGTGTCCTGTGGCACATTGGTGGCACCGATCTGTTGTGTGATGCCTCCAGCCTCTCCGTCCTGCACGTTGGTTCTCCGCAGCTTGTCCAAGATTTTTGTTTTACCCGTGTCTACGTGTCCCAGTACACACACCACTGGAGCACGTAGAACATCCGGGGTTCTCTTTGCCTCCGCCTCTTCTTTACGTTTCTATATCAATAACACAACACAAGCTGAATGAAAGGCATTAAAGATGAAATTATATGAGAGAAATTAAAGGTGAAATTGAATGAGAGATTTCAAAGGTGAAACCTCTCATTCAATGAGAGGCTTTAAAGGTAAAAATTGAATGAGAGTTTTTAAAGATGAAACTGAATGAGAGGAATTAAAGGTGAAATTAAATGAGAGGAATTAATGGTGAAATAATTAACAAAACACTTAATACCATAACCACAGATCATCACATGTTGTTATCACAGATTTTAAATTGAAATTTCTTTTATAATTAATATATATTATTATATATATTAATATAATATTTTATTATATAAAATAACACTTATTTCACTTACTTTATTATATAATATAACACTTATAAAAACTTTTATATGATCTGTGTAGTAAAAGATATTACGCCGATTCAGAATGATCTTCAGATCTTGTCATCATATTCCTAGCATCAGTGACTAGTCAGTTATAAACTATAAAGTTTTTCATTTATATTACCTGTATCCTAGCCAAAGCCTTTTCACGGGATTTTTCTTTACTGGGTTTCCCGTCATCCTCCTCTTCACTTTCAGTTTCACTTTCATCCTCGTCCTCACTGTCCTCTTCTTCACTTTCATCTTCTTCTTCTTCTTCTTTCTTTGCCGGAGCCTGCTGCGTCACCTTCTTCACTGCGGCTACTTCCGGTTTAACTATTAGCAAAAACAAATTTGAAACAATTCAGGTTAGATTTAGATTTAGGATTTACAATTCAATGAAACAGTGTAACTCGAGAGTTCAAAATGAATGAGCTTCAAACAAAAATAAGTAAGAATAGTCTCTCTCTCTTTTAGTGCACTGCCTACTGGCAGGTCTATGGAATATAACGCCTCCATTCTTCTAAGAATAGTAAGAATAGTCTCTCTCTCTTTTAGTGCACTGCCTACTGGCAGGTCTATGGAATATAACGCCTCCATTCTTCTAAGAATAGTAAGAATAGTACTATTCTCTAAATAGATTATTTCATAATATATAATTTCTTCCAAATGGTGAAATGACTCAATTTTTCAATACATATCTTCACATTATATAATTTACCAGTAGACTCTGTTTGTTTCTAGTTTCCTAAAATAAGAAACAAATTTTCCAATCTCTCTCTCTTCTCTCTGTAGTGTTCCGTCAGATGTGAAGATATGCAGGTCCATGGTTTATATTCATAGTCAGGAGTCTGCTTTCACACTCCATCTAGAGCATTCCATTGATCAAGTTAATCCCTCAACAAAACGGCCTATAACTTGAGAAAAATATGGCTCACCTGAAGTGGTTTCACTTGGCCTTCTCAGTTTTTACTTTGTCGCCTCTTACATCACGTGCAGTAAGGATTGGTCTAATCATCAGTGGTTAAGTCTATTCATCATTCAATTTTCTTAATAGTAAAAATTAAAGCAGTATCTGGCCATTTCCTAATATGAAAATATTCAATGGTATCACTACCAACGGTTTTATGTAATTGGTAATGCAACAGAAATTTTTTTGTATTTCAGACTCAAGTAAGCTCTGCTATAGTTACTAATTCTGGTATTACCAAACAGAGCTATGGCTCTTTTACTGTATTCTCTTTTGTATTATTTGTCTATCAACTACATACACGTTCCTAATATTGTTTGTTTAATTTGTGCTGTGACGAACAAATAAACGATAAGAAATGGAAAAAAGTCTGCCAATAAAAAAACCTGCCAATACTTTACCATTAGCTTCCGCTTTGCTCTTAGTCTCCTCCGCTTTACTCTCCTTTTCCTCTTCCTCATCTTCCTCCTCGCTGGAAGCATCCCACGCGTCTTTCACATCTTCTTCTTCTTCTTCCTGTTCTTGCTCTGCAGCTCCCTCCGTCTGACCGACAGCCTCGGGCGATTCTTCCTTCTCCGGCTCTGAAGGTTTTTCTTCTGCTTCAAGATCAATCAATCGGTCAGATAGTAATTCAGTCAGTCAACCAAATAATTAATCTATCCGTCAATCAATTAATTAATCTGTCAGTTAGTAATTCAGTCAGTCAACCAAATAATCTATCAGTCAATCAATCAATCAATCGGTCAGATAGTAATTCAGTTAGTCAAATAATTATAATATATCCGTCAACCAATTAATCAATCGGTCAGTTAGTAATTCAGTCAGTCAGTCAAATAATCTATCAGTCTGTCAATTATCAATAAGTTTGTCGGCCAATATGTCAGCCGACCAGTAGGGCAATATATCAACCAATCAGTCAGCCAAATAATCAATCAGTCAATCAATTAGTCAATTGGTCAGTCAGTCAATTAACCATTCAGTCAGTAAGCCAATATATCAGTCAGCCGAACAGTCAATCTGTACGTCATTTCTTGTATGTCAATGAATTAATCAAGCTGTCAACTTTCTAATCAATTAATCAGTCACATACTGAAAATAATCCATGGCACTAGATCTTCAGGAAGCAAGTGAAAGATTCATAAACTAAAAGTGAAACAAAGAACTATGAGAAAGGAAATATAAAAATGTTACGATTGGTTGATCTACAAAAATATGCTTCCAAGAAGATGTGACGAGTTTTTCTACAACTAAAATGCTCAACTTCAATTGCTTAAAATGAATTGCCGTTTCAGTATTAACCGTTGGACCGCAAAGTCTAATTTATCCAAGGCAACATTAGTGAATTTGCATTAACGAGAGGAAAAGTCACAAATAAATGTCTAATTTATCCACGTGAGATTTCATTTTAGCAAAGCAAACTCAAAAGTCTTACCCGCTTCAACAGACTCTTGCTTAGTCGTTAACGCCTCACCCTCAGGCTGCTGTTTCTTCTTCTTTGGTCGACTGTCATACACGACCTTCTTTGGCTTATCCGGCACTGTCTCAGCCGTGCCTCCAATTGGTGGCACATCAACGCCTAAATCAATCAATCGATTAATCAATCCAGAATCAATCAACCAATCAATCCATGGCACCCCAACAGATAATATATCAGTTAATACTTATAGTCATTAATTTTATCAATCGATTGGAATTGCTATGTGCACAATGAAGCCATACTTATAATACTGAAGCCGACTCAATAAGCTAAATTTAATTTTTCAGGACTTTTAATATATAGGCTCAATAAGCTATATTTTGACTATCAGTGAGGAAACTGACATTAACATTAGCGTTATGTTTTAGCTTTAACAGGGAGGACGGGAGAAAGTCTATTCGTATCGAGGCCCTGGTTAAACTACGATTTAATAATAATAATAATAATAAAGATTTAACGTCCGTTTCCTCATACAAGGATGATGTCAGGGACGCCTAAGGGAAGATGATGATGATGGTGATGATGATTTAGTTTTTAGAGATAACTTCGTGTCCGCACGTACCCTGAGCCTTCATGGCTTCCAACATTTGCTGCGCCCGGCGACGACTCTCCCTCTCTTTGGGTGTGAGGTACGTTCCCTCTTCCTTCTGTCGTCTTATCTTCTCCTGCTTCTTCTGCTTCAATCTTTCCTTCCTCTCCTGCTCCAGTCGCTCCTAAAATGTCAAAAAATTTTTTTAAAATTAAGAACATGTAAAATAAAAGATCCATTCGTATCCTGACCCTAGTTAAATTGGAAACGGAAGGTGATGATGATGATAAACTAAATCAAAAATTTGACCCTCCAGTCTATTGCTGTGATATTTATCTTCTAGTGCACTGCCAAATGGAAGGTCCATTGCATATAACTCTTTCAACCAATTCCTTCCTCAGCCTTCCTTTTCATTTCAATGTATGAATTTGTTATCAGATCATCCAGCAAAAATAGATTGACTGACAGACTGATTGATTGATGAATTGACTGATGGACAGACTGATTGATGGATTGACTGACAGACTAACTGATTGATGGATTGACTGATAGACTGACTGATTGATGGATTGGCTGATAGACAGATTGATTGATGGATTGACTGATAGACAGATTGATTGATGGATTGACTGATAGACAGATTGATTGATGGATTGATTGATAGACAGATTGATTGATGGATTGACTGATAGATAGACAGATTGATTGATGGATTGACTGATGGACAGAATGATTGATGGATTGACTGATAGACTGATTGATTGATGGATTGGCTGATAGACAGACTGATCGATGGATTAACTGATAGACTGACTGATCGATGGATTGACTGATAGACAGATTGATTGATGGAGTGACTGATGGACTGACTGATGGATTGACTGACTTAATAGCGCAGAAGAGAGAACAAACCTTTTCCTCCCTCAGTCTAATAGCCTCCTCCTCTTTCCTAATCCTCTCTTCCTCCTCTCTCTTCAGTTTCTCCTCCAACTCCTTTCTTAACCTCAACTCCTCCTGCATCTGCTTCACCTGTGCAAACACAATCAATCAATCAACAATCAATCAACAATCAATCAATAATCAATCAATTAACAATCAATCAATCAATCAATCAACAATCAATCAATCAACAATCAATCAATTCAGTAAACCCGTAAAAAACCACATCTACACATATTATCGATTTTAAATTACTCTTAACTAATTAATCTAGATGTAAACTGAGTATCTATATAAGAATATTACATCTATAAACTAAAAACAAATTATTACCAAATTTATTTACATAATACATGGGATTGACAATACATACATGATAATACAGGGGATTGACTGATGATATGAGGTAGGACAGAGAAGATTTGAGACAGTCTATTTGTATCCCGACCTTTGTTAATCTGGGATTCAAGGGAAGATGATGATTATGAAGATTTACATAATACATAAAACTGCATATGCAAAGATTTATAAGCACAAACATTATCACTCACGTACAGAAATAACTTTATATTAATATGTCACTAAAGTTAACTTGACTTTCTATAAACGTAATAACGGCGTTATGTTTAATTGAGTTCATATTTATGTTATTTACATTGTCTGAGTTAAAATATCCCATACCATTTTTGATGGTTTCTTTTCCATCGGTTTTTCCTTTTCTTCCTTTTCATTTTTCTTTTTGTTCTTTTCCCTCTCTCTTTCCTTCTTTGATTTCTTCTTTCCATCCATCCCAGGCTCTTCATCTGCAGCAGTTTCCTTACCACCTGCACACAAATACGCATATTAAGTTCATTATAAATTAAATAAGCATATTTCGACACACTCGAGCTACCGCCACAAAGATTAACGTAACAGTAATCACTGGTAAGTAAGAATTAAAAATAATTAGTAATAATTAATCACAGGAACTGTAAGTATAATGGTTATCTATAAAACTTCAAAGGTCGTCGATCGAACAGAATTTAATTTTCTTTTATGTAATCTTATAATGTATTTAGAAATAGGAAGAAGAGTTAAATGTATTAAGAAATAGGAAGAAGAGTTGAGTAGGACACATTTTAAGGGGTGAAAGTCTACTAAAAAGGGGTCATAGAAGGCAACATGAAAGGAAATAGAGGCAGAGGCAGGCTGAGATTAGATATGTTATATGATTTAAAGACCCACTCATATGTGGAAATGAAGAGGAAAGCGGAAGACAGAGAAGAGTGGAGGTGTTATATACCATGGACCTGCCAGTAGGCAGTGCACTAAGAGAGAGAGATTAAACGAACTCCAATCCACAACAAGACACGCAGGTTTACCAGTTTCAGTAGAAGACTCGGGAGCTGCGGCAACAGCTGCTGTGTTATCATTGGCTGCTGAGTCCTGGGCTGCTGATTGGCTGGCTGCATCTGTAGCTTTCTCCTCATTGACCGCTTCATCTGCAGCTGGTTTCTCCGGAAGCTTTGTAGCTTTGTCGGCAGCAGGTTTTTCCTTAGTCTGTGCAACAAATTTAAATAAATTTTCAGTTACAGTTCAATGAATTAATCAATTTTAAAAGAAAACAAGAAAAAAAGTCTAAATATGAAAGGAGAGGAGAGAAAAGGTAGAATAGGAAAAATACAGTTGGATAGAATAAAATACTTGGATATCATTGTAATCATTGGCTGTACAATAAATTGATTATAAATCATAATAGAACAATTAAGTATAGTAATTAAGCACTTAAAACTCCATTTGCTTCAGGCTTTATCGTTTTAAAAACTCATCTTCTTTCTCAAACTCTCAGAGCCTATATATTAATACAAATTAATTGAATTCTAGCAAAACCCATATGTCTCTGCCTTTAAAAATCATGCATAGTAGTAGTACATATGTTTATTTAGAAATTCATCAAACATCCACAAATAATTGTGAAAACAGATAAATCAGCAGACAAAAGTGAGAATCAACATATGTAGCATCAAACAGAAACTAAAATTTGTTCACCACGGCCATCAGAGAGGGTACTGAAGTACCCTATCGAGCTGACCACCGCAGTGAGCAAAGAAAGAAGGAAATCGAAGAAACACTAAAGTTTCGTCTAAAACATGACAACAGTAATATGTTATGTTTATGTCACTAGGATTGTAAATAGATTACCCATGATAATATACTGTATGACATTATCTAATATATATCAGATTTTAGATAGTAATTCAATAATTACCAAGATTCCATAAGAAAAAGTCTGTATGACACCTTAAAAGAATTAAAAGAGTTTAAGTTGCGAATTGCAATAGGTATAGCATTCCATATTGAGCATCCTTCAAATACATTAGATGAGAAGTTAGAACGATTCGCAGGCAAAGAAAGATAATTGGATACCGAAAGCCTAGTCTGATAGCCGCTATTTAAAAGATTAGATATAAACATATCTTTTATAACTTTAGACATGAATCCTTCGTGATATAGGCACTTATATATCATATTGGCAGTCATAGACTTATACAACAGATGTATCGGCAAGGTACTGTAGTTCTCATAAAGGAGCTTGATTTTATATCGTGTGTCTTGAACCTGGAGAATCCTAAGGGCTCTATTATTCGCTACATGCAGAGAATGAAGTGCTTTTTCTGAATTATTTCCATAAATTATAAGGCCGTATGAAATTCTACTGAGCACCAAAGAAAAATATAAATTTTTACGACATATTGCAGGCAATAGCTCTCTGCGTCTGTATAACATACTACAGATGCTATTGATTTTAGAGCTTATACATTTTATATGCTCACAAAAAGTTAAAGTATCATCAATATTTACACCAAGAAACTTAACCACTTTAACTCTTGACAGAGCATTTCCATTAACAGTAACAGAAAGGTTATTAGCTAATATATAATCCTCACTACATTGGGATGGGTAGAAGAGCATGTGGACAGATTTGGAGCAGTTAATAGTTAGTTTATTAGCCTTACTCCATTCGCTAATTCGCATACATTCAATGTTAGCCTTTTTGTAGAGGTCTGTTAGATTATTGGCATTAACAAAAGTATTTGAATCATCTGCAAATAATTTGAGACATCCTTCAATAGAGGCATTTTGAATATCATTAATATATAGTAAAAATAAGATAGAACCCAAGATTGATCCTTGGGGTACACCAATTTTCATCGGTAAAACAGTAGATTTAACATTATTAACGACAACATATTGGGAACGGTCTGAAAGATATGATTTAAACCAAGTATGAGTAATACCGCGTATCCCATAATGCCAAAGTTTATCGAGTAAAATACTGTGATCGACTGTATCGAATGCTTTTGTAAAATCAAAGAATAACCCCATAACCAAGTTCTTATTAGCCTTTTCCATACGTATCATATTGACACAACTATAGAGTGCATCGATTGTTGAATGACCCGGTCTAAATCCAAATTGATTTTCATGCAAAATTTCATTTTTATCTAGAAAACCAACTAGTTTCTTGTACATAATTTTTTCGAAAACCTTACTCAAATTGCTCAAAAGGGAAATTGGTCTGTAATTTTCTTTTTTTATCAGGACTTCCATTTTTGTGTATTGGGATAACTTTTGCGATTTTAAAATTGACTGGGAAGTGACCTGTGCTAAATGAAAGATTTATAATGTGACTTAACGGTGAAGATATTATTTCAGAGGAAAGTTTCAAAATTTTGGAGCTTACATTGTCAGAACCAGTTGAAGTTGTATTATTCAATGAATTAATTACGTTGATAGTTTCGCTTTTGGAGATTGGAGTAAGAAATAAAGAAACAGGATTATGGTTCTTTAAGAATGTTGTGTAGCTTGGATTGGTATGAATTATTTTAGCGGCAAGATTATTTTATTTTAATTATTTTAGCCAATTTTACTAAAATAAGCATTAAAAATTTCAGCTATTTCTTTTTTATCATTAGTACTGCCATTATCTGTGTAGACTTTTAATGGATGAATTCTTTGAGCTGTTTTTATAGGAGCAAATATTGTTTAACGTTTTCCATATGCTTTTCACTGAATTAATTTTGTTATCAAGTAAGTTTTTAAAGAAATTAACTCTGTGTATGTGCAACTTTTTATCAAGTATTTTACGGTACAAGTTTATCTTTATCGCTATTAGAAGTCTTATATTTTAGAAAAAGATTGTTTTTGAATTTGATAATCTTCTTAGTTCATTAGTGATCCAATGTTTATCTTTTAATCTTGTACGAGAGCATTTAACAAGAGGAAAGTTGTTCTCAGTGATATGTGACAAACTATCTATTAAAAATTTTATAGATTTATCAACATCATCACTCTCATAAATATTAGACCATTCTGGATTTTCAGATCAGTGAGAAAACTTTCTATATTTTTTCGGCTATAAATTCTTATTGAAGGTCGATCACAGTTCTTCACTTGCTGCGTTTTAATTATTATTATTATTAAATTAGCAAAGTGGTCTGTAATGTCAGTGGTTACTGTTAACGACTCAATATCGTAATAACTACTATCTTTACTGCTCAATGTACTGAACACATCATCAATTAGGCTTGACGTGCTGTCTGTGCAACAGGTCGGAATAATACTGAACGGGGTAAGATACATGCTCACAAGGTAGTTCACATACTTAGCAATAATATTATCTGTGTCGTAATTAATCAAATTCAAATTCATATCACCAATAATGAAACTCTTATTTAGAGGCCTGTGTTGTTGGAGAAAATCACAAAATAAATTGACAAATTCACGAGAAGGTAGGCTGGGATGTCTATAAAAACAGTAGAAACGAATTTTGGAAGTACCGACAGAAACATCAACAATAACATATTCAGCGAAATCATTGAAAGAATTAGAAATTGAAGAAGAGTCTATTAACATAAACGAGTAGGATTTCAGCACTAAAACTGCTACTCCACCCGCACGCTGACAATTTGGGATTGCATATACGATGTTAGAATCAGGAAAAATATTATTAAAGAAATCCATATTAGTACTCCAAATTTCAAATATGCCTGCAGAGTCTGCAAGAGACGTCCCTGACATTGCCTTATGGCGAGGAACAGGACGTTAAATTCTTATTGACTGATTGATTGATCTAGGTTAATTAGTGAGCCAAATGAAAATAGAACAAACCTTCTGCATTCGTTCTTGTTTCTGTCGTTCCTTCTTCTCTCTCTTCTTCTGAGCAGCGGATTTCACCGTACCCCCTTCTTCTCCCCCTTCCTCCTCCCCTTCCTCACTCTCATCTCCCTCCTCTTCCTTCTTTACACTTGCCGCCGGCTTAGCCGCCGCTTTCTTACCACCCTTCTTCTTCTTCTTCTTTTCATCCTCGCTGTCGTCAGCGTACATTTCTTCCAACGCTTTTGCGATTTCTTCCTGCGTCATGTTAGGCTTTAGTTCCACTGCTGTCTGAGGAGGTTTTTCTACGGAATTTTCCGTTACAGCAATAGAAGCTTTTTCCTCGTCTTCTTCTACCTCTGCTGTCTTCTTTCCTTTCTTCTTTTCCTTCTTGGCTGCTTCCTTTTTTGAGGATTGATCGTTGTTTGTTATAGATAGCTCTGCTAGTATAGAGTCTATGTCTTCCTCCTGCTTCTTACCACCTTTGAAATTCTTACCAGTCTTTTTGCCACCAGGCTGAGGCTTTGCCGGTACAACATCGGCTGACTTTTTAGCATTCTTCGTTTGCTGCATGGGTTCATCAGCGCTGCTCTAAAACATAATGATAAAATTTACATTTTTAACACTTTACTTACTTAAATACATACACATGCGACATACGAGAACAGGATGGATGATCTGATAACAGTTCATATAGAGAGATTAAAAGGAAGGTTTCGGATAGACTTGGTTGGAGGTTTATATATGCCATAGACATGCCATTAGGTAGTGCCCTAGAAGAAGAAGCAACTTACAGACTAAAATATTTTTCATTGTATTTTTTATCAAACAGTTACCGATGAGACCATCACATGTGCTATATGGTTTCCTAATTTAGCTACTGCTGCTTTTGTCGTTTTTGTTATTTATTCCTTCCTCTCCATGGTCGTTAGTAATCGTTGACTTTTGATGGCGCATCGATTTTAGCTGGCGGGAATAACCTTCCTACACTAAATTCATTATGCACAAAACTTTAAATAGGTACAACGATGCAATAAACAATGATTACTTGAATATCACACAGGCTGGAGCCAGTGGCGAAGTCCGTAGGACACTCGACCGCGGATCAGTATGTGCGGGTTCAAATCCTGGGCTCGCCTGTCACTGACATCGCTTCTGAGTGAGGAAACTGATGTTAACATTAGCTTCATCAGCTTTAATCTAACTTAATCAGATCCGATGGAAAGTTAAAGTCCTAGATTATTACGTATAACATGTGATTTACTTATATAAAGACTAACATCGCTTCCAGAATTATCCGGCTCCTCAACGTCTAACAGCTGGAACAGCGACATCTTGTTAGGCTTGGCTGCCACTATCTCGTCACCGCTGTCTGCTGACTCAGCTCCACTCGACTCATTTTTCACTTTCTTTATTTTGCCGCCTGTATTCTTCTGGAAGACAATCAATAAATCGATCAATAGATTGATCCAGATATCAGCAGATTTGAATTATATATCAGGGTATAAAACAAAATTAAAATTTTCTACATTTGCCCTATTTAATTTTCTACATTTGGCATTTTTTCTAAATTTTCTACATTTGCCCTAGTTAACGTCCAACTATCAATTGTCCAAATAATGTGACTGTTAGACCGCAGGGTTTCATTTTTTTACATTTTTCCACAGGGGGTCGTTGGGAGGATGGAAGGCTTGCCAGGGGTGGTTATCAGAACTTGGTCATAGAGGGTAGTCAAAACTGGGGGTTAAAATTTTTGTCCGGGGTCACACATCAACCAAGGGACTCGAACCCCCCGCCCTCCCCCCCCCAAAAAAAAGGCAGATCATTAAGATTATAATGTAACATTCTTGTCTCAATAGCGTAGTGGTAATGTCATGAAGTTTTAAATGACAGATCCTGAGGTGAATTGAACCCTCGTGGGTTTGAATCCCAGCCGTGCTGATCTGAGAGTAAAATCCCGGACATTCACTGGACTGGTAACTCGGAAAATGGACTAAATTGCCTAATGGTTTAAATATGTGGTCTTAAAAGTGATAGATATCAACATAGTTGATCATTTCACTATAATGCGTGTTTTTTACTTGATAAGTTTTGTCATCTCATCTATTCCGGTGTCAGTCCAGACTCCTCTTTATTTTTATTTTCATTATTTCGTAACATTTGAATAGTAGTGCATATCTTTAGTGCCTTTTATAGAGCGATGGATAGCCTCCTAAATACATCTAAATATACATATAAATTGAGATATCTTATATTAATATATAGAATGGCAAAAAATATTTGCATTAAATCAAATTTATTTATAAGATGAAATTCCAGAAGCAATCTCTCTCTCTCTCTCTCTCTCTTAGTGTCAGTTGAGGAAGTAAACATACAATAGGTAAACAAATGTAGAAAATATCATACAAATGTCGGACATAAAGAGATTATATCAAGAATTTACTAGCAGGTTGAATGACAATGACAGAAATTATAACAGTAGTATCAGGGAATGTACTGTTCCCGGACCACCTATGCCCCAATGACCTCATTTCATTTCATTCGGGGGTCTCACTTCATTCGCCCCCTCATTAAATTCATTCGACCACTGAGTTCATAGGTAATCCAGGAACAGTACATTCCCTGATACTCTCATAATAACAAGCAAATATATACATATATAGCAGGCACATAAAAATAATATTTATAATTGTCATTATCACTTTTTAATACGAAGTCAGGTTATGTGAAGTATATATAACAATTCATTCGGTTTTCTAAACTAGGATAAATAATTTAAATTCTTTTTATATATAATTCTACCTAATAAATGTCGAGTACTAAAGTGAAATGCGAATGTGGTTATTCAGTTAATGAAAACAACATGAATAAGCATATCAATTCTAAATCTCATAAAATTAAAATTGAAAGAAAACAGTGCAAAGAAAATGATTATAATAATCTCAAGGATTCATGCAACTGTTGTTCAATCTGCTTTGCAGACATTGTTATCAATGGGACATTGTTATCAAATTTCTTACCCTATTTAAAAAATCTGTTTGCGCCATCGAACAAAATCATACATGATTTTGTATCAAATTTCTACTCCTATATATAAAATCTGTTTAACAAAATCATACATGATTTTGTATCAAATTTCTACTCCTATATATAATATCTGTATCAAATTTCTTACCCTATTTAAAAAATCTGTTTGCGCCATTGGACAAAATCATACATGATTTTGATATCAAATTTCTACTCCTAGCACCATCTGACAATAATTTATTATTTTTGTTTATCAAATTTTCATTTACAGATTGGATGTTTGATGAACCAGCCACCAAAGTGACTAACGAGTCTTCCTCTGATGCTGCTTTCCTACGGTACTACGAGAATCTGAAAGCATCAATCCAAGATGTTGCGTCAACATCCGATGAAACATTGCTGATACCATCAGACCTACCCAATGACAAGAAGAAGCTGTTGGAAGAAATAGTGAAAATTGATGTTGATGTTGAGAATTATAAACGTCGAGGATGGAAATACTTCGCGGAATTTGGATATGCTTTAGCTAAATTGAAGTACATGTATTTCAAAACATGTTCCATATGTAAATCACAGAATCTAGATATGTTTGTAGTTTTGTCTTGTAAAAGGTGTGTCAAGATAAGCAATGGTAACACATTTTTTACAGATGTGAAAAAGAGAGTTGATCATGAAAATGCTCACATTAATTTTTTGATTACTGTTGCAGGTCTAGCCACTAAATTTCCAAAATTAGTACGTACTCCTTATAATTCAAACGAGTTGAAAAAGTATATGGCTTACTTACCTGATCAACTAAAAAAAGATAAACATATTTGGATTTAAAGTGAGAATACATTTGAACTAAAATAAACAATAGTAGTAAAGTGTAGAAAACTATGTAAAAATAGGATTAACTATTAAATATAATACACATTAATTGAAATGTTTGATTAAGTATTACATAAAATACTTTTATGTCTCGGATACACCGTTGTTTGAGTTCTAATGTATTACAATAGTGGAAACATTCATTGAGAATTTATCAGGAAATTGGTACTGATATATTAATTGGTGTTCCAGATGCTGAATTTTATTTTTTATTGGCTCTACCATCATCATTTAACGTCTCTTTTCATTATCTGATGGAGATCCGAGACACAATTTGATATGTTTATACAAGCTCTGCTAATAATTCTTCACTCAAATATATAAATCCTAAATCGATAAGTAATAAATTCTTTTGAATCAATAATTCTTTCATATTGGTATTCTTTATCTTAGGACTTATACTGTTTACAAATTTCCTGTATCTCCTACGAAGAGTTCCTTTCTCTGGCGTAAAAACTAGATTTTCTTTCACAAGATTTCTCTTTAAATCAATAAACTCATCCTCAAATAGTTCTTCAATGACTCTAATATTAACAACTTGTAAGTCTTTTATATGTGTAAAATATTCAAATTCATTAGCAACATCCTTTCCTTCATAAACTTCATTAAGAACAGTGGATAGGCTGACAACTAATGTATACATTCTGTTAAAATATGCAGCATATTTCTGAAGATGTGGATTTCTACCTATTATAATTGATACAACATTTGCAATTTTCACCAAATTTTCTAAACTTATTTCGTGAGTTTTCCTTGTAACTTTTAAATAAAGTTTATTAATTACATCAAGGCTACTATCAGGAAATTGAATATTTGATATACTATTAAAATTCATATCAAGTTTTCCATCACCCGTTTTGTTCAACTTCAATCCAACCTGTGCATCTACATAATCCTTCGTAGCACAGTCTTGACTATCTACAGGGCTTTTAACATTTCTCAGCTTATTACTTTTCATATTTAATTCGCCTCCCTCAGTTAATTTAAGACCATTAGCCATTAAACCATTAGCAGATAGGCTTAGCATATTATTGATATTAGGATCTAGCTTTACCGATAGTGAATCGTTTATACAACTAAGTCCTCCATATGACAACAGTTTTATATTAGATTCTAGCTTTTTAGATTGCCTGCCAAATACACTGTGAGTCTTATAAGTGACACCCCTTTTATATTTGCAATAAAATCGTAACCAGTCGACACATTTCTATAAAATTTACAGGTTGTTGGAATCAACCAATTTTCGCTATTACTGCAAAAGTTTGTTACCATATCTTTAAGAACAAAAAAGTTATTGATATATAGGAACGCTAGGGGCAATGATGAATTTACAACTATGGGCCAAGTAACTGACATTCTCTATATTGTTATAATGAAAACAGGGAAAACATCTTATGCATATCATGCTATACTTATCTTAAAAAACAGGCATTTTTGTTCAAAACGTGCCATATTATGTGCAGATTTGTAGAAAATTGCCGAAGTTATTGCCTTTTTAATAGCCCTGGGGTGTCAAAAGAACTATGCAGACTGTTGTTACGCATAAGGCCTGACTGCGCATTTAGCCTGTGCGCTAAAGCTGCAGCTGCTAGGCTAAAAATCAGATCAGCCATATGACATATCAGACTGGCTAGGCCGATGCTCCATTTACCGCCATCACTTGTTCACCGATTTGAAACTCATTCAATACAAATCACAAATCCATCATTTCCATTCTTCAAAGATGGTTTTCAGCAAAGAAGATCGCATTTTGATTTACGAAATGCGAATAGCCAAAGGCTATGGCGCCAAGCGTATCCTGAAAGAATTTCCTCGTAAAAACTGGTCGTTGTCTGGGGTTGCCAGATTGCTTAGAACCATTACTGAAAGCGGATCATCTGCTAGAAAGGCAAGGCCCAAGACAGGAAGAACGCCTGAAATTGTCGCAGCTGTTGAGGAGATGATTATGAGTCAGGAATCACAGCCTGGAACTCATCGAAGTACAAGACAGATAGCACGTGAGATTGAAGTGAGTCAAGCAACTGTTAGCAGGATTATACGCCATGAGCTTAATCTGAAATGCTTGAAAAAGAAACAAGCTCAAGAACTTACAGAAGCAAATAAGTTGACAAGGTTGGTGCGTGCAAAGCTTCTGCTGCGAGATTATCCCCAGAGCAAAGTTGATTTCATATGGTTCACTGATGAGAAGATTTTCACAGTTGCTGCACCAAAGAATGCACAGAATGATAGGCTCTACGTGTTTGCAGGAACTCGAAAGAAACAAGTTCCTGCAGCACGCTTGTTAAAGACGCGTTCGACCTTCGCGAAGTCTGTCATGGTATCAGTCAGGGTGTCGTCCCTTGGAGCAACTGATCTTATCTTCATTGATCCAGGTGTCAAGATTAACGGCGCCTACTACCGAGACGTGCTTCTGTCACAGCATCTCTTACAAGCTATCAGGGCCATGTCAGGAGAATTCTTTATCTTTCAGCAAGACAGCGCTCCCGCTCATCGCGCATGTGAAACAGTTGCGATGTTACGACAGAATACACCTGCGTTCATACCACCGACTTTGTGGCCTCCGAATAGCCCGGAAGTATCAGGGAATGTACTGTCCCCGGATCACCTACGCCCCCAGTGATCTCATTCATTTCATTCGGGGGTCTCACTTCATTCGCCCCCTCATTAAATTCATTCGACCACTGAGTTCATAGGTAATCCAGGAACAGTACATTCCCTGATACTCTCATAATAACAAGCAAACATATATGCATATATATATATATAGCAGGCATATAAAAATAATATTTATAATTGTCATTATCACTCTTTAATACGAAGTCAAGTTATGTGAAGTATATATAACAATTCATTCGGTTTTCTAAACTAGGCCTACACATCTATGGGAGTTTAATATAAATATATAAATATATATATATACATACAATTACTTGATCACTCTTATACTCAAAATTGTTTCTGGATCTTTTTTTTTTACAAATATAATTCTAGAATATTTGAAACCCGTCGATAATTTCTGGGGATCAAACAGAACTTTATTAACGGAAGCCCTTTTTTGATTCATCTCCGCCCACGTACTTTTGCTTGGCTATGAAAGCAGCTTAACTTTAATACCAGCTTAGCTACTTCATTGCAGCTGCTGCAGCTGATAATTCATTTGACACGACTGTGATGCAATATTTTGTTGTGACATTATAGTGTAAAGATGGCGGAACGCAACACATGTGATTTAGATAATTCTAATTCTAAATTTAATGATAATAATGATAGTGGAATTATTACTAGTACTCCGTCAAAGTCAAGCGGATTATCACAAAATGTAGATAAGTTAGATATAAGTGGTATAGAACAAAATTATGAAAATATGGAGGGTATTGAAGATCAGCAATTAGGAGATAAACCGTTAGATAACTCTATAAGTGTTGAACGTGAAATTCAGCTTCTCGGTCCTGTATCGCCTAAATCTGTTGAAGTAGTATCTAATCCTGATAAAAAAAGTATGCTCTTAAAGAATAAATCTATCAAACGTAATCTTCCTATTACACCTGAGGATAAGGATATTTCTAAGGAAAAGAACATTGAATCAATTAGAAAAGATTATGACAAATTCATTCAGTTTATGATAGATCACAGCTCTTCAAAGAAACGAAAGATGATGTTAGAAAGATATGAAATATTCAAGAAAGGAGAAGGTAAGACAATTTACTTATTTTAGTCACTGCTTGATTATTGCAATACATAAAATAAGTTATAATTTAAGTTATTTTGGAAGATGTTTAGCAGATCTGCACCGTGTTTGATCACTTCTCTTTCCGCATCTGAGCTTTTCTGATTGCATTTGGATAGGTATGTTGTCTGAGACGTCAAATGATGAAATGGATGTGAAATCGTCTTTGTATTATATTGTATCACATTATATTGTTCACTAACATCATGAGACAAAATAATCTATGATTTTGTTACGACTAATCTGTTAGCTCCATTGGACAAAATAATTGATGATTTTGTTATCAACTGTTCCGACTGGGTTATACAACCAGAGCTATTAACTGCATAGGACAAAATAATTGATGATTTTGTTATCAAATTTCTAACCCTTTATAAAGGATATGTTAAAGCATAAAGCTAAGTTTAACGCCCGTTTCCATCCTCAAGGAGATTGCAAAAGACGGAAGTGAATCATTAACTATTTGCTTAGCAAGCGAGTTACCGACTCAACCTTCCAACCTGGTCTGTTAGCTCAATCAGACAAAATAATGTATGATTTTGTTACAATAGACCTGTTAGCTCCGTCGGACAAAATAATGTATGATTTTGTTATCAAATTTATTACCCTATTTTAAAAAATCTGTTTGCTCCATCGAACAAAATCATACATGATTTTGTATCAAATTTTCTAACCCTATATATATATATCTGATGGATCAAAATCATACATGATTTTGTATCAAATTTTCTAACCCTATATATATATATATCTGATGGGTCAAAATCATACATGATTTTGTACCAAATTTCTACTCCTAGCACCATCTGACAATAATTTGTTATTTTTGTTTATCAAATTTTCATTTACAGATTGGATGTTTGATGAACCAACCACCAAAGTGACTAACGAGTCTTCCTCTGATGCTGCTTTCCTACGGTACTACGAGAATCTGAAAGCATCAATCCAAGATGTTGCGTTAACATCCGATGAAACATTGCAGATACCGTCAGACCTACCCAATGACAAGAAGCAGCTGTTGGAAGAAATAGTGAAAATTGATGTTGATGTTGAGACTTATAAACGTCGAGGATGGAAATACTTCGGGAAATTGGGATATGCTTTAGCTAAATTGAAGCACATGTATTTCAAAAAATGTTCCATATGTAAATCACAGAATCTAGATATGTTTGTAGTTTTGTCTTGTAAAAGGTGTGTCAAGATAAGCAATGGTAACACATTTTTTGCAGATGTGAAAAAGAGAGTTGATCATGAAAATGCTTACATTAATTTTTTGATTACTGTTGCAGGTCTATCCACTAACTTTCCAAAATTAGTATGTACTCCTTATAATTCGGGAGAGATGAAAAAGTATATGGCTTACTTACCTGATCAACTAGAAAAAGATAAACATATTTGGATTTAAAGTGAGAATACATTTGAACTAAAATAAACAATAGTAGTAAAGTGTAGAAAACTATGTAACAATAGGATTAACTATTAAATGTAATACACATTAATTGAAATGTTTGATTAAGTATTACATAAAATACTTTTATGTCTCGGATACACCGTTGTTTGAGTTCTAATGTATTACAATAGTGGAAACATTCATTGAGAATTTATCAGGAAATTGGTACTGATATATTAATTGGTGTTCCAGATGCTGAATTTTATTAAACATTATTAATTTTACTACTATTGTTTATTTTAAAAATAAAATAAACAATAGTAGTAAAGTGTAGAAAACTATGTAACAATAGGATTAACTATTAAATGTAATACACATTAATTGAAATGTTTGATTAAGTATTACATAAAATACTTTTATGTCTCGGATACACCGTTGTTTGAGTTCTAATGTATTACAATAGTGGAAACATTCATTGAGAATTTATCAGGAAATTGGTACTGATATATTAATTAGATGCTGAATTTTATTTTTTATTGGCTCTACCATCATCATTTAACGTCTCTTTTCATTATCTGATGGAGATCCGAGACACAATTTGATATGTTTATAAAAGCTCTGCTAATAATTCTTCACTCAAATATATAAATCCTAAATCGATAAGTAATAAATTCTTTTGAATCAATAATTCTTTCATATTGGTATTCTTTATCTTAGGACTTATACTGTTTACAAATTTCCTGTATCTCCTACGAAGAGTTCCTTTCTCTGGCGTAAAAACTAGATTTTCTTTCACAAGATTTCTCTTTAAATCAATAAACTCATCCTCAAATAGTTCTTCAATGACTCTAATATTAACAACTTGTAAGTCTTTTATATGTGTAAAATATTCAAATTCATTAGCAACATCCTTTCCTTCATAAACTTCATTAAGAACAGTGGATAGGCTGACAACTAATGTATACATTCTGTTAAAATATGCGGCATATTTCTGAAGATTTGGATTCCTACCTATTATTACAGATACAACATTTGCAATTTTCACCAAATTTTCTAAACTTATCTCGTGAGGTTTCCTTGTAACTTTTAAATAAAGTTTATTAATTACATCAAGGCTATTATCAGGAAATTGAATATTTGATATAGTATTAAAATTCATATCAAGTTTTCCATCACCCGTTTTGTTCAACTTCAATCCAACCTGTGCATCTACATAATCCTTCGTAGCACAGTCTTGACTATCTATGGGGTTTTTAACATTTATCAGCTTATTACTTTTCATATTTAATTCACCTCCCTCCGTTACTTTAAGACCATTAGCCATTAAACCATTAGCAGATAGGCTTAGCATATTATTAATATTAGGATCTATCTTTACCGATAGTGAATCGTTTATAGAACTAAGTCCTCCATATGACAACAGTTTTATTTTAGATTCTAGCTTTTTAGATTGCCTGCCAAATTGATCTACAGTATTCATTTATTACTATAAAAATTCTTTTATAATATCATTTGATTCCTTTTCTGTTAAATCTCCGTTACACTTAATCACATAATTCATTTGTTGTTTCAATCTTTCTAACCTAGATATCATATTATTTAGTTCTGCTTTCCTACTTTTCAGATTAAATTTAGTTGATATGGCAGTTGATATAGCTCCTACAGCTGATAACGTGGTAATGATTACTGTAGGGAGTAATGGCAATGCAAATACCCCCGATATTGTAGTTGTTACTGTTGAAACACTTATTGATGTGATTATTGTTATACCATAAACTACTTGAACTACTTTTCTCTTTCTTTTTAAATGTTTGATTTTAGCTTCACAATCTTCTAGCTTATCACTCAAAAATTGTTTTACGTTATTCGTCATTCTATTTAACTAAAGATAAAATTAAATCTTTATAATCGGATCCTTCACTTAAACGTTTCAGTACAATCAGACACCATTTACCGCAATTCTGATCCATCAATCCTTGCAATTGAAATGTAGAGTATAATATAGGTGATCCTAAATACTTAATTACTTCTTTTGGTGGAGGTAAACCAAAACTGTTAAAATAATATTTTTCATTATTAATTTTAAACCAACAAGTCCAATGACTACCACTTTCACTAGATAAATTTAAATTTAATATTCCACATTCAGTTTTACGAGATTTTAAATTCTTCAATTCATCTCTCATATAACAACCCCTAAACTTTTTTATTTGTAACATTTTTGAATAATTCTCAATTTCAATATTACTAAGAGCCCTATCAGGAATACTATCCATTTATTGGTTATAATCTTAATCCTTTTCCCTGTTTCTTTTTTGGTCTACCTGTTCCAGTCTTCTTTGATAGTTCCTCAAGCGCTCTATTATGTCTTGCAGTTTCTTTATCAGCTTGACTTTGTTGAACTCTTGATGCAACAGTTCCTGCAACTGTACTTACTCCTCCCAAAGCAGCAGCGATAATAGGAATTAATACTGCTAAAGGTAAAAGCCCACCAACTTTATACTTATGCAATTCCTGAATTATCGCAATAGCAATTTTCTCTATCTGACTTTTAGTTAACGTCATTTATTTAGCCAAAAATTCTAATATCTGATATATTGCTTACTGCCATCTGATTCTATCGACCAAATTCTATCATGATATACAACTGCATAAGCTGTAGTATTTGCGGGAGCATTTGCACTAAATTTAAATGTTACTCTGATATCTACAACAGTATTTTTAAGTCTCTCAGACTGTTTCGATACATCAAATACGTATAACCTAAACAATTTCTTATAAGCTTGATACGATATACAATCATTCTCTTCTTCATCTTCAGAATAGCTTTTCTTAAATTCTTTAAACGAATTATAAAATTGAGCATACTGATTACTGTCATAATTAGTTATATAATCATTGCTAGGATATCTTTCACTATTCAATTCAACATAAGCATTAATTACTTGCACATTAGCATTGAATATAGCATAATTAGTTTCTGCTTGATTAGCTGCTGGAGATTGAAAGCCTACAACGATATACCTAGGTTTTTCGATACCTGAAGCTATAGATAATCTCCAAGCAAATTCAGTAGCTTGGGGAACAATAGTGTTCTCAGATTTCTTATTCATAAAACATAATGGAAACGATTCTTTCTCCTTAATGTAATCATTTAAAATTCCTCTTTCTTCTAAACTTACTGTAACTACTGGAATATGCCATTGTATCTTAGTTAAGTTTACCTTACCAGCATTAGCAACTCCACCATTTCGTATTATTGCCTGAGTATCAGTTTGTCTAGGAAAAACAATTGAATGCTTACATCCATAAATAATCTTTCTGTATTGTTTACAGAAATTGAATATAAATTCTAAAGGAATTTTGAATGCAAATGATCCAGATGTATAATTTCTTCTTTCTTCAAATCCCTTATTTTGATTGATCATCCTTCTGTTAATCTAGTAACAGTTGTTTGTAAAGCTGTTAATATATTAGCAGCAGTATTTCCTGGAATATCTCCTGCTACTAAATTCACAATTTCACTCAAAGTTTGAGGTGTTCCATTACCAGAATCTAAGCTCCAACATTGATCCATTCCATTGAAACTATTACTTTTAGTTAATAATGCATCTATTGTTGTAGTATGACCTGGATATTGAAATCTCTCAACTTCATGATCTCCTATATGATATCTTGCTTCGCTAAATAGATACATAATAGCATTATTTTGTAATGCTACTAAACTATTTGCAGCATAAGGTTGATTAGTAGTAGAATCTTGTAATTGTCCTTCAATGTAAAGAAAACTCTTACAAGGTAATGACCATATATCTTCACTTAAAATTTGAATTCTAATTTCTTGTCCATTTGCATTAAGTGCAATTCCCTGGGATGGATCATAAACTCTGTATTGGAACTTTTCTACAGATTCATCATAATTAAAAGATTTTTCAAGCTCCAGATAAGACTCCTTTACTTTCTCCATTTATTAATGAAAAAACTAAACGTAAGCAAATCCGGAACCAATTTTAAATTGATTAATTCTATCAACAATATTTTGCAATTCTGGTTTTCTTTTATTCCTTATCTCTTGAACAATTGCTTTTGTTGAATCAGCAATCTTAGGATTTATTCCTATTACTTCTGGTGCAGACTCAATAATGCTTTCTGTAACACCTGGTAAAACTTTTTTTAAAATATCTAAAAAACCTTTACCACTTACATATTCTCTATTTCTACAATGACAATAACCCTTTCCGCATATTATTTTTCTACTTTCTTTTCTCTTTAGCTTGAGACCCATTTAATAAGGTATTAATTAGAATATTTGTATTATGTTTTTCTTTTATAAACAAACCTATATAATAAATGGAAGCCTTAAAGCTCAAGGAACAATCTTTAATAAAAGCTATTATGCATCATCCAGAAGATCCCTTTCTAATTAGACTGCTAAAAACAAGGAATGAGGTTTGGTATAAGAAACTTACAGATTTTACTCTAATTATGATTTATTATTCGTATCCAGATAATGATGTCATAAGATCTAGAATACAAAATATAGAAGATTCTTTAGTAGCCGCATTATGTGATAGACCAGAAGATCCTCTTCTAGTTAGTCTGTTAGAAAAAACGATTGATTTTAATAAACTTACAGAGGATACTTTAGAGGTTATATATTATTCCTACCCAGCAACATATACTGCTATAATATCTAAAGTGACAAATGCGTCAGATAGATTAAGGGAGCGAATGAAATTTGAAATCTACATGTATGGTGAAGAAGAACTCTGTAATTTTGTGTATCCCGATAGTGATGAAGATGATGATGATGATGATGATGAGTAATAACTTTATTTTACGCTTCTAATATGAAATCTACATGTAATATTCTCTCCTCTAAAATCTATAGGTCTTCCATCTTGATCTGTTATCCAAATACTAAATTCACTCAGTGTTTTCCTGTTCAAAGGTAAATAAACAAGATTAACTGGCGATTCTACAATTCTAAAACCTGGCTGCACCTTAGGTCCAAATGAATATAAAACTGGAGATGATATTCCGTTAACAAACGATTCAGTTATACAATCGCAATTAACATATATACTGTTGAACTCGATAATGTTAACAATATATTGTGATTCATTACGTCCTTTTGATAAAATTATATCATCAAAACCTAATATACTTCTTAGTGAATTAGGTATAGTAAAATCAACTTTATAGTCTGAATTTGTTATATCTATAATTGATTTCAAGGTTGAAGTATTAGGTGATAAAGTTATGTAATAAGCATTACTAACAGAATCCCAATCTCCATTTAGTTTCATCAACCTTTGAATCTCATCATTTATTGCTTCAATTTGATATGCTCCAATTTCAATAGTTATTAATTTCCAAGTATTTCCACCATCTACTGAATACTTAAAATTATTATTTGCTAGTGTAATATTTGCAAAACTATACCATGTCTCTAAATTTACAAGTGCAATTTCTAGATCATAATCATTAAGAATAATAGGATTAGGAAATTTAATAGTATAAACTTCGGCTGAATTATCATAGGAAATCAGAATAGATTTAGATATAGATTTTTTCTGAAAGTAAGCAGAAATGGGTTCAAGTAAATTAATTAATTTCTGTTCCATTTATTATTATTTAATTTTGCGTATAATGTTTCTTAGTTGTTTCTTAGTTATTATTCCTTTATTGAATAAAATATCTAAAATAGCATTAATTTCATTAAACATACTTTTATTTCCTGCAGAATATTCCCCAATCAATAGATTTAATCTTTTTTTTAATGTATCTACATTATCTGATAGAATTATTGTATTTAGTCCATTACCAATCACTTGAACACCTTTATCCAATTCATTCAATCTATTTAGTTTTGTAAGAACACTATGCAACTTTTTACCTATTGTTTGATGTTGCCTGTAATCTAATTCCGAATCAATGCATATTGTTAAATAATTATTTAAATCTGTATCTAATATTCTTTCATCTAAATTGGGATTAACTCTATTCAACAATAACTCTAAACCTTGTGTAAGAATATATTCTTTGTCTGCAATTTTAATTTTGTTATCTCTGAATAGAACATGGTAGTTACCAAATTTTACAGTATCAGGATCATTTTCTTCGTAATAAAAGATAGGCGAAACAGTTACGATTCCATGTTTACCTTTATTATTTATTCCAGGATTTCTTTTCATTAAACTAACCATTACTTCTTTATACATTTTATTATCACTTGGACTTTCTTGAAATACAGAATCTGTGTAAGTAGGTAATTGTACAACTTCCTCCTGATATTCTGAGGTTTTAATCTTTTCTTGTATCCCATAATATTGTACGAGTGTTCTTAGATCATCGTCATTGAGATGATTTAAAGGCTCTAGTGTTTTTCTGTCTTGTTCATTAAGATTCTCTATACCATCAGGATGCATAATTTTCTTTACTAATTCTGGATAGTTATTTAATTTGCTAATTAATTCTGCTAATAATGGTTGTTTAGCTATTGAGCTGATAATATCTAAACCTTGTTTTCTAGTTTCTTCCTTACATCTCACTAGGCCTCTAATAATATCTGCAAGTAATCGTGATGATCTATCATGTTTACCTTGCAAATCTGTTAACAATTGTTGAAACAAATCATCCGTTCTTGTAATCTGCTTACTGATTGCTAACTGTTGTGTATCTGTAATAGGTTTGTATATTTCTTTTAGCTCTGTTTGTACATTTTGTTTAGCAATAACTTCATCATCAAATCTTTTCCTTAATTTTCTATTTTGAGTGGATACTTTCTTGAGCAATTCTTGATTTTCTCCATTCATCAACTCTTCTTTAAACCTTACTAATGAACTCATTTATTAACTATATTTTTAAAATGATGATAAGTTCAATTCTTGCTTGTAAAAAGAACCAATAATATCTTCACCGTTTAAATCTTTTATTTTATATGTTATCGGAGATGTATTGATAATTTTAGATACAATGAATATTTCTTCAGTCCAATTTGTTTCGTAACCTTTTGAAAATAATTTTTTATATTTATAAATTCTAACTCTATCACCTATTTTAAATTTTGGTTTCTCGTTTGTAGGTTGTGGTATATAACTAATCTTGTGTTCATTTTCCAACTTTGATCCTTCAGTTGGAGTCATTTTAATTGTAGAATGAATTGTATTATTATATTCATGAATCAGTTTAGGTAAAGCATCTAAATATTTGTTACTACCTGTTTCAGTAAAATATCTCCACATCTTTTCTTTAATAGTTCTATTAAATCTTTCAATAACAACAGCCTTACCTTCATTGAATGTTTGATATAACTCTATTTCATTATCAGTTAAGAATTTCTTAAATTCTTTGTTAATAAATTCCTTTCCTGCATCAGTCCATAATTTTTTAGGTTTTCTTTCTTTAAATAATTGTTGAAATAATTCAATCATTTGTTTACCTGTCTTAACTTTTATCGGTATTGCCCAACCAAATTTAGAGAATACATCTATTACAGTGAGAATGTAATTGAATCCTTTATTTTGCTTTGCGTATTGTCTCATATCAACTAAATCTGCTGACCATATATCATCTATATTATACACTATAACTTTTCTTCGTTTAAATTTCTTTATTATGGGTTTGTGTAATTCTTTGGCTTCTTCGATTTTGTTTTTTTTAATATTCCTAAACCTAATTTATATTTTGCTGCTATAATTGGCTTAATAACTGCTTTACCTAATTTTTCATTAAAATTCAAATCTTTAAGATTATCAAGTTCTTGTAACATCTTCTTATCTGCTTCACGCCTAGTTCCCTTTCCTAAATCAGAATCTCTATAAGCTAAATCATGTTTTAAACAAACTTCATCAACTTTATTTATAGGCTTTGACCATTCTTTTGGTGTGTCATCAGGATTTAATCTTTCTTCTAGCTTTGTATTGGGACCACAGAAGGAATATTTTTTACCCTTCAGAGTTCTTAAATGTAATTCAAAAGGTATTTTAGAAATTTTAGATGAAACTATATCTCCTCCAGTTTTAGACTTTGATATAAATCTATTCTTTTTAGATCCACAAACTTCACATATACCTTTAAGTATTGGTTTATTATTTTTAGTTATGGATTCAATTAAGTCTAAAGTTAAAGTCTTACTTTTACATTTAAGACAATATATTTCCATTTAGTGGAATGAAAATTAATTCAATTGAATATAAGATGAGCAGTTTGGAATATATCCAGAAATCTCAGCGTATGTGTATTTAGAATTTTTTCTAACGGTGAATAAAAATTTATTTTTTGGGGAATTTAGAGAAATATATGAAGCTATTAGTTTAGTGGCAAACATTTCAAATTTTTCATCATTAGAGATGTGTGTACATGTGATAATATAAGTATCTCCAAATTTAGTATTTTTTATCGGTTTATATCCGACCACAAAATAAGATTGATCAATAGTTAGATCTGCGAGCTTCAGAAGTTGTGCGTCCATTTATTAGCTGAAAGATTATATGAAAGCTTTTTCATGACGCTTCGATTTAATATGTTTAGCATGACTAGAACTTAACATTGTTAGGTTGCAAGCTCTACAAGTTTTTGTAGCTCTACGTATTCTATCTATAGGCTGTGATATTATATTTTCAACTAACTGTACAGGTTTTTCAAGTTCTAATTTAAATCTATATTTTTCATTGATATTTGCTTTTGATTTATCTATAACTAAATATCCATATTTCTTAGACCATGCTTGTTCACATAACTGTCTAAATTTATTAATATCTTTAAAATCAACGCTTGCCCCAGAATCTCTATATAGATTATCGGTATCCCCGGGATCTAGATTGAATAATATTAGGAAATTAGAATTTGATCTAATAGTATGTCTTGGTAAATGATAATAATTTTGAGAAATGTATATGCAATCGATATTATTATGCCTGCTTCTAGTAAAGAATGCACCAGGTGCCGATTGATTCTTATCTGTCATAATATCGTCAAATATTATTAGATTCTTGTCCTGTTTATCAAACTCTTTAGGATCAGGAATATCGGATGGATCTTCGTAATATTCACAAGATATATCTCCTTTCTCCTCATCTTCTAAGTCATATGCAAGTCCTGCCGCTATAACTTCCGGCTTTTCATCGCGTTCATTAATCATAGAATTATGCATTAGGATTTCTGTTATATCAGACTTAGGTAATTTATTATCAAAGCCAGCTTTTAGTATTTGATATTCCGGTTGATGAAGGGATCTTCCAAATACATATAGTTTATTGTAATCTAACATATCTTCCTGAAGTAGCATCCGCATAAGTAAAGCCGTTTTTCCGGAACCTGATTGTCCGATTATTAAGCATCGGAATGACTCCGGAAATATATCTGAATGCTTCTTACTCTTCTTCGATATCCAATAATACTTCGCTTCCATTTATCTGTATAAACTCCACTTACAATTATTTCAATAAATATTTACCTATTAAAAGAACGCAGAGTTTGGAAAGCAAAATATACTCGGTCCAAGATTTATTGGTGGAGCTGGGTTTACTCCTAATAGATTTGCAGAACCTCCAGTTGTTACTTTTCAGTTAGTGAGATCAGCTCGATATAGTCAGGATTGGGCTCTACATATTAGCACGTGTAATATTACAAAAGATGGTTTTCAATACTTTGTAGAAGGTCATTACAAACCTGGAGATCAATGTCATTGGATAGCTATTGGTAATTAGCGAAACGGAATAGATTCAACTGCATTTAGATAATATCTCTTAGAATCAAACGATGATAGACCGACCTTCTCGATATCTCTTGTATATATAACGTGATTAATACTTTTAAAAGTTTGAAATTTATGTTTTGTGTTTATACCATTGAATAGACATTTATAATAATCATCAAAGGTTATATTCTTTTTAACTACACATGTTTTAATACCTTTGGCTTTCTTTTCTTCAATCTCTTCTCTAAATATTCTATGTGAATACATTTTGGATCTTAAATGGATCCTTTCTATCATAATATTTCCATTACATTCATCTTTAAACTTACCAAGTACTTTTTTATTTTTATCAGAATATAGAATATGGTCTTTAGGATAATCTGAAAAGTCGAATAAATCGTCATTCTCTTTCATTATTCTATATATATTTGAATCCTTAATATGTAACACAAATGAATCCGTATCTGTGTATGTAAGCTTTACATCTTTAAATATTTTTTGTAGCTTATTATAGTAAAAGTCATACATGAGATGTTTGGATAATTCCAATACACAGAATCCAATATATATTGGTTTATTAAATACAATTTTATGTTTCCTCATGTGTATTGCTATAAGATCTTTATTGAATATTTTTAAATAGTTATATGTTGGTTTCTTTATATGATATTTTGCTTGATCCCAATTGTCGCACAATTTTATATCAATTCTATTTCTTATAGCTTCCATAGTCTTTCCAAACATGGCATTGTTCATTAATTTGTAGAAGTTCTTCTCAAAGTCATTAGTTGCCTTTTTTCTCAATTCTGTATTGAAGTCTATGTATTTCTTAAGCCAATCGGATTGCTTAAATGATATTACCTCATTAATTTTAAATTCAGCACCCAATTTGTAATACAGTAGTAATGTTTTAATATGAATTGTGTATTTTGTTTTATCTGTAAAATCTAGAATTAATTTTTCAGTTTCAATATATGATTCTTTCTTTAACTGCTTTTTAGAATATTCCGAAAGATCATTTTTACTAATTTTCTTTGTTTCTGGAGCTAAAGGATAGTTCTCAAAATTACTTGTTTTAGGAGTTTTTAGTTCCACTGATAATATATATCCAGTTTCTTCATCTCCTGTAATTTTGTCATTGCGTATTTGTGAATCTAAATTTAGCAATTCTTCGCTATCTAACCATTTAAAATCTGAATGTGGTAACTTTTCGCTCATTGAGCCCCCATATAAATTATTTGCATCAATATATAGCAACCATTCTTGATTTGGATCGTTTTCTTTAATATTTGAATTAGTTGTATAGTTTTTACCTTCAACATTTACATACCTGTCACCTGTAACACCGCTAATTCCTCCTCTAATTCCATGTTCAATCATTTGAAGCATTGGATAATCAGTTAGTAATTCTAGATTAATATTAGTATATTTTAAACAAGCATCAAATGTTAGACCAGGAGCTGTATAGTAATAACAAGGATCTAAAGCATAAGATTTTAAACAAGTATTTCTAAATTCTTCAAACACATCAGCTAGTGCTAACACATCAATTTTTAAATATAGATCTGAATATTTACCTAGATTAACATCGTCAATTGAATTCCAAACTTTTAAATATTGATTATATTCTTGATCTGATATGTTTTTTATTTTTATTTCATCATAGAACTCTTCTCTTGAAATTATCTGATTATGTTTAAACTTCTCGAAGGAGTCTGTGAATGAATATGGGTATATTCCTTTAATTCTTGGTTTATTTTCAGATTTCTTAAATTTTTTAAACTTTACATTAAATTCATTATCAACAATTGCTTCTGTTTTTTCAACATCAATATTTTCCTCCCAAAATATCACATCTTGTTCTTCTTTAGTTGTGAATTTAAGAAGATTTTTAAATAGCATTTTATCTTTCTTCAGCAGATTTGATGAAAGTTCATCCAGTGATTCTGGCATAAATCTGTAGGAATCTAAAAATCTCAGTTCATAATCTGTTTTCCCTATTTTATACATTTTTGAGAATGAAATATATTTTTCTTCGGTATTAGGTATTAATTTGAGCTCTCCCTTACCGAACTTATTCAGTAAATGTACCACATGATGTGCATCGTAATTGCTTAAATTATGGAAGACAATTGGTATAAACGTATTTGATTTTCTTTTAAAATTGCAAATTGTATGAGCAGCTCCTAGAAATTTTCCAGTTAGATGATCATGATCTCGTACTTTTTTGTTTGGTTTCCAAATTTTTCCTTTACGTGATATTGCTATATCATTATCAAAAGGTTCATCGCATAGCCAACATGTTTTGGTTTTATAGTAAATTCTTTTTTCCCTATTTGTCAAAACTGGTTCTGGATATTTTTGAAGCATACAATGATATTCTCGAACTATTTGTTCAATTGATTCAACAAAGTCATCCACATTATGAAATGAAACAAATCTATTAATAGCTCCAACGCTACAATATGCCTTTGACGATGCAATATGTTTTTTCGGTCCTTTCTCAATAACCGATTCGAAATCTCCATAAATTGCTAAGTGATGTCTAAATTTATTTGAATAGTTCTTAAAATTTAATGTCTTATTTTCTTCAGTTGGCATTATACATTGTGGATTTCCAGTTGTACAGTAGAAGAGATGTTTATCGTATGCGCTTTGATTTGTATAACCAATCATACATCTTTTACAGATAGCAACATAATTATCCTTTGAATTTAATGCTCTATGAACTAGCCTTTTAAAATCTTTAATCCATGCGTAATGATATTGCTTTTTATAGTTTTGGTCTTCATCTTCACTCTCTATATATAATAAATCAACAACTCTTTCTGAATTTATTTTCGTGTTATATAGAGGATAGAAGTATTCGTTTGTATCATCTTCTGTAATACGTTCTGTTTCATATCCAAATACATTTATTGAAATGTTATTCATTTGTTCGAATTTATATATATCCTTTATTTGCATTGGAAAGTTTAAACCAGCTACATTTAATGTATTCCAATATGGTCTATATTTTGCTACTCTATCTGAATGATCACTTGCTGGGTAAAGAGCAGATAATATAGCCCAAATAAAACAATATTGATCTGTATTTTTAACATTTATAACTGCCATTTTATGCTTAATATACTTTGGTAATTTAATATAGGAAGATCCTTGCATATGTGTATTTTTGGTGATCGTTATTTCAATCTCCTCATAGTTTTGAAGCACAGATTCACTATCTTCTACATTTAATGCTTCAACCCTATTTTCAATTTCTGTGAACTGTTCTTTAATTAAACCGCGTAAATTATTCATTTCGTTAGCATTTATAATTATATTCTTATTGAAGAAACGATAGTTAATTGTAATATTATACTTTGGTTTAAATAGCAATGCTTCAACTGTCATTTGAAATTTTACTGATTTAAATTTTCTTAATTTATTTTGGAGTGCTAATATTATTCCACGTGTAGCTCTGTTCTGTATATCAGCTAATTTCTCGTTTTTATTAGTAAACATAATTTTGGTTATATTACTATTCAATGCTTCTTCAATTACACCATGCTTTCTAATATATCTTTCATGTTTGATTTTCTTCTTATCTAATTTACTAGAAAATCTTAATTGTTTATATTTCTTTTTAATTTCTTGTTGTTCAATTAAGGACTTTCTCTCAAGTTCCTCATATTTCTTCAGGGCTTGTTTAAGCTCTTTCTTGTCACGTTTAATTCTCTTATTTAACGTCTTGCTATCTCTCAATAGTGATCTATATTTAGAATCAAGGTTAATGAAATCATCATAATCATTACTCAGAGTACTCTCCATTTATTAATGAAAAGATTATATAAAAGAATTTTCCTGAACAATTGAATTTGAATTTCTAATACCAGCCATACGTTTTGAAGCGCACTCTTTACAGTTTTTTAAATAGGGCCTTTCCATTTTATTAATATCAACTAGTTCTTTACAGTTCTTGCACCTTTTCACTCCACCTCTAGAAATTTCATCACAACACAAACATATTTGCTTATCTTTCAAAAAATAATATTCGTCTATGGATGTGGCAAAGCAGATTGAACAACAGTTGCATGAATCCTTGAGATTATTATAATCATTTACTTTGCGCTGTTTTCTTTCAATTTTAATTTTATGAGATTTAGAATCGATATGCTTATTCATGTTGTTTTCATTAACTGAATAACCACATTCGCATTTCACTTTAGTACTCGACATTTATTAGGTAGAATTATATATAAAAAGAATTTAAATTATTCACATAGTTTTCTAGTACTGAAGAGTGATGAACATTTATAAATATTATTTGCATGTTATTATTTTGAATATCGTTGTATTGGCTTACTTGTAAAAATGGCTGAATGAGGTCATTGAGTACAGAGGTGGTCTAGGAACAATTTAGGATATGAAAGTCATCACGTATTGATGTACATATCTTTGCATGTTATTATGGGAGTAACATATAATGTACTTTCTTTAGAAGGTTTATGTGTAGGTCTAGTTTAGAGAACCGAATGAATTGTTATATATACTTCACATAACTTGACTTCGTATTAAAGAGTGATAATGACAATTATAAATATTATTTTTTATGTGCCTGCTATATGTGTATATATTTGCTTGTTATTATGAGAGTATCAGGGAATGTACTGTTCCTGGATTACCTATGAACTCAGTGGTCGAATGAATTTAATGAGGGGGCGAATGAAGTGAGACCCCCGAATGAAATGAATGAGATCACTGGGGGCGTAGGTGGTCCGGGGACAGTACATTCCCTGATACTCCCGGATCTTAACCCAGTGGACTATAAGATATGGAGAGTCATCCAAGAGCGTGTCTATAAGACCAGAATTCGTGATGTGAATCACCTAAAAGAACGCCTCATTGAAGAGTGGTCTTCATTTGATCAAAAAATTATCGATGGATCAATCAGACAGTGGCGCCAGCGTCTTCGGGCTTGCATATCAGTTGATGGTGGTCATTTTGAACAAAAGTTATAAGCCACACCCAAATCATAATCTAACCATAGGCTCAATCAAACAGCTCTTTTCAGAGCTACCACAAATAATCAATAATTCAAAGCATCTCGCATAATGTGAGATTGCATGCGCATGATGTAGCCTACGTCTGTGGCGTTCTATATTAGGATTTTTGTTTTGACCCCCACCCGCAGTCGAGTTTAGATAACTTTTTTATTTTTATATGTATCTGAAAGAAATTTTGCAATATTGCAGAGAATTGTTAGCTCTCCACTCCCAATAAATTTCACATGAATCGGTTGACTGATTGCGATTTTATTGCAAATATAAAAGGGGTGTCACCTACAAGACTCACAGTGTAGATCTACAGTATTCATTTATTACTATAGAAATTCTTTAATGATATCATTTGATTCTTTTGATTCTTTGACAAAGTTTACCTTGACTAAAAGTCAGATAGAGAAAATTACTCTCATAATTAGTTATATAATCATTGCTAGGATATCTTTCACTATTCAACTCAACATAAGCATTAATTACTTGCACATTAGCATTGAATATAGCATAATTAGTTTCTGCTTGATTAGCTGCTGGAGATTGAAAGCCTACAACGATATACCTAGGTTTTTCGATACCTGAAGCTATAGATAATCTCCAAGCAAATTCAGTAGCTTGGGGAACAATAGTGTTCTCAGATTTCTTGTTCATAAAACAAAGCGGAAACGATTCTTTTTTCTTAATGTAATCATTTAAAATTCCTCTTTCTTCTAAACTTACTGTAACTACTGGAATATGCCATTGTATCTTAGTTAAGTTTACCTTACCAGCATTAGCAACTCCACCATTTCGTATTATTGCCTGAGTATCAGTTTGTCTAGGAAAAACAATTGAATGCTTACATCCATAAATAATCTTTCTATATTGTTTACAGAAATTAAATATAAATTCTAAAGGAATTTTGAATGCAAATGATCCTCCTGCAGATGTATAATTTCTTCTTTCTTCAAATCCCTTATTTTGATTGATCATTCCATCTGTTAATCTAGTAACAGTTGTTTGTAAAGCTGTTAATATATTAGCAGCAGTATTTCCTGGAATATCTCCTGCTACTAAATTCACAATTTCACTCAAAGTTTGAGGTGTTCCATTTCCAGAATCTAAACTCCAACATTGATCCATTCCATTGAAACTATTACTTTTAGTCAATAATGCGTCTATTGTTGTAGTATGACCTGAATATTGAAATCTCTCAACTTCATGATCTCCTATATGATATCTTGCTTCGCTAAATAGATACATCATAGCATTATTTTGTAATGCTACTAAACTATTTGCAGCATAAGGTTGATTAATAGTAGAATCTTGTAATTGTCCTTCAATGTAAAGAAAACTCTTACAAGGTAATGACCAGATATCTTCACTTTAAATTTGAATTCTGATTTCTTGTCCATTTGCATTAAGTGCAGTTCCTTGAGATGGATCATAAACTCTATACTGAAACTTTTCTACAGATTCATCATAATTAAAAGATTTTTCAAGCTCCAAATAAGACTCCTTTACTTTCTCCATTTATTAATGAAAAAACTAAACGTAAGCAAATCCAGTTCCAATTTTAAATTGATTAATTCTATCAACAATATTCTGTAACTCAGGTTTTCTTTTATTCCTTATCTCTTGAACAATTGCTTTTGTTGAATCAGCAAACTTTACAGTTTTTGCTATTGCTTCTGTTGGAGAGTTAATACCAATGTCTTTAGGTAAAGATAAAACTTTTAAAATATCTACAAAACCTTTACCACTTACATATTCTCTATTTCTACAATGACAATAACCCTTTCCACATATTACTTTTCTACTTTCTCTCCTCTTTAGCTTGAGACCCATTTATTAATCATTAATTTATAATTATATATATATTTTTTCGCTTAATTTTGTACATCCTGAGTAATAACTTTATTTTACGCTTCTAATATGAAATCTACAAGTAATATTCTCTCCTCTAAAATCTATAGGTCTTCCATCTTGATCTGTTATCCAAATACTAAATTCACTCAATGTTTTTCTATTCAAAGGTAAATAAACAAGATTAACTGGAGATTCTACAATTCTAAAACCTGGCTGCACCTTAGGTCCAAATGAATATAGAACTGGAGATGATATTCCATTAACAAACGATTCAGTTTTACAATCGCAATTAACAAATATACTGTTGAACTCGATAATGTTAACAATATATTGTGATTCATTACGTCCTTATAGTGTGAATTTGTTATATCAATAATCGATTTCAGAGTTGAAGTATTAGGTGATAAAGTTATGTAATACGCATTACTAACAGAATCCCAATCTCCATTTAGTTTCATCAACCTTTGAATCTCATCATTTATTGCTTCAATTTGATATGCTCCAATTTCAATAGTTATTAATTTCCAAGTATTTCCACCATCTACTGAATACTTAAAATTATTATTTGCTAGTGTAATATTTGCAAAACTATACCATGTCTCTAAATTTACAAGTGCAATTTCTAGATCATAATCATTAAGAATAATAGGATTAGGAAATTTAATAGTATAAACTTCGGCTGAATTATCATTATCTGGTTATCAGAATAGATTTAGATATAGACTTTTTCTGAAAGTAAGCAGAAATGGGTTCAAGGAGACTAATTATTTTCTGTTCCATTTATTACTAATTAATTTTACTTATAATATCCCTGAATTGTTTCTTAGTTATTATTCCTTTATTGAATAAAATATCTAAAATAGCATTAATTTCATTAAACATACTTTTATTTCCTGCCGAATATTCCCCAATCAATAGATTTAATCTTTCTTTTAAGGTATCTACATTATCTGATAGAATTATTGTATTTAGTCCATTACCAATCACTTGAACATCTTTATCCAATTCATTCAATCTATTTAGTTTTTTAAGCACGCTGTGCAACTTTTTACCTATTGTTTGATGTTGCCTGTAATCTAATCCCGAATCAATGCATATTGTTAAATAATTATTTAAATCTGTATCTAATATTCTTTCATCTAAATTAGGATTAACTCTATTCAACAATAACTCTAAACCTTGTGTAAGAATATATTCTTTATCTGCAATTTTAATTTTGTTATCTTTGAATAGAACATTGTAGTTACCAAATTTTACAGTATCAGAATCATTTTCTTCGTAATAAAAGATAGGTGAAACAGTTACGATTCCATGTTTACCTTTATTACTTATTCCAGGATTTCTTTTCATTAAACTAACCATTACTTCTTTACACATTTTATTATCACTTGGACTTTCCTGAAATACAGAATCTGTGTAAGTAGGTAATTGTACATCTTCTTCCTCCTCATATTCTGTGGCTTTAATCTTTTCTTGTATCCCATAATATTGTACGAGTGTTCTTAGATCATCGTAATTGAGATGATTTAAAGGTTCTAGTGTTTTTATATCTTGTTCATTAAGATTCTGTATACCATCAGGATGCATAATTTTCTTTACTAATTCTGGATAGTTATTTAATTTGCTAAGTAATTCTGCTAATAATGGTTGTTTTGTTATTGAGCTGATAATATCTAAACCTTGTTGTCTAGTTTCTTCCTTACATCTCACTAAACCTCTAATAATATCTGCAAGTAAACGTGATGATCTATCATGTTTACCTTGTAAATCTGTTAACAATTGTTGAAACAAATCATCTGTTCTTGTAATCTGCTTACTGATAGTTAACTGTTGTGTATCTGTAATAGGTTTGTATATTTCTTTTAGATCTGTTTGTACATTTTGTTTAGCAATAACTTCATCATCAAATCTTTTCTTTAATTTTCTATTTTGAGTGGATACCTTCTTGAGCAATTCTTGATTTTCTCCATTCATCAACTCTTCTTTAAACCTTACCAATGAACTCATTTATTAACTGCATTTTTAAAATGATGATAAATTCAATTCTTGTTTGTAGAAAGATCCGATAATATCTTCACCGTTTAAATCTTTTATTTTATATGTTATCGGAGATGTATTGATAATTTTAGATACAGTGAATATTTCTTCAGTCCAATTTGTTTCGTAACCTTTTGAAAATAATTTTTTATATTTATAAATTCTAACTCTATCACCTATTTTAAATTTTGGTTTCTCTTTAGTAGGTTGTGGTATATAACTAATTTTGTGTTCATTTTCCAACTTTGATCCTTCTGTTGGAGTCATTTTAATTGTAGAATGAATTGTATTATTATATTCATGAATCAGTTTAGGTAAAGCATCTAAATATTTATTACTTCCTATTTCAGTAAAATATCTCCACATCTTTTTTTTAATAGTTCTATTAAATCTTTCAATAACAACAGCTTTACCTTCATTGAACGATTGATAAAACTCTATTTCATTATCAGTTAAGAATTTCTGAAATTCTTTGTTAATAAATTCCTTTCCTTCATCAGTCCATAATTTTTTAGGTTTTCTTTCTTGGAATAACTGTTGAAATAATTCAATCATTTGTTTACCTGTCTTAACTTTTATCGGTATTGCCCAACCAAATTTAGACAATACATCTATTACAGTGAGAATGTAATTGAATCCTTTATTTTGCTTTGCGTATTGTCTCATATCAACTAAATCTGCTGACCATATATCATCTATATTATACACTATAACTTTTCTTCGTTTAAATTTCTTTATTATGGGTTTGTGTAATTCTTTAGCTTCTTCGATTTTGTTTTTTTTAATGTTCCTAAACCTAATTTATATTTTGCAGCTATAATTGGCTTAATAACTGCTTTACCTAATTTTTCATTAAAATTCAAATCTTTAAGATTATCAAGTTCTTGTAACATCTTCTTATCTGCTTCACGCCTAGTTCCCTTTCCTAAATCAGAATCTCTATAAGCTAAATCATGTTTTAAACAAACTTCATCAACTTTATTTATAGGCTTTGACCATTCTTTTGGTGTGTCATCAGAATTTAATCTTTCCTCTAGCTTTGTATTGGGACCACAGAATGAATATTTTTTACCCTTCAGGGTTCTTAAATGAAATTCAATAGGTATTTTAGAAATTACAGATGAAACTATATCCCCTCCAGTTGCAGGCTTAGATATAAATCTATTATTTTTAGATCCACAAACTTCACATTTTCCTTTAAGTATTGGTTTATTATTTTTAGTTATGGATTCAATTAAGTTTAAAGTTGAAGTTTTACTTTTACATTTTAGACAATATATTTCCATTTAGTAAAGTAAAAAATTCCAATTGTTAATTTAATCGAATATATGATGAACTTGGATTATATCCAGAAATCTGAGCGTATGTGTATTTAGAATTTTTTCTAACAGTGAATGAGAATTTATCTTTCGGGGAATATTCAGAAATGTATGCAGCTATTAATTTAGTTGCGAACATTTCAAATTCTTCATCGTTAAGGATGTGTGTACATCTGATAATATAAGTATCTCCAAATTTAGTATTTATGGGCTTGTATCCAATTACATAGTAGGAATGATCAATAGTTAGATCAGCAAGCTTCAGAAGTTGTGCGTCCATTTATTATGTGAAAGATTATATGAAAGCTTTTTTATGACGCTTCGATTTAATATGTTTGGCATGACTAGAGCTTAACATTGTTAGGTTGCAAGATGTACACGTTTTTGTAGCTCTACGTATTTTATCTATAGGTTGTGATATTATATTTTCAACTAACTGTACGGGTTGTTCAAGTTCTAATTGAAATCTATATTTTTCATTGAGATTTGATTTAGATTTATCAATAACTAAATATCCATATTTCTTAGACCATGCTTGTTCACACAACTGTCTAAATTTATTAATATCTTTGAAATCAACGCTTGCTCCAGAATCTCTATATAGATTATCGGTATCCCCGGGATCTAGATTGAATAATATTAGGAAATTAGAATTTGATCTAATAGTATGTCTAGGTAAATGATAATAATTTTGAGAAATGTATATACAATCGATATTATTATGTCTACTTCTAGTAAAGAATGCACCAGGTGCCGATTGATTCTTATCTGTCATAATATCGTCAAATATTATTAGATTCTTGTCCTGTTTATCAAACTCTTTAGGATCAGGAATATCATTTGGATCTTCATAATATTCACAGGAAATATCTCCTTTCTCCTCATCTTCTAAATCATATGCAAGTCCTGTTGCTATAACTTCCGGTTTTTCATCGAGTTCATTAATCATAGAATTATGCATTAGGATTTCTGTTATATCAGACTTCGGTAATTTATTATCAAAGCCAGCTTTTAGTATTTGATATTCCGGTTGATGAAGGGATCTTCCAAATACATATAGTTTATTGTAATCTAACATATCTTTCTGAAGTAGCATCCGCATAAGTAAAGCCGTTTTCCCGGAACCTGATTGTCCGATTATTAAGCATCGGAATGACTCCGGAAATATATCTGAATGCTTCTTACTCTTCTTCGATATCCAGTAATACTTCGCTTCCATTTATCTGTATAAACTCCACTTAAAAATATTTCAATTAAATATTTACCTATTAAATGAAAGTAGAGTTTGGAAAGCAAAATATACTTGGTTCAAGATTTAGTGGTGGATCAGGATTTACACCTCATAAATTTACAGAACCTCCAGTTGTTATTTGTCAGTTAGTAAGATCAGCTCGATATGGTCAGGATTGGGCTCTGCATATTAACCCGTGTAATATTACAAAAGATAGTTTTCAATATTTTGTAGAAGGTCATTATAAACCTGGAGATCAATGTCATTGGGTGGCTATTGGTGATTAGTATATCTTTACCTGCTGTTAAAAGTTATCTTAAAACATCTATCATAATAATAATAAAATAATAAAAATAATATTATAATAAATAAATAATAATAATAATAAAGAATAATAATCAATGTCACTGGATAGCTATTGGTGATTAGTATATCATAACCTAGTTGTTAAAAGTCATCATCATATCTCCTTAAAAATCTAACACCACCACAGTCACCACCAGTCACCACCACAGTATATACATAGCTCAGAGCATATCATATCACAGTCACCACCACAGTGTCTACATACTTCTTCTGCTTCTGTATTGTTCTTATAACATCCACATATGACTAAATCTTTACCACACTTTTCACATATTAACTTTTTTGTATTTCTTAATTTAGCATATATGGAGTCCGTAAAAGGCACACGTGCAATAAGAACTAAAGTACCCTTATCAAGTCTATTAAAATCTATGCCATCAAGCAGTATATGTTCGATTATTTTAAAATCATCATCATCATAATCATCATCTCCAAACTTAATACCCTTCATCATTGATAATTCAAAGCACAAATTATCGATCAATACGTAAGTATCATCAGTAATGTTACTAAACTTAATTCCCCTGCAGAGTGTAGCTTCCAAACATTTTAAAACTGGTGATTTTAAAAATGATGTTTTTTCAGAAGGTTCCATACCCTCTAATTTTTCTAAAGTTGTATCTAGCACCTTTCTCAAAGCCATATCTTGTAGTCGATTCATTGTTCCTTTCATTTATTAGAGGATTCTATATATGAAAGAAAATTTTTCAAATGTAGTTTTGTTTTAATATGATCTGAGTAATTGTATAGTGTCATGGTTTTATCACATGTTTCACAGTAATACTTTTTAGCAGCATATTTCTTATAAGCTTTTAACTTTGCTTGTTTTCTCTCTTCCTCTGTATCATACTTTTTAACTCTTTTAGTCAAATCACCTGTTAGAGTAGATCCACTCATTTATTTAGTAATTAATTGTTTGAAAGAATTTTTTCTTTTATGTAAAGTTTTCCCTAACAAAAGATAGTTTTCAATATTTTGTAGAAGGACCTGGAGATCAATGTCATTGGATAGCTGTTGGTAATTAAATTATTAGAGGTCTAATATGTATACCATCTTGGAATAAAACCCCCTTTGTATAAATAGGGGTAAGTCCAATTTTATTCTGTACATAGGTCTTAATACATTTTTTCATAAATCTAAATCCTCTGTTGACAGCGCTCATCTGCTTCCGACTTTGTAAACAACTTAAGTATGTTTTCTTGTTTAATATCTCTATATTTTTATTATTACTTTGCTGTACTCCTTTAGCACTACACTTATCCTCTTCAGCTTTACCCTTATCGCCTTTAACTCCAAATACATAGTAGGATTTACTACATAATGCAATCATTCCGTCTCCTTCACATTCTATTTTAAATAATCCTGGCTCTCTTTTATCATATATTTTGTGTTCGACAGTATCTGTTCTAGGAAACCAATTACCTTTATCTCGTTCAAATGCATCTCTTAATTCCGGTTTTACTAAGTTTTCAAACTTATCTGTTAGTGCCATGTATGCGCTATCTGTATCCATTTCCATATACTGAAAATCTGATCTATCTAAATATTTATCGATGCAATCATAATAAAATTTTAGCATCCTGAGCTTTGAATAATCATAGACTGTACAGCCTATTTGGATGGGTATATTCTGTTTTATTGTTTTCTTTTTCTGAATCACTTCATATACTCCATTATATTCTGTTGCATCATAAAATGTAGGTTTACATTTTAATTTATTGAATTTCTTTTCGTCGCAGAACTGAGTCTTTTTATGTTTATTCTTATTCATTATCGTCCTACCAAAGGAACTATTGCCTGAAATCTTTGCAGAATCTGCTATAATAGCATATTTTGTATCCACATCCCCCTTTCTTCTTTCATCACTTACCCAATCCGCAAATCCTTTAAATATCTTTCTAGGTATTGCTGGAATTACTCCATATAATTTAGTTACTCTACAACCGTGTTCTATTAGCCAGCCATTTTAACGTATCAGATGAGAGTAAGATTTGAGTTGCTTGTAAAGTTCCTATCAATTTCTTCGACTTTGTGAATTTTCTTTTTATGTTCATGACTAGATTCTTTGTGAATTCACCACAGACTGATTCGTCATATTCCATATTCTTAAAAATAGGACACATCTCACTAAAATATTCGTATTTGTCTTCGGGAACATTAATGTCTACTTCTAAGAAACCGTAGAATATATCTTTAAAATATTGTATATCTTTATTACTGTAGTGTACAATGTGTTCTGTGGATATCCACGTAAGTTCACCACAGGGCATATCTAATCCTAGGCAATATAAATATAATGCATTTGCATCGAATCCACATATCTTTTTCACCGTCTTACCAACTTTATCGTAAGTCCATTCCTTATTTTGTTGATCATAATGAACTCTGGTTATTTGTGTTTCATCTGTTTCGTGATATCTATGATAAACTATTGATGCACCACCAACAATATTTTTCTTAAATTTATAGAAAACTTCACTATTTTCGTTATTAATAATTCTAATTAGGGGATACTTTTTATCGTATCGTTCTAACGCTTTTTGTCTATAAAATTTCTTATACAAGTCATCAGCTCTTTGTCTATTACAAGTTATACAAGCAATTACACAATTATCTTTAGTATGCGATTTAGAACAGTCGATTCTATCTAAAGTCCACAAGTTCTTGTAGTTATACGAAACTGGTTGCCAGCAGTAGTGACATGAATATTTTTCTTCAATTAGCAGTATTCTAACGTCATTTATTTCAATATAATTTTCTAGTGGTCTATTAGCTTTTACATCTTGTTCTTTGTACCCTTCAATTCTTTCTTTAATATTCGAATTAAATATAGTTTCTATTCTACCATCTTTTGATTTGTCTTTTAGAAACACTTCAAAATCTTTAATAGAAAATTGAAACATAATATTTTCACTTAATGCTGGTAAAGATGTTGCATCTTTGTACATGTCTAATTTAAATGTGTAATAGAACTCTTTCTGCTTTAAGCAAGCTTTCAACATCGGTCTTACATCCAAATTGTTATACCATTTTAGTAGGTCTCTTATGTAAACTAATCCAATATCCTTCCAGTAGTCCATAAAGTTATTAAATTCATCTAAAGATAATTTAGTGTTTTTAAGTTTCGAGTCAAAATCTTCTACTTTTAGAACTGTTATTGGATAATCCAACTTTTCATAGGAATCTAACCACTCATATGGGAATATACCTTTAACCTCACCCACATCGTAAGCTTTAATAAATTTATCTAGAGTTGTTCCAGCCGCACAGTATGACATCTGATCTAGAAAGAGAAATTGTGCTGTTTTTATACACTTGTATCTATTAGCAGTTTTCAATAGGAAGAAATTTTTATCTCGCTTTAGTATTTCGGGCATGAACCCTTCATTAATCAGTAAACAGGTATCGTAGAAACCTGAATTAAATCCAACTATTGGAATGCTAGAGCAGTACTGATTTAATTGACTTAGATACATTTCTCTTTTCTTCTCATTATCATATTGAGATATTTTATCATATAAAGGTTTCATTTTTTGAATCATCAAATTTCTAGCAGTACTAGATACTTCATCGAAATATTGAAACATTTGGTTAGTTAATTTTTTAGGGTCTTTGGCCAATATAAATTTTTCTTCTCTGTCATAACCAGGGGTATCGGTTGAAATTGAAACAGACATAGGAACATGCTGAGTTACATAGTTTAATTTCTTTAATTTTGATACGTATTCATTAATCTTTAGTAGAAGAGATTCTAAATCAAAAATCATTAGGTATTCATATTTAAAATCTACTTCTACTTCAAAATATTCAGACAATTCAACAACTACATTTCTTTTACACTGCCAGATATCAGATTTGCTATTAAATGAATCAGTATGTTCAACTTTACAAGTCTTGGAATGTCTGTCAAGAAGACAGGGTTTATCAAATCTGTATCCGCATCTATCGCACACAAAACTCTTTACCAGTTTAAATAAATTTGTTACTACAGATAAATGATTTTCATATAAATTCAAATATTTAGGTTCTCTGTCGTAGTTAAATTTAGATTTTCTAATATATTTAATCGACTTATCTTCACTATAACATATGATATTTATTGCGTACACTGTATTGGACTCATACTTGTCTAATTCATTAACGTAGCCAAATCCTGGATAGTTCTTAATTTTTTCTTCTGTTTGCTTTGCATCTAAATCGTAAAATTTTCTAAATAACTCTTTTGCTTGCTTCAAATATCTGTCTTTCCTAGATCCATTAATGATTGCAAAACACCCCCATGCACACATGTTGTTTTTAATTTGATCTAGCGATAATATGAATGCTGACGATTTTATATAATCTGGCAACTGAACATTTGCACCAACTGGGTAATCCAACCTAATTATTTTGACAGCCATTGCATAGACACCAACTAATCTAGTTGACGAATCTGAGAATTCTAGACTAATTTTGTTCATAATTTCATCTCCAGTTAAATAGTGGAAAGTATTGTTCAAATCTTGGTAATTTTTAATTAGTTGGTATTTATCGAAATAGAATTGCTGAGACGGTTCAAATATTCTAACTTCATTATTATTCATTATTATATATACTTCATTATTATATTTTCGCAGGCATAACCAAACGCTACCTGAAGTTTAAAGGCATTATTTTCATTCATGTATATATCTGTCAAACACTTTTTTATATCATCAAAGGACTTAATACAGTTGTAGTAATACATTTTGATATACTTATTATACTTTTCAATACCATGTCTCTTCCTTAAAGCAGATACTATCTTACGTATTTTATTTATATTGTTAGAGGGATTCAGTATCCAGAATTTCTCAATATTGCATTTTCTATATTTTTTATTGAAATTTGTACGCTGTTTAGCAAGTGTCAGTCTTTTTATACTTTTATATCTTATTACTCTTCTTCTCTTCAAAGCTGGTGGTACTGTACTCTCCATTAACTTATACTATTTATATATGAAAGAATTAATGATTTACTTTTTTACTGCAATAGAGACATCTCATAAATATGTCTCTTTGTTTTCACATGTCCAGATAAGCAGTACTCCTTGATTACTTTTCCACAAGTACATACAATATCTCTAGCATGAGGGTTATTGTGATTGTGCACAAACATGTGTTTATTCATGTTACTGTAGGAAATTAATTTCTCACAAATTTCACAAGGTATTTTTGTCTGTATGCTTCAGCTATACACGACTTACATTTATATGAGACACCTACGCTTTTTGGAAATAAATCTCTAGATTTAGTTACTTTGCAAGTCTTACAGAAGGACTCCATTTAATAGTACCATTATTGGTGAAGTAAATTTTATAAGAGAATTATTAAAATCTCAGAATATAATAAATTCTACGAGAGAATTGATTCAAAGAATTTATTACTAATCGATTCAATGTTTATATATTTATGTGAAGAAATGCTAACGGAGCTTGTATAGTAAATGACAACCTCCCTTTGAATTATGAACAACCAGAAAGTAACAAATATAATTAAATTAGTGTACACCTTGAGATATCAGAAGAGTAAACAAGTTTTGAAGCAAATGAGTGAGATAATAAACAAATCTGGATATATTTCTCTAAAGAAGCATCTGCGCCTTAGTAACGGCGATACTGCATGGTATCACGGTTGCTAAGGGCTTGTTTATGGTTTGAAGTCCGTTTCGTAATTCAACGATGATGTAAGTCAGTTATCAAAAACTTCATATTTGACATTGTAAAATCTCCTTAGTAACGGTGATACTGCATGGTATCGCGGTTGCTAAGGGCTTGTGGAGATAGATATTTATTCAACATCACTATTTGGGAAACTTTATCAGGCATCCTTAGCAACGGTGATACTGCTCAGTATCGCGGTTGCTAAGCATGAGTTAAGTTATAGCGGGCCGTTGGTTTCGCTTCACAGCAGTAAAGTTAGTCACACAGACTGCCGCGTGAAGGCCGCCCGCTTTGAGTCTGCACTCTGAGTGATTAGTAATCATCACAGGCCTGCGTTGAGCTTTTTGTTATTCTGTATTTAGGCTTAATTCTCGCAAAGAAAAAAAAAAAATATATATATATTGAGGCAGGGCTTTTAAGATGGCGCCCTAATTCGCCATGTTACAGTATCGTCGTCGGAAACATGCAGACATTTCTTGAGAGTGGGGGTGCCAATCACCCACCCCATCCGCTTCCTGATAATACTGTATGTTATATGTCATTTTGCCTGATAATTCATCAGTTTCCCAGAAATCACGACGTGGACGTAGACACATGAGATTCCCATTTTTCGATTTTTTTGTTGTTTTTTGGTTGTTTTTTTAATTATTTTTTGGGGGTTTTTTCTTGTTGTTACCGTAATACTTCACTTTATTAATTATTCAAAATATTTCAATTAAAATATAGAGTTCAATAACTCTAAACTTCTTTGGAATATAAATAAAATAACAATTGAATATATCAAATTATTTCCATTCTGAGCCAATTGTGTCATCCTTGAACATTTTCCTTATCTTTGGTATCATATCTCGAAAATCTGTGAAACATATCTGTAAGTTTCCCAGGCCTGGGTATTTTTGTACAAGTTTAGCTAGGCTTCTGTACTGTCTTGCACTCTTTGAAGTCTATACCTGTTTCCCTTAGACAAAATTGAGCCCATGTCTCTGTACATCTAGTTTTAATTTTATTAAGATCGAAATTAATCTTATAAATATTTAAATCTGTTCCAATATCTATATATGACTTCAGTATTAATCCATTTATTTTCTCTAACTTTTTCTTTATAAACTCACCCATTTTAGTAAACTCTTGTGGCATTTTCTCAATTGTTTTATCATTTTTATTGGATACCTTACGTTCTAGAAATTGTTTCAAATATGAGTTAAATTCATTAACTTTCATCGCTTTAAAATTTAATTTAGGTTTTTTAATCATATTTTTATTAGATTTTTTGTTCACATTTTTACTATTTCTTATTTGATCTAAAGTTATTTTTGGTTGTTTTTGAGTCTTTCGATCGGATGATCCGTTTGTTATAAGTTCTTCCACTAAAACAAGGGTATGTGTCAAATATTTTCTCCATTCTTTCAGGGCGGCCATATTTATAGAGTCTTCATTTACTATTCCTGTAGAAGTAGACGGTGTACAAGACTTGTCAGACAACTGAGCTGTAGGGCAGCCTACTTGATTTTCATTTCTTTTAAAATTATCCAGTAGATCATCTTCTAATATGCTGTCACTAACATCTCCGTCAGTGTCTACGCTACTTATTATGGCCGCCGGATCCCTATGCTTGTCAGCCATGCTCGACAAGCCCCCAAAAAGGCTATTTATAGGACACCCTTAAAACAAACGACAATTTAGATCACTCGATCGAATAATAGGGGTATTTATAAAGAGCCCGTCAAAAGAAAAATCGTAGTAGTGCTAATTTGCGAGAATTAAAACCTAAAATTACAGAGAAACAAAGACTCAACAAACCTGTCTAGACAACTAATCAACTCAGAATGACGCAACAAAGCTGTGGCATTGTGTAATTGGTCAGATTGCGCACGTGATATTGTTTATAAGTTATAGACAGAGGAGTTTAATAATTATGACCAATCGGAGATATCGTAACAAAAATTAGAGCGATCGTTCACAATAACATTGAGCACTAAAATATTTCTATTAATTATTCACATAGTTCGATTTATTATTACAATTATAAATATTATTTGCTTGTTATTATTTTGAATATCGTTGAATTGGTTTACTTGTAAGTAAAAATGACTGAATGAGATCAATGAAGGCATAGGTGGTCCAGTGATTTTTAAAATGTAAATATTACAAATATTTATGCTGTATTTGTTAGGAGTATCATATAATGTAGTAATCCTGGATTACCTATGAACTCAGTGATCGATGAAATTTAATGAGGGGGCGAATGTAATGAGATAAAAGTTTGGATACTTTCTCCAATGTTAATATATACAATGTAATTAGCAAAGTAGTAGTTAATTAAGAGTTCCCTTTGAGTACAAGTGACAAAGAGGTACAATTGAACTACCTTAAGAGCGAACGAAGGTGAGCGAATTAAGGTAGTTCAATTGTACCCCCCTTTGGCACTGGTACTCAAAGGGAACTCTTAATTAACTACTGATTTTCTTCTTATCTAATTTACTAGAAAATCTTAATTGTTTATATTTCTTTTTAATTTCTTGTTGTTCAATTAAGGACTTTCTCTCAAGTTCCTCATATTTCTTCAGGGCTTGTTTAAGCTCTTTCTTGTCACGTTTAATTCTCTTATTTAACGTCTTGCTATCTCTCAGTAGAGATCTATATTTAGAATCAAGGTTAATGAAATCATCATAATCATTACTCAGAGTACTCTCCATTTATTAATGAAAAGATTATATAAAAGAATTTTCCTGAACAATTGAATTTGAATTTCTAATACCAGCCATACGTTTTGAAGCGCACTCTTTACAGTTTTTTAAATAGGGCCTTTCCATTTTATTAATATCAACTAGTTCTTTACAGTTCTTGCACCTTTTCACTCCACCTCTAGAAATTTCATCACAACACAAACATATTTGCTTATCTTTCAAAAAATAATATTCGTCTATGGATGTGGCAAAGCAGATTGAACAACAGTTGCATGAATCCTTGAGATTATTATAATCATTTTCTTTGCACTGTTTTCTTTCAATTTTAATTTTATGAGATGTAGAATTGATATGCTTATTCATGTTGTTTTCATTAACTGAATAACCACATTCGCATTTCACTTTAGTACTCGACATTTATTAGGTAGAATTATATATAAAAAGAATTTAAATTATTTATCCTAGTTTAGAAAACCGAATGAATTGTTATATATACTTCACATAACTTGACTTAGTATTAAAGAGTGATAATGACAATTATAAATATTATTTTTATGTGCCTGCTATATGTGTATATATTTGCTTGTTATTATGAGAGTATCAGGGAATGTACTGTTCCTGGAAATGATCAACTATGTTGATATCTATCACTTTTAAGACCACATAAGTATCAGAGAATGTACTGTCCCCGGACCACCTATGCCCCAATGACCTCATTTCATTTCATTCGGGGGTCTCACTTCATTCGCCCCCTCATTAAATTCATTCGACCACTGAGTTCATAGGTAATCTTTCACTATAATGCGTGTTTTTTACTTGATAAGTTTTGTCATCTCATCTATTCCGGTGTCAGTCCAGACTCCTCTTTATTTTTATTTTCATTATTTCGTAACATTTGAATAGTAGTGCATATCTTTAGTGCCTTTTATAGAGCGATGGATAGCCTCCTAAATACATCTAAATATACATATAAATTGAGATATCTTATATTAATATATAGAATGGCAAAAAATATTTGCATTAAATCAAATTTATTTATAAGATGAAATTCCAGAAGCAATCTCTCTCTCTCTCTCTCTCTCTTAGTGTCAGTTGAGGAAGTAAACATACAATAGGTAAACAAATGTAGAAAATATCATACAAATGTCGGACATAAAGAGATTATATCAAGAATTTACTAGCAGGTTGAATGACAATGACAGAAATTATAACAGTAGTATCAGGGAATGTACTGTTCCCGGACCACCTATGCCCCAATGACCTCATTTCATTTCATTCTCTCCTGCATTACATTACAAAACATTACATCTTCCACGTTCTCTCCTGCATTACATTACAAAACATTACATCTTCCACGTTCTCTCCTGCATTACATTACAAAACATTACATCTTCCACGTTCTCTCCTGCATTACATTACAAAACATTACATCTTCCACGTTCTCTCCTGCATTACATTACAAAACATTACATCTTCCACGTTCTCTCCTGCATTACATTACAAAACATTACATCTTCCACGATCTCTCCTGCATTACATTACAAAACATTACAGATCAATCTGCAAAAGAAATGTGCTGAGGAGAAGTAAGGTTCTAAACGAAAGCTGGTCCAGTGATCAAAAATGGTCAGGAAATATACACAAGTTACCAGCCACAAGAGTCTAATGAATTTGTATTTCACAATACAATTTTGGCTAACAGAAAAACACAATAAAAATAGAAATGTTTAGTTAAGAACAAAATTCTTACTGTACATAAACACAACAAGTGTGTAAAAGCACAAACATACCTTTCCCTTTTTATCCATCGTTTATCCTTAATCCTTGTTTGAATAAATCACTGATATGAATCAATTATCACTACTTCAATACTGAAGTATTTCAAGCCCAAATAATCTGTACACAAAACCGCAGTAATTATAGTGTTAAGTAATCTCGAGGGCAAAAGGAGCCAATGTCAATTCCCTATAAGAAGTCCAGTATGTTAAAGAAGAAGCTATTCAAGAATAATAATTTCATAATGAACTATAGATTTACTGAAAAACAATGTTATCTCTATGTTAAGCTCCATTACACGATTATTATACAAGTAGTTTTTAGCAACAATTGCTCAAAAATAAAAAGGACGGCTTGGCGACCAGTTAGAAATATTAACGTTTCAGAAATTGCTAAAAATTTTAGCACAAAAATATAACACTTCTGCGTATCGTATTTAGTAGGTTTCAGCTAAATCAATCCTATAATTAGCACAGTTGGCAATTAGGCAAGAACAAAATTAGGCATTTCGTCATATGTTACACATTGAGCAACTTCCACCACTTGCTTTCATAAACAATGAACTGAGAACAAGAGTATCCTTAGACTTTCCCTTAGCGCACTACTGGTTTTACAGCAAAGATATAAAATAATTAAGTAATTAATAATTATTTATTCTGTTGGTTACAGCTACGACTACATTACCGGTGTTTTCACAGAAACACCAAACATAGTTGTCTTCTGTGTGTAAGCACATGTACATCACTATTTTTGGTGATGCACATGTGCTATCGTTTGTTCACGTAAACCACCATTCCGCTTGTACCCTTCCTTGAACTGATTACCAGGAATTTGGCTCGCACCGTTTATGGACCCCTCACTCGACTCACCCGCTTTGATTTGGTTCCACGGTGCTTAATGTTGTCATGGACAATAGTAGCACTCTAATCGTAATGTTTTTATTCCTTCATAGCATTTATAATAGTATCTTATTATGATCAACTGATCTAGTCTTCACCCAGCATGCATTCATGATTGTCTCAAATAAGAATTTGTAGTTTTTGATGGCAACAATTTAAGAATTTGTAGTTTTTGATGGCAGCCGGCGCGGATTTTAGAATAACCTTCCATCACCCTGGGAATTTTCCTTCAAAGCTGTCAACACTCGGTCCTCCAAGGTGGTCACCCACAAAGTACTAACCGAGGCCGATATAGCTTAACTTCGATTATTGACGCGCAACCAAACCAAGTGCGCTAAATTTATTAGTTATTAATAAAATTTATTCTACAAAAATGATTCGAATGGCAGCTAGGCAATTTTGATTTGGCAACCTTGTGTGACCCTTTAAAATAAATGTAAACAAACAGTTATATATTTTTTATTTCTTTTTTAAAAATAATATTATGCTAAATTTTTATATAGAAAATTTGACGTTATCGTTAGATAAGTGTTGGCATCAATTTCTATAATTACACGTAAATTTTTAGCTTTCTTCTGAAATATATAAAGCGAGAAACAGTTCTGCTCAAGAATATTTACGCAGGAAAATGTTTAATCAATTCATAATAAATAAACATAATAAACCTTGGGTCAGAAGGCACAATTGTTTGTTTAAGACCCACATAAAATAAAAATTACAAACTTACCTACGCAACTAACATAGCATAACATAATTAGAATGTTTACAAAATAAGATGTACTAGAATTTCAATCTTCAACAGAACATGGCCTACACATGTTCAAAACCTACACAGTTTCAAGACCTACCCATCATCAAAACTACTTTTATTTAAAATCTTGTCAATATAAGAAATCCAGAAATGATATAGATTTAGAAAGTAGTAATTTACTCAATTTTTCTCTTCATTCTAGACTTTATTTTTATTTTTTTCAGAAGTAGCACATTTTCTCAATCTCGCCTTGGATTACTATGGCAAGCGTCAGCAGCCTACTGAGACTGACTCAGAATGTTTGTCGACTCTCGAGGTATCCATGTGTACCTTACTTGAAGTAGTTTTAAGAATATTTATTAACCCTATGTATAGTTTTAGTTTTATTAAATATTATTTCCTATCTTGAAACTCTTGTACTTAACAAATTTACAATAACTGTTGTTTTTAACATCTTGTGTAACTGCTGTTTGTTTCAATTGTAATCAGTCTCTCTCTCTCTCTCTCTCTCTCTCTCTCTCTCTCTCTCTCTCTTAAAATTAACGAAGGTCCACTTTATTTAACACATTAGATTGCAATTTAAATTGCTTTCTTAATTGATTTGAGGATCTATATTATATTATTATTATATTTGAGAATCTATATGTGATATCTGGAGCAACTTCAAGACTGGCCTCGCTTTCTAGAAACATTGTGAAGCCTGCAACCTGCATGCTAATGGCTTTCTATAATATTACATTTATGATTATATGTTAGACCAATAGCTGGAGTAAAGAAGTATCATGATGTCAGAAGTACAAACAAGTATATATTTGGAGGATCAATTCAATCACATGCTCTAGGTTTGTAGTTTTTCTCTATTTCGCTCTATCCCTGCACCTGTTTGAAAATAAACTATTTTATGTCTGTGTCATTACAAGTGCGATAGTTGATTAATTTATAATGCATGATACTTTAAACTCTGTCAGGAAATTTAATAGAACTCTGTCAGAAAATTTAATTGAACTCTGTCAGAAAATTTAATTGAACTCTGTCAGGAAATTTAATTGAACTTTGTCAGGTAATTGAATGGAACTCTGTCGGGAAATTTAATAGAACTCTGTCAGGAACTTTAATGTAACACTGTGTTGGGAAATTTAATAGAACTCTGTCAGGAAATTGAATAGAACTTTGTCTGGAAATTTAATATAGCTATGTTAGGAGACTTTTTGATTGATTGATTTGTTGGTTAATTGATTGATTGCTTAACAGTCTGCAGCAGGCGGTCTATGTTTATACAAGTTCAAGACACACCAAATCCAAACAGTTTGAAGTTCATACCTGGATGTGAAGTGCTGAAGGAAGGCACTATGGACTTTCCTAATCCCAAAGTTGCCAGTGGCTCTCCTTTAGCAAGGTTCTACGATAAATAATTTTAACTTTTAAATTTCGTATTTATAGAATACTTTACATTGAATATTTAAAAATAGGTAATTTAAAAAAAAATATTAATTTGAAAAAATAGTTTAAATTGTTAATGGTTTAATATTTTTTTTCAAGAGTGCTTCATATTGAAATATATGAATATATATATGATATATAAATAGAGTCTCTAACATCATCCTAACATAATAAACAAATGTACTGCTATGTACTTTATTGTACTATACAACCGCATCTTTTACTACTCTGTAGTACAATGTTTCAAAATTGTACATCATTGTACAATTTTAAGATTAGGCGATGATTTTGTGTCAGGTTCTTTACCCGAAGGTGTTGTCAGCGATGTAGAAATATTACTTTGATATTTGCTTTCTAATTTCAGAGCGATTTTCAGAGTAAAAGGCGTTAAAGGCGTTTTCTTCGGCTCCGATTTCATAACAGTCACTAAGGTTTAGAATTCTGCATGTTCTAATCTATTATATGTCAATTAATTAATGACTAATTTCTAATCTGACTGCTGTGGAGTTACTTTAGTTTTAATTTTGGAATCATGGAACTCTCAGTATAATAAACATATTTTTTACAAGCAGATAATTAAAGTAGTTTTAAGATAATTCAGTAGTTAATTAAGGTTTTCCTCAAGGCTATATTATTGTAATTCTCTGAGCTATGTTGTGCAGGAAGATGATGATGTGGAGTAGTCTGTACTGAAGATGATGATGATGATGATGTAATATGTTGCACAGGAAGATGATGATGTTGACTGGTCAGTATTGCAGATGATGATGATGATGATGTAATATGTTGCACAGGAAGATGATGATGTGGAATGGTCAGTATTGAAGCCAGACATATTCGCCACAGTGATGGATTTCTTCACAACCGGTCAACCCGTCGTTAATGAAACGGTCGCAGGTTAGTAGATCCCCTTAAAATTTGATAAATGGATCTTAAAAATCGTAAAAAATCTAAACTATTGTGAAATATTACAATATAAAAGATAAATATATATAATTTTAATTGTAAAAATTAATTCAAAGCTATTTAATCAATTTTATTATAAAAGATAAATATATCCT
>CAJHZI010000455.1:0-5000 GCA_905160935.1 Enchytraeus crypticus | reverse complement strand
CCAATATCCCCAACCAGGTTTTTCAAAACTATGCACACGCCCTCTCTCTCACGCGTACAAACACACACACACACATACACACACATAAATACACACACAAATACAAAACAGACAGGCAGGAACACATACACGTAAGATCAACAGGACAAATTTTATGGTAGAATTAATAGAAACGGGCGTATTTACAAGCAGATAAAATAGTTCGGAGTCTATCTCCAATAAGAAAGTTTTCCGTTTGGCGATTGTTTAATTTATAATTTTTATAAAATAACGCGCGCGACCATTTTTATTCGAGGGCTGTATGCCGGTGGCTTGTAGACAAGATCCCCGACTTGGATCTGTAGGTGCAGGGTCGAATCCCGTACCCAATGCATCACTGGCATGCTTTACAGACAGAAAACTGACGTTAAACTTTTGAATTTAAGTTTTTAGCTATATTAACATTTAACGTCTTTAGTTACCGGTTAATTCGTGAAGAGGTTTATAAATATTCTGCTGCAGAACAACCAGCTATCAATCCATCAATTGATAAGGATGTAACGTCCGGTTCCTTTCCAAAAGGCAAAGTCAGGAACGGTAGGAACCTTATAAATGCTGTGGTCTTAAACAATGTTTGACCATTTATTACCATCGTCATCAACATCATCCCAGCTCAATCAGGATCTGGATTTGAAAATTATATAGATATTTCTGGAGCCTTGGCGCTCACCAACTGAATGCCCTTTCTGACGTTAGTTTGGTTCTTAGTGTTTTGTCGCCTTTTACGACACCTGCAGTCCACGTCTGTTATTCAGCACCCGGACACAACACGGGTAAATGTTTGAGCATTAAAGTAACAACAAATTCTACAATACAATAGCAATCGTCGATTAATTTAAGTATTAATTGGTCAGTTTTTAAAAAAAGTCCCAAGCGTTGTGAGCTAAGATGAGACATTTCAACTAGTCACATCCTCTGACGATTGCTTAACCTAAATACATTACCGCTACTGATCGATCCGTAACAAGAATTAAATATAAATCTCTCGGATTTCACATTCTCATGATGACGTAACTGAGCGAGGTGATAGGAAATATTTACGTCGTACGTCAGTGTTTTTTGCTGTTAAAATCTTGTCGGTAGGAAGAGGAAGAGCTCAGTTGACGATGACGTCACCACTTATTGCGTAGCGGTTTTAATTGCATCACTATTTGTCGCTGGTAGGAAGCGGCGGAGCTTAGTTGGCGATGACGTCACCATTTACTGCTTAGCGCGTTCTAATTACGTCATTGTTTGATGCTGACAGAAGAAGGAGCACAGTTGACGATGACGTCATCATACCTGAGCGTTTGAAAGTAGGTCATTGACCTCTTCCACGCCCATGCTGGCCTGGCGACCTCTCCTGTACGTGGCGTGGAGGTACCCTGCGTACCGTATGCAGCTCAGCATCTGTACCAGAGTTAATTGAAAACTGATCAATTATGTGTATATATATATATATATATATATATATATATATAATATTACACTAAGATATATATAATATTATACATATATATATATATATATATATATATATATATATATATATATATGTATATCAGCCTATATATATACAGTATATATATATATATATATATCAGCCTATATATATATATATATATATATATATATATATATAATACTACATATATATATATTTATATATATATATATTATATCAGCCTATATATAATATATACAGATCTATATATATATATATATATATATGTATATATATATATATATATATATATATATGTATATATATATATGTATATCAGCCTATATATATATATATATATACAGTATATATATATATATATATATATATATATATATATATATATATATATGAGATATAATAATAATACTAATAATACTCATCTTTTCTTTGGCAAAGGCTCTCCATGACTTTGCAAAGATTTAATGCAGTCTGCTTCAATAATTCTTTTAGGCCGATTGATGACCTCGAGTAGCCGGGCTCTCTTATATATATATATATATATATATATATATATATAATAGAATATATATTATATATTATAATATATATATAAGAGAGAGAGAGAGAAAGAGAGAGGGAGACCTAAAGGAAGTAATAGTTGGACGCCTATTCTTGTCAGGAGCTCAATGAATATACCTATAGTAGTCTAACCTGTCTTGCCGCGGGTTGATTTAAATGGTAGGCGCTGTATAGAGAAAATCTGAGGGAAGGGTGTTAGAAACCAAGCGTTTATCCCTCTCTCGAAAACCATAAGGTGATGGAGCGAGCACTAGATTTGAACCCCGAGGCTACCTATCCTCCATCGAGCAATTAGCCGATATACTACATGATCAGACTTAGACGATAGATAGAAAGAAAGAACGAAAGAAAGAAAGAAAGAAAGAGAACATTAGGGAGATTTCAAATTCAGTCATAAAGTGTATTATCAATGCAGTGGTCTCAGCATCGAGGCATAAGAATAAACCAGGGAGCCTGGCGTTCTCTCCACTCTATGTTCTCCAGTTAGGTGTGGCACAATGTAGGAGGAAATGAAGTAGATAATTAGATGACGTTAAGAAAGCGAGCCCGTCACGTAATGTCAAAAGCTATGAAAATCCTCACGTAGAGCCCCTTAACCAGTTTCTACTAAAATAAACATTCTCATTCATTCGTTCTCTTGTACAGTGTAGTGACAGGGCCAAGGTACATATTCCTACGCAGTCTGCTTTAAAACTGAAAGCTCTCCGCTTGCCTTGGATATTGGACATTGTTTTGATCTCGCTTTCTCTTGTGGTCTCTGTATACTCAGTCGTCATCGTATGGTGTTTTTGCGCCTGTTTGTGCAGAGTCTGAGAGACATTCCTGACGTTGCCTTATTGCGAGGAATCGGACGTTAAATTCTTATTGATTGATTGATTAGTAGGTCTACATCGTTCAAGAAGTTGATACAATCACAAAGGTTAAGCCTTTCAATTAACACACCGAACGTAATACAGCCTTTATCTTGTGAATTTTATGTAATCAATGGTGATTTCTTCACTTTCTTCAATTGTCGTCTCCTACGATCTGACTGGAATCAGTGGCGAAGTTGGTAAGATACTCGTCCGCGGATCAGTATGTGCAGGGTTCAAATCCTGGGCTCACCCGTCACTGACATCACTTTCGAGTGAGGAAACTGACGTTAACCTTAGCTTTACCAGCTTTACGATCGACACGTGCAGTCTACTGTTCGTCTATTTTGTAGTGGACCGGGTATAACACCAGAAAGAGTAAACATGTGCTTATGTTACTCCCGAACTTAATGGTTAATATTGAGTACACATCTATACCTACTGCAGCAAGTTTTATTGAATTATTGATGGTTTGATTGATTGGTTGCTTGATTAACGGTTAACTGATTGATTGATCAATTGATGATAGACTGATTAAATGACTGTTTGATAAGTTGATCGATTGGCTATTTTACATACGTAATGCCTATATCTGCAGGCTAAGGTAACGAAGATGATAATGGCGAAGGTAAGGCCTATCCAGGCGAATACTGCCAGGGCGTCTTTCTGACCGTTGTCATACCAGTGAATGCTCATCACGTGACTATCTCCATGGAGATTAGTAACACCTCGTACTGTACGAACAATACAATACAATACAATGCAATACAATACAATACAATACAATACAATACAATACAATACAATACAATACAATACAATACAATACAATACAATACAATACAATACAATACAATACAATACAATACAATACAATACAAAACAATACAATACTATACAATACAATACAATACGATACGATACAATACAATACAATACGATACAATACAATACAATACGACGCAATACAATACAATACTATACAATACAATACAATACTATACAATACTATATAATACAATACAATACGATACGATGCGATACAATACAATACAATACGATACATTTCAATAAAATACAACACAATACAATACGTACGATTCCATACGGTATGGTACGGAACTTTAAGATACGATACGATACAGTACTATACAATAAAACGCAATACAATTCAATGCAGTGCAATGCATTGGATTGCAATGCGAATCGACGCAATAGAGTGAAATGAAAGACAAGGTTTTTCAACGACATACGACATCATGCAATTGAATAATGTACAATATAATAAAAGCAACGCAATACAGCATAATGAAACTTTAACTTGTGTACAAATGGCTAAGCCATTTGTACACAATAATAGGAACAAAGAAAATCCTTACTTGGAATTTTTCGGCCAAGATGGATCACATAGTTGTGCCGCGTGAATCCAAAATTGTACTCTGCACTATCTGCAATAAAAAAGTAAACACACATTATAGTGAAATGATCAACTATGTTGATATCTATCACTTTTTATACCACATGTTTAAACCGTTAGGCAATTTATTCCATTTTCCGTATTAACCAGTCCAGTGGAAGTCCGGATTTTATTCTCAGATCAGCGCGACTGGGATTCGAACCCACGAAGGTTCAATTCACCTCAGGATCTGTCATTTAAAATTTCAGAACGTTACCCCTACGCTATTACAACACACAATGATACACACACAGACACAGGCATACAAGCACACACACAGGCAAACACCTACACAAACGCACGTTACATTTAAAACAGAAATTTTAGCAGATCAATACTAAATGATCAATATTACATGATTATATTAAAACGTATTTAGATTAATAACGGCATCAAAGTAATTTAACACCATAACTCGGCTACAGAGAAATAACTCTATTTATTCCTAATTTATTTTAGTTATTTACTTTATTTGTAAGTTATTAACTATTAACTAGGTATAAATAATATAGCTTAGGCTTATAATTAAGTTTTAACCTAGTGATTCTTTAGAATTCATTAGAATTCATTAGTTTAAACACAACATATGGCAATATATATATATATATATATATATATATATATATATATATATATGTATATATATATA
>CAJHZI010000454.1:1877500-1942493 GCA_905160935.1 Enchytraeus crypticus | reverse complement strand
CGAAGGAATGAAAATTGGAGGTACAAATTTGTAAAGGGTGTAAGATTTGCGAGATGATCAATCAAGGTATGATAGATAGTAGCGAAATAAATGGGTTTATATAAAATTGTGGCAATACTGCATTGCATTAAATTATAGAATGAAAGTTAATATAAAGAAAACCAAAGTGATGAGAGTGTCTAGGAAAGGAGGAAAAGTCAATGTCGAAATTTACGGTATGAATTTAGAACAGGCAAAGAGTTTAAAATATATAGGACAGACAGTAACAGAAGACCGGAAATGTGGAACAGAACAAAAAGTAAAATTGTTCAAGTAAATGAGGCCTTCAGTAAGAGGAAAGAATTACTTACAATAGGTTGAAACCACGAAGAGAACTACAAAGATAAAGATTGTTAGGACTTTAGTGTCGACCACGCTACTGTTGTGAAACATGGATGTTAAGAAAGGAGGATATTATAAAACTAGAAGCATTCGAAATGCGCTAGAGATAATTCATAATATTATATTCCTCAGCAAAAGGTATTGTGTAGAGTTCCTCAGGGTTCAGTACTGGGACCTAAACTTATAATATATTTATAAGTCTAAGAACTCTATTTAATATAAAGTTGAAGTTGGGAAAAGTTCCGGATGAGTTTGGTGTTGGCATTACTATGCCAATACCAAAATTTAAGGGGCACAAAAGAAACTTGTCTGCTGACGACTTTCGGGAAATAACGATATGCCCAATAATATCAAAAAATTTTGAATACGGTATTTAAGATATGTTAGTTTTGAAACCTCCACAAGGCAATTTGGATTTAAACAAAAAGTCGGATGCACTAACGCCTTGCATAATCTTAGAAAAGTTGTTAATTACTTCAATAATAGAAACACTACAGTAAATAGTGTGGTAATTGATCCGAAAAAAGCTTTTGATAAATGCAATGGTTATGGAATTTTATGTAAGTTGCAGAACAGAGGTGTAAATAAATGTGTATTAAATGTGCTAGAAAATTGGTTTTCCAAAAACTCTACAACTGTTAAATGGAAAAATTGTATGTCTAATTGTGTGCCTCTATTATCTGGTGTTAAACAAGGAGGAGTTCTGTCACCCATTTTATTTACATTATTTGTGGATAATATATTGAGTGTATTAGAGCAATCTACTTTAGGATGCTTTGTTAATTATAAATGCTTTAACAGCCTCATGTATGCTGATGATATAATTTTGATTAGTGCATCGGTTACTGATTTACAGCTTATGTTTGATATATGTGATAATGTTTTCAATGAGTTAGATTTGCCAATAAATGTGTCAAAATGCCATTGTATAAGAATAGGCCCAAGGTGTAGCTATTCATGCTCACCTTTAAGTATTCAAGGAGTTGCAATTAATTGGGTGGAATCTATTAAATACTTAGGAGTCACTATTTGTAAGGCAAAAAATTTTTAATGCCAATGGGAAGAATCAAAAGGGAAATTTTTTAGAGCTGCTAACACCATTTTAGGAAGGCTGGGAACAAAAGCATCTGAAGATGTCATTCTTAAACTGATTGATAGTAATGGTGTATCACCAATGCTTTATGGCACTGCTGCTGCCACCTTGCGAGATTCAGACTTAAAGAGTATGAGTAGAGCATATGACAGTATCTTTGCGAAAATCTTTCATACGACTGACAAGGAAGTAATTATGTGGTGTCAATATTATTTTGGTTTTTGGCCTTTGAGTATCTTATATGAATACCATAGATATAATTTTTTAAACAAATTAGTATTAGATGCCAAAATTATTAAAGGAATCGAATTAGATCATCCAGATTATTTAGAATTTGAAAGTTTACAAAGGAAATATAATATTTCGTTTGTTAATTCTGTTGCTAAAGTACGATTAAAATTTTGGATCTACGTTGACAAAATGCTACATATTGAATATTCTAATGAATAGTTGAGTTGATTTGATTCTGTTTGTCACTTGTAAACTGAAATAGACAATTGATACATATCATAAGGACTCGAATGCAAATTCAGGTTAGAAATATTATAGAACAATGATCACCTACTCTTCTCTACCACTGTAAATACCACCAATTAAACTGCTTTGTAGTTTACAGTCAATAGCCCATTGTAGAAGTACTGAGAATTACCGTCATTCTACTCTCTGATCAGCTCGACCTGGAAGTGATCTTAAGACTCCAGGAAGAGCCATTTATATTTCAAGACGCCGACTCCACACACAGAAATATTCAGACATTGTAAAAACTTTAATATAGAAATATACATTTCTGCGCTATCTTCAGAAATCATTAAACAATAATATCAAATTTCCATCAATTCACAGACTTTGAAAAGGTGCCTGGTCTGTTGCACGTAAGAGATTCTACTCTAATTAGAGACTAACAATCCAGCGTTCCAAATTAAATAATAAATTCATAACCTACCACTTTTCCAAGTCTCAATGATCTCGTCCTCAATTTCTCCAACATTATTCTGAAACAAAATATAAAACCTTCATTTACTTAAAGTATTGGAGTATTAAAATATTACTGTGCTTTCAAAAAAAATTACCTCCCTATGTTGAGCCTGGGTGTGATTGGGATCACTGCAGCATAGGGCAACCGCAAAACATGCTGTCGAGTGTATGTAAGAGGCAACTAAGGCAGTAGCTAAGGATGGTAGAGGGGGCCCACCTCGCCATGAAATATTCCCCCAGGATCAAATATCAGTTAATCCTTGATAGAACTGAGTAACTGAGAGAGAGAGAGAGAGAGAGAGAGAGAGAGAGAGAGACAGAGAGAGAGAGAGAGAGAGGGGGAGGGAGGGAGGGAGAGAGACTGAGCATTAGCAAAGTATGTAGTCCATATATATAGTTAAAAATTATTATGTAATTTACCAGTAAGCAATAGTAGCTACATAAGTTCAAAATAAGTCAACAGGTTTTGGTCACCGAAGTGGGCGTGGCTAGAATTTCACCGCGTGGGCGTGGTTCAAGAGTCCAGGATTGGTCAGACAAGCCTACATAAGTCAGTCAGGTTTGAGACGCCTAAGAGAAGTTGACAAAACACGTGAAAAGAGGTAATGAGAAAGAAAAATATGTGCTGGATAGTAGAAACGAATCAGATTTTTTGTCTGGACCGTGTAGACGGTAGTGGCATATCTAACCTCAGTGTCATATTAAAACTAATGGAGCGCCTGGTGGCAGATCAGATACGTACTCATCACGACAAATTTAGGTTGCTACCCATCCCTCAGTCTGCATACAGAGCCAATCATTCCACAGAGACAGCTGTACTTAAATCCACTCTGATATCCTTAGCGCTATTGACTCCGGTGATATTGGAGAGTTAGTGTTGTTGGATCTTTCATCCGCCTGTGACACTGTCGATCACTGCGCATTGATTGAGAGATTGGAAGTATCGTGTGGACTTCTTGGGTCAGTGCTGAGTTGGTTCACTTCAAATCTTAGTGAACGAACTCAGGAAGTAACATACAACGGACATCAGTCCTCAGCAAAGGTATTGTGTAGAGTTCCTCAGGATTCAGTACTGGGACCTATGCTTTTCACGCTGTACATTGCTGACCTAGCGAACATCATCCAGCGTCACGGGTTCAAGTCACACCCCTCTATGCAGACGATGGTCAAGTCTACGGGCATTGCAAACCTGACGATGCTGAAATGTATCTATCTCGAGTATCCCTTTGCCTTGAGGATATCTACCCCTGGATATGTTCCAATCGTCTTCAGCTTATTATGTCTAAAATAGAAATGATGTGGTTAACCTCTAGTCGTAGACAACATCTGCTCCCTACCTTACCGCTACGGATAGCTCAAAGTGAAGTACTACCTGTCTCCTGAGTTCGAAATCTAGTTTATCTAGACTGTGACACTATGATGACCTTTCATATTAAGAGAACTGTCTGTACCTGTTTCGGTGTACTCAGGGCTCTTCGATGTGTACGTCAATCTGTACCACGACCAATACTTCTGACATTAGTATCCACTTTAGTATTGTCACGACTTGACTATGGTAACTCCACTCTTTATGGCTTACCAGAAGTTCATTTAAATAGGTATCAGTCGGTTCTGAATGCAGAAGCGAGACTTGTCCATGGCGGTTGTAGAGGGATCACGTCACTCCGTTGCTAATGCAGTTGCATTGACTAAAGGCACGACAACAGGTGACATTCAATATTGCATACCTCAAGACAACACTTATATACTGATTACAATAAGACGAAAATAATTTACATAAGACAACACGTTATGCTGGAGACTTGTTCAATTAGATTCTACTGGGTTACTAACATCGTTTCTACAGCCGTGTTGGACGAGCACTCTAATAAAGTCTGTAATCGTCAGCATACCTAAGCACATACATTACACAACAAAACTAATACAGCAGATTAATAACAACACTTACTTTAAAAAAACTAGCCATAAACGATACAATACAAAAATGTAAAAGAAATATTCTTACTCTAAGATTATCGCATGCTCCGACAACTTGCAGGTTCATGCTACATACTTCTTCTGTGGCTACTCTAGCTACAAAGCATTCAATCGCTAAATGGTATTTTTGTATCATTACTTAATTTTAGATTTATTATTATTATTTTTGTATTTATTACTATTATTTTTGTATTATTATTTGGCATGATAAACAGCTTGTGTATCAACTTACAAGCTTAGTTGCTGTTCTAATGGTTTTTGTTATTTCCTCCATACCTTCAATATTAGTAACCATTGCCTATTGCTGTCTGATAGAGCAGGTTGATGTTAGCACGTATGTAGGAATAATTTTTCAACACCACTAAGGTCAAAATATAAAAGAAAAAGCTTTAAAAGGCCTAAAGTCATCTTTGAGATTTTAAAAACGGCTCGTTGTTGAATAACTTAACTCCTGCTTAGATGAGTTTTAACTTAGATATGTATGGTATACAGTTGGTACATGTATATTCAGCAACATTACAACTGGGCAGTAATAATAATAATAATAATAATAAAGACTAATAGTAAACTCTCATTATAGTGAAATGATCAACTATATTGATATCTATCACTTTTCATCATCATCACCATCATCATCATCATCATCTTCCCTTAAATCCCAGTTGAACTATGGTCGGGATACGAATAGACCTTCTTTTGATATCCATCACTTTTAGTACCGTATATTTAACCGTTGGGCAATTTAGACTATTTTCCGTATAATCAGTCCAGCAAATGTCCGAGATTTTACTCTCCAATGAGCACGGCTCAGATTCGAACCCACGAGGGTTCAATCCACCTAAGGTTCTGTCATTTAAAAGTTCATGACGTTATCCCTACGTTATTAAGACATTCTATTCTATTAAAAAATAGGTATATCTATAAAGCGTCGCTCTATGTATAATGCCACAGTTGCGCTGGGTACTATATTAGCTTCATCTTCTTTCTTCTAGTGCACTGCCTAAATGCAGGTCCATAGCATATAACTCTTCCAACCAATTCTATCCTCAGCCTTCCTTTTCATATCCATATATGAATTTGCTATCAGATCATGCAGCAATGAAGAACTTCATGAGAGTCAGATATTGAATAGCAGGGCATGCATATTTTTCATGTCCTTCTTAATTACCGCATCCCACGTCAATTGTGGTCTATCTCTCTCTAGCTTAACATCCAGTTCTTCTCACTAAACTCTCTTAACTACATTCTCATCTACCTTTCTCACAATATGCCCATACCATCTCAATCTCGACTGAGCTCACCTATCCCCTATCCCCTCAACATTCAAATTCATCCTCACATATACATTTTCCATTCTGTCCTTCCTAGTTTTTCCACACATTATACGTAATATTATCATTTCTGCCACATGTAAACGCTGTAAATGTTCCCTTTTTAGTGCCCAACATTCCAAACCATACATCATTACTGGCCTTACCACAGAAGAATAAAATTTGCCTTTCAATCTTAGTGGTATTTTCCTATCACACAGCACTCCGCTAGCTGGCATCCACTTTGCCTACCCAGCCTGAATCCTACTAGTAACCTCCTTTTCGAACTCCCCATCATCCTCATTACTGACCCCAAATACTTAAAATCTGTTACCTGTACTAAGTTGACGCTAACTACTTAAAATATTAAATACAATTATAGGAAGTTGATCAACGACAGGCATTTAAATAAGCTGGTTTACATATATCAAATTTATATTCAAACTAGAAATCTCTTACCGATAAAGTCTCTTTTAGTACCGTCCCATAAAGGAGCAGCCCTAACTCCGTTGTAGGTAAGAGCGTAGAAGGCTTTCTTGACCTGATGGCAAATATGTAGGTAGAAATTAGCCATGCACATTAAAGCTAAAGAACTGTGACTTTATCAAAGATAAAGCACTGATTGGGTAAAGGTCTCTATGTTGACAAAACTGGCTACTATGCTATGTCTTGTATAAATGTAACGTTTTCTAAAGCCTCGTTAAAAATAAGTAACATTAGCCAAGTTTAAAAATGATACTGTAAGATCTTCTGTGAGCCAGGGTTTTGTAGAGAAAAAAAAATTAAATTAAGAAAATTAAGCTAAATGTCAATATTCGCAGTTTACCAGGTCGAAAAATTTAAAAAAATTGCAAAAACTTCTCCAATATGCAGACTTTTTATTCTTCACAAAGACTGAATCAGAAATTTTTACTATATAACTACAAAATTCAGCAACTTATACACCACGAGTACATCGACACCTGCAACACGGACAATTCTAACATCCACTCTCTCCCCTCATAATGTACCTACGCAAAGTGAGTTACGCAAAACGACTGTGATGCAGTTGTGAAAAAGTTAAAGCTAAACAAAGATGTTTAAAGAATAGAATTTATTGATCATGGAAATGAAGTGAAAAATTGCAAACATTATGATATAAAGAAAAATGAAGGAGGTACAATGATCCAGGCAAAAACAGAGAGACAGAGAGAGATTGAAACAGAAAATAGATGAAGAACAGAGAATGAGAGAAGGGCATGCCTGAGTTTTTATATAGGACTACCTGGATATCTGTAGCGCCTAGTACAGGCCTACAGATGAGGCTGAATGCTCCTCACGGCGTAAACTGAAGACCACTTCTATGTTGATCTTCTATGAGATATTGCGAGATAGTCAGTTATTAAATTCATAAGAAATAATGAACTCAAGTATAACTAATAGTCTTACATTGAGCTGAGTATCAAAGACAACGAGTTTGGTGCTGGTAGGAATGACATCATAGCATGTATGAAACTTCAAGAAACTCAAGTACATCGGACTGTCTGGTTTCTCAGCTGTACATACACAAACATTAAAGGACAAATTTATTAATATAAATTATTATACATAATTAATTGTTGCAAAATTAAACTATTCATCTACTGAGTTAATCTGTCATTGTTCAATGCATTGCAATTTATATCTGCTGTACAAAGCTAGAGAGTTAAGGCGCTACAAGGCTTCATCGTCGTCATCATCATCTTATCTTCTCTTGAATGCAAGTTTAACTAGGGACGGGATTAGAAAATTTGTTGCAATTTCTGGACCATAGGCGCTCACCAAACGAATGCCCTTTCTGATGTTGATTTGGATCCTAGTGCTTTGCCGCCTTTTACGACGTGCGTTCCATGATTAGTCTATTCTTCAGCAACTCAGACACAACAAAGCTTATCGTGCTAATATAAATAAATTTAAATTCTAACAACAAAGTTACTCACCGTGTTGTGTTCGGGTTGTTTGAAGAATAGACCAACCGGTGACTGCATGTGTCGTAGAAGGCGATTAAAGCACTAAGATTTAAACCAACATCAGAAAGGGTATTCGGTTGGTGAGTGTCTAGGCTTCAGAAATTTCAACAATGAATGACATTTCAACAGAAATTTGCTAAGACGAATGAAAGAGAAATAAGGGATTAACTGATGACATGATGTGAGACAGAATGTCAGCAATGATGTGGATGCAAGTGTAATCTATCGGAGCTCGCTGCCTGTTGGAGTTATCAATAGCGAAGATAAAATTAGTCATAATTAGATTGATAGTAACCCGAGAGAATCTGTAAAGTAATCTAAATGGTCAACCCGAGAGAATCTGTGAAGTAATCTAAATGGTCAACCCGAGAGAATCTGTAAATCAATCTAAATGGTCAACCCGAGAGAATCTGTAAAGCAATCTAAATGGTCAACCCGAGAAAATCTGCAATGCAATCTAAATGGTCAACCCGAGAGAATCTGTAAAGAAGTCTAAATGGATCTTAAAACAAGCATGTAAGTGATTTCTTACCTATTACTGCCATTATTATTTAAATTTTCTAGCAATGGCATATAAACTGTTTGTGTCAGAATTTAAAGTTACTAATTGGTTGTTATGTCTATGCAGTTCATCTGTAAAGCAATCTAAATGGTCAACCCGAGAGAATCTGTAAAGCAGTCTAAATGGATCTTAAAACAAGCATGTAAGTGATTTCTGACCTATTACTGTCATTATTTAAAGTTACTAATTGGTTGTTATGTCTATGCAGTTCATCTGTAAAGCAATCTAAATGGTCAACCCGAGAGAATCTGTAAAGCAGTCTAAATGGATCTTAAAACAAGCATGTAAGTGATTTCTGACCTATTACTGTCATTATTATTACTTGAAACTCTGATCATAAACCTTTGCTGGGGTATACATACAATTTAACAATTTATTTCTACATTTTCTAGAATCGATAACAAAACTTGTGAACATATAAAACACTACAAAACACTAGTTAACACATATTTTAAATCAAGACAAAGGTCATTGACTTGTTAACTACAGCGCTCTAAAGGCCTATAAACGCTTAGCAGACACAGTAAAAGTAGAAATAGGCTCATAAACAATATGCATATAAACAGGATGTCTAGAATATTCTGGTTCAGTTGTTCTGTATAACAAGCAATAAACTCTAAACAGCACACAACTAGTTATGCACTTTCACTTAAGTCACTAAACCATAACAATATATTTGTACCAACACCCTGAAATCAAAGTTATCTGAAATGGGTAGATACGTAAGAGCTGAAACCATTACTTTAATTTTATAATTTTAATAGTATATCGCACTTATCACATATGAAGCTACGTGTCTATAAACAAACAAAATATTATGGTCTTGACCAATGTACTAAACACGTGGATCTCTATGTTCAATGTCGTATAAAATTCAATATAGGTTCCTTAGCTGTCAAAGGATTAAATTATGGTAAATCATCCTAGCAACCTGTTATCTATCTATAAACTCTCTCGTAGTCTTCGTTCCTTCAGTAAAATCTTCTTACTGTACCGGACATTAGATCTGCCCTTGGAAGGCGCTCATTTTCTGCATCAGCATTATGAAATTATCATAGATTCTCGATTTTGTAATTGCATTAGCGCTTTCCTAGGTAAGCTAAAATATTCATCACCTTCCACCATTGGACAATATTCTGATCCTCTTGCCTAGGAGTATGGGCTGTCCGATCTAGCTTCTCTTCCATATTTGTATACTAAGTAGCCATCGTGTGGCGAGTTGACGTCTGTTTATGCAGAGTCTGCATGAGACGTCTGTGACCTTGTTTTAAGGCAAGGAGACGGAAGTTAAATTCTAATTAATTGGTTGAAGATATCATGAAACTAGAAGCATTAAAAATGTGGATATGAAAAAGAATGGAAAACATTAACTGGACCCAAAAAATTATAAATGAAGAAGTTCTGGAGAGAGTTGGTACAGTTAGACAGTCCTAAAAGATTATTTTCTAATTCGTACATGAACCAAAGAGCATTAGTCAAACTCAGCAGAAGTTCATAGAGGAAGGTTAGGCATAAGTGAGGATATGAGGTTTGCAAATGATCAAGGCATTCTTACTAGTAGTATCATAATAAGATTGCCAAGGTTCATGGATGGTCTGAATGACACAGCATTGAGGTTTGACACTGAGATTAATATAAAAAAAGGTGATGAAAGTTTCCAGGAGTTACTGATATGTAAATATCACATTAAATATCACACCATTAGAACAGACAAAGCTTCAAATATCTAAGCCACATTATTACGGATAATGTAGTGTGAATACGAAATAAGATGTAGAATTGCACAGGCAAAAGAGATTTTCGGAAATAGGAAAGTACACCTAACAAAATGTATGAAGAAAAACACAAGAGATTAAGGTTGTGAAAACTTAGGTGTGGGCGATACTCCAGGACGGGTGTGAAACCTACTGACGAAGTTCTTGAGAGAGTCGGTACAGACAGTTAATAAATCTGATATGAAATAGATAGAAAAGTTAAATAGGATGTGAGGGAATGGGTTGCTGAAAGATGTGCATGTATACATGTAGTCAAAGGAAGGGTATAAGTGAAAGGTGCTATAGCTCAGCTAGTGGCTCGTTGGCATATTGATTGACATCAAATCAGGTGCGAGATTCAAATTCAGTGCTCTCCTCGTTACTGACATCCTATTAATTAAGAAACTGACGTTAAACTTAGCTTAACCTTTAAAGGTTGTACGACACAGATATGGTTAGCTGATTTAATAACAAACTCATAGATGTGACAAGGAAAGCTGAGATAAAACTGGTGGAAACGCTATCGGCCATGGACCTCGCGTCACGCAGTACACGAGAGCACACAAAATCAGGCTAATCTATAAAATATCTGCCAAAGCTTCCACAAAATTAATGCCGGGGAAATATATAATATTAGATCAATTAATCATATACTACTATCTAATACTGAATAAAATCTACCACGAAACAGTACTCGAAAGATCTGGTCAAAGAAAACTACATGAAAATAGTTATTAAAAGAAGGATGTGGTTCTTGTGCTATTAATAGTGAATGCCTGAAGATAGCTAGGAAAAACTACAATTAACTGGAAGCCAAATCAAGGCAAAGAAAAGAGCAAGGCCTACCAATACTTGGCTCACTAAGATCAACAAAGATCTGAGAACATTGAATATTTCATGGGAAGAGATTGCGTAGGTTGCTGATGGTTGTAGAAGTGAATGGAGGAATGTTGCCGCCCTATGTTCTGCTCAGAACGCAAGATATGATGATCATGAAAACAAAGAACATAAAACATGTACATGATTATCGTACACGAGTATTGTGCATCGTTGTTGTGGTTTGACATAAGAGAAATAAAGAAATATATCACAGGATGCCGGTATGGTTAATATACATGTACATTAGCAAAACTAATGGTCAAATATAATGTACCAAATATTTGCACAGAAGAATAGAGCAGAAAGACAACGATAAAACAGAATATACAGAAAGACGCAATGATAAAACAAACCAAACGGGTTCATTTCACAGTGTTCCTCTTCATGTGTCTTCGGAAGCTGTTCAAAACAACCACGCATACAATACTTTTAACAACTTTGCTATCAGAGCATCATATCACAGTTACTCCACGTTTCTCAGTCATCGAAAATTTTCTAGCAATGGCATATAAACTGTTTGTGTCAGAATTTAAAGTTACTAATTGGTTGTTATGTCTATGCAGTTCATCCTACAACTGATGTCTCAAGTGATGAACAAAAGATCTATAATGTCTAATATCTATATATATATATATATATTATATATATATATATATATCTATATATACATACATAATACATATATATATTATATATATATATATATATACATATATATATACATACATATATATATACATGTGTGTTGTATATATATATATATATATATATATATATATATATATATATATATATATATATATATATAATGTCCAATGATCTCAGAGTGCAGAATTAAGGTAATGCCATGAAGTTTTAACAAGCTGTTCCTCAGGTCAAGGGTCAGATTACCGGACAAGTTTATCGGAAAGTAGTAGCAAAAACAGAAACTTTACAGGACAGGTAATATGGACAGCATCGACTTTGGACAACTGACTATAAAATACTTAACTGCTTAAACAAGTGATCAATATTAAAAATGGTAGATATCACCAGAGATAATCATTTCACTTCAGTAAATATTTAATTATGTAGTTTATATGCAATTTTATAAATAGTTAACTTCTGCAGAATCTGAGTATAAAGCTCATGTCGTGTATCAAACAAAAAATAAGCTGCACTAACAATACAAGACATATTTACTCGAAACACTTGTGTTCCGCTATGCTGATCTCTCCAGATGATAACCTGGCGAGGCTCAAAGGCACTCAGACCGTTCCACGAGCCTGCACGTTAACAATCAGCGACTTAAAGACAACCAGTTAGATACATGGATGAAATATGAGGCTATACTAGCACTACGTGTACACCAGGGGTGTAGTCCCAAATAAATAAGTGGGAGACGTCTGGATCAGTGGCGTATGGCAAAATCTTGCTAAACTGTTTCCATGTTTTAGTGCTTTTTTATAAAACGGTTGCAAATTGCACATACAAAAGTATACAAAAACACAATAAAATTATGATTTTATCCCTGTTTGGGGTCGACATGAAGAGGACTAGATAGGAAATGGAACATTTGGGTTGACTATCCATTGGCCAGACACCACCAAGTGAACACGACTAGGTTTTTGTTTGCCCACTGGAAGAGAAAATCCATGTCGCAACACAGCCTCGAACTAGCTATCTCTCTTTCAAGAGGCGAGCTCTCTACCACTTTGCTAGGAGGTAATCGGCAAAAATGTTATTAATATAAATTGAAAATTTAGGTAGATTAGCCAAACACAGAAACAATTGTGAAATTACTAGAAACAATTAATGACTGAAAGACACTCAGTTACTCAGATATTAAAAGTTATTTTGAAACATAGTTAACGTGTAAAGGCCTAATGCTGAAGTACAGCGAGTCACGTGATCGGATTATTTTACATGGATTTGAGAAAAATAGTGGGGGACGCGTTCCCACGTTGCAAAAAAGTGGGGGTAAGGTGTCCTCTCGCCCCACTACACCACTGATGTACATTAGTACAGAAGAGATAAAAAATTATGTGGCGGTGACAGGTTTATCTGACATTCATGATAACGTACACAGGAAAAGACAGCTATCGAATTGAGCTGCTGCAAATGATTTTTGAAGTGCATTTTTCAATAGGTATTAGTTGCCCCATTTCAATGTTATATTGCAATATAACATTGAAATGGTGAAACTAACAATTGCTACTAACAATTGTTAGTACTTGATCGCATTAAAACTTTAAGAGCACACTGACTTTGCTTTGGCAGAATACCGGCAATGCTGCGACTATGATACAGTATAAACACAGCAAAATGAAATGAGATGTTTTAGTTATGAATTGATAATGATGTTAATATATAGAAATTTACAGAGATTTTAGAGTGCAAAGTGAGCTCCGTGGAGGACTTTGGAGACCGCGAAAGGGACTCGAAAACTTTAAGCTAACATGTGCTTTTAAATTGAATATTACTATAGATTTTAATATCGACCTTAAATCATATGTAGTGTTCAGATAATAACAAAGCCCGACGAGGAGTATTTTTATACATAATCATAAATGAGGAGAGATGTGAGAAATGCAAGTTAGACGTAATTATACTAACTATCCATGATTATGCAATAATAAATATAATTATACACAATGTGACGTGTTCTACACATTAATTGAATCGAAATTATAATTTTAACGATAAATGGTTTGAAGACGGATAGGGAGGTTAAAAGAAAATTTATTTTAACATTTTAAGCTGCTTATATATACATGTATATATATACATGTATATATACATGTGTATATATATATATATATATATATATATATATATATATATATATATATATATATATATATAGAGAGAGAGAGAGAGAGAGAGAGAGAGAGAGAGAAGGGAGAGAGAGAGAAGAGAGAGAAAGAGAGAGAGAGAGAGAGAGAGAGAGGAGAGATAGAAGTTATAACATTTTGAACCCATACGCGGCTACATACCACACACGAACGGTGGACTGGCTGAGAACTGTAAGGAAATAAACACAAGCCAGAAACAGTCATTAAGCCACAAAAATGTACACTTCAGCTATCTCTCTCTCACTCTCTTTGAATTGAATCACGTTTATTTCACTTCGGTAAAATCGTTCACCAGAAATACATGGAGATAAAGCGAAAAGGACACAAAGGCCACGAAGGCACTAACATGTGCCCTAACACATAGCAAAATAAATCATATAACGCAGTTAAAAGTTTATAGCAGTCAAGACATTCAATCTAAGCATAAAATTATTTCAAAATACTTTCTCCTCTTTCTCTCTCCTCTTTCTCTGAGGGGTTCTACTTCTCTTGGTCTCACTTTTTAACCGTTCTGGCTAAAAACCACTTCTAATACACATATTGTTAGTCAAAGGCTGAACTGAAGTTCAATACGAGAAACCTTAACTTAGCCTAGATTTTGTTAAAGCAAAACAGGGCTTCTGAAGTGATTTCTAGTTGCCCTACTCAGCTCGTGCTCCTATTAGCGTTGGCCAGGACACAAAAACAAATAGGCCATTAATCTATTATACATTAATGGTTTTCAATTAAGTAACCATGGTATTACGAATATACAGCTGGCATGTCTACATTAGTTTCTAATTTAGTAAACAATTTTAAACTTTCTTGCATTGTCTATAATACGTTGCACTGACAAACTCCTAATTCATCAACGTCTACAATTACGTCACAGGTCTCTCTGCAATGCTTATAGAGGAGACTTTTAAATGACTCACTAGATAGAGTTTACAATTATTGGCTAATCAAAGCTATTGTTACAAATTGCATAGAAGCGCTAAATTCTTAAATAATAACTATTTTTGTTATTATTAATAATAGATCTAATGCCTTGCAAATACATCAATGCAATTAAGGAAATCTTGACAGGTAAAATTCGTTACGTTTGAAATTCTAGTTATCAATACGATAGCGAATGTCATAAATTTAACACTAGTAAATTTCTGAACAGCTTAAATAATATTCTTCATTAACTCCTTGCGTTACTGTTTAAGTGTAAATTTTAAAGCCTTCGACCTTAGTTGAAATCAGAGTACTGATATGTTACCTTAGTAATATTGAATAACGAGGGAAACAGACATTTAAAAAAGCTAGAGATGGAATTTATGCCAGTATAGAGAGACACAGAGCGCGAGTCAGCAGATACTTACACGTCGCTGTCGCAGTCTCTGCACCGATTCGCCCCCCAGACCTCTCGACTCCGAGTAAGCCCTGCTGCGATACATCTCTAGAAACTCTGTGGGACCGATGGGCGAGTCTCTCATACTGATACTCCTCCTACATGTCTGAAACAACTGTCTCGCTCCGGCTGATAACACACCCTTGCCGTTGTTCAGCATGCCCCCTGATGTGCAATACATGTCTCCCTCTCCGCAACCACGACCACCCGCTGATGAGAGATAACCACTTCTGGGGATGGCTCTGGGACCACTGGAACTATAACCACTCGGAACTGATGAGCCGTATCTCACACATCGCTCTGGAGTATCATCTGACTTCCTTCTTCTGTTCATCATCTCCATCTCTCTCTCCCTCTCTCCCTCTATCTCCACTCCTCGTATTTTACTACCCGGAGACGGAGACACGGGTGAATCGTCCTTAATGTTCCTTTCACACTCACTAGCCATCATGCCTGAAGTAATCACCGGCGTCGTTGAAATGGACTTGTGCCTCTTCCTGAAGAAATTCTTTAGTCCACCAGATGGACTAGTCACGGTAACCTATCACGCATGCACCACGTCATACTCTGCCATTTATAAATTTTACAAGATTTTTAAAATAAATTCAGTTTTAAATAACAGATTTAGTTTTCAATTTTATAATTATATAGAGATGAAAGATGTTCATATGCGTTTCAATAAAAAAAGTGCTGACGAAGCCACGAGTTAACCCAATCTTTGAGTTTCTAGAAAACAAATTGTAATATTATTCCATTTTTTTTACTAAGATGGCAATATTTTCAATTTCTAGCATCTTAGTTATGTGAAAAACCTTTTGATATGATAAAGACTTAGGTGCACATTTTTTATCAGATGTTCTAAGTGATTATCTAGAAATTGAGAGCCATGTTCTGCGCTCTTTCTGTAAGAGTCTTGGGGCTAGCTTACTTGAGCCACAACCGTTTGTGATATTTAAATGATTACGTCAATTTCTTCAGGAACAGGAGAACTTCCTAGAGAATTGTTCTGTTTTTGTTTGGAATAAAACTAATACATAATATGGCACAAAACTAGCGGAAATCACTAAAGTAAACAGTTGAAACTACTAGTTACTAGTTGAAATACATTTTTTACAAACACTGTCATCATATCAAATGATATTCTGTGAATAATACGCACTTTAGTGACAAAATATAATTAAAAGTAATATTAATTTTTTTTAAATTCAAAACATGAAACTCATATTGATATATTTTATTTCAGTTTCTGTTACCCTACTTGTAATTTTAATTCTAGATGAACAAATAACAGTGAATTCATAAAATTAAAAATAGTTTAATGAAATTGGGTCAGATTAAGCAGATATTCTATATTGAAGCGAAGTCTGAAGCAGTGAATAAAAGATATTAAAATACAGAGTGGCTTCAAAATATTTTAACCATCTCTCTCTCTCTCTAATGATGAACTGTCAAATTATTTTACATAATTTATAATTTCAACACACAGTGAAACATCATGCAAATTTAACACTCTAATCTACCGCAAAAACTTATTTGTTACCACAAAATATAACCTCTAACAAACGAAAAATATTACACCCAGTGAGATCTGGTTTCCTTCCTTAGTTTCTGCATTAATTTGACTAACAAAGCATATACAACTTTCGGTCGACCTTTACCGCAATGTTTAAATAAATAATTATATGCGAGATATACTCATAGAAGGCGCTGTGATCTACCTTATGATCAGGCTGTGTAGTGAGAGGATTTACTGGTATGCTTCTGGGGGTTGAGCCCCCCGAGGATTTTTCGTTGAGAGGACGAGGGGATGGATTAGTAATTGGCGCTCTAGGGGCGCTACCACACGAAAATCTATCAGAGACCTGATTGGGCTGCACTCTCATCACGTCAATCATCTCTTGCTCCACCCTATAGGCGGGCCCAGTGTGCAGTAGGACCTGACCCTGCAGTCTAGCGCCTCGGTGATCAGAGATAGCAGAAACAGCAGCAGCTGCTGCTGCGTTGTGCCGTATCTCACTGTCTAACAACAGCATGGCAAATGATCCCAAATCCTGTCAAAATGAACATAGTCAATATCATTCAATAAATGAATAATAACAATAATTTTAATAATAACAATAATACAAAATAACAACAAGTGGGATTGATCCACACTAACGGGAAGCGTCCAAACGGCGACTCGCAGATTCGATGTGCTGAGATCAAGTGTGTCAGCTGGGGTGTCGCTGTGAGAGACACTTTCTCGCCAAGAAATATAGGACTATCGTGCGTTGCTGCAGGTTTGGTTCTGCTGCAGAGACCGAGGTTAAAAGAATCAGGCAGGAGGACCAGCGCTGCTACTGGTTATCAACGTAAGAAGCTTTTCTTTGGCAAAATGTTGGTTTATCTCAAACTGTCTTGGTTAGGGTAAACCCCTCCCTTCAAAATCTGCTTAACAGCTTTGGCTTGTTTCCATCCCCTACTCTTCCTCTTGCCCCTTCCCTTGCGAATTCTTTCTTCGAAATTTAAATTACTAAATCGTCTGAGAGCAGTGGAGTGGTTGAGGTGCTTGTTTGACAAGATGTTATGGGGGGACAGCATGCCAAAAGAATAGAGGTTGAGTTGTTTAGTGGAGTGCTGTGTGATAGGAGAATCCCACTAAGACTGAAAGGCAAATTTTACAGTTCTGTGGTAAGGCCAGTAATGTTGTATGGTTCGGAATGTTGGGCACTAAAAAGGGACCATTCGCAGAGTTAGCATGTGGCAGAAATGAGAATGTTGCGTCTAATGTGTGGAAGAACTAGGAAGGACAGAGTGGAAAATAAATACGTGAGAATGAATTTGAATGTTGAGGGGATCGGGGATAGGTGAGCTCAGTCGAGATAGAGATGATATGGGAATATTGTGATAAAGACAGATGAGGATGTAGTAAAGAGAGTTTGGAGGGAAGAACTGGAGCTAGAGAGAGGTAGACCGCAATGGACTTGGGATGCGGTAATTAAGAAGGACATGAAAAATAGGAGATTGACTGCTGATATGGTGTGGGACAGGGAGGACTGGAGAAAGTCTATTCGTATCCCGACCCTGGTTAAACTGGGATTTAAGGGAAGATGATGATGATGATATATAATATTACATAATAATATTGTAATACTACAGCAGTGATATATTCCCCCAGATGTCCGACAGGATTTCAGTAGGTAAATTTAGTTCAGCGCTTCCCATCTCATACTACTACCGAGACTGCACTACGTCCTATTTGGACCCTGCAGTAGGCTTCAAGGTTAATTGACTCCACTTCGCTCTATCCTCAGCCATATCACAGATGCCTCATCCCATCTCATAGTTTCCGAAACATGAAGCTAACGTTAATCTTTTAGACCCTGCATGTTTAGTTTAATTCTGTTTACATATATCTATGTCAACTTATAAGTCCAATAAAGTAACCTCTGGATAAGCGCAGTAAGCTTCACACATCTGTAATCCAACAACTGTTCAACTAAACAACACTGGAGAATATAGTATACCAGAGATTTCAGATACGTGTATATATTAAGATTCATGAAGTCAAGCCTAGCCTATATACACACGAGTTCACAGTACTATATGTGACGACAGCCCTACAAACAACTCCAAGGAACACGTGAAGCAGTGCTCTTTTATAACCATTCAGGTCCCCCCCCCCCTCTCTCTCTCTCTCTCTCTCTCTCGCTGTCTTGTTTCAAGTCTCTCGTGCCCTGATTCTCTGTCTAGCGAATAGTAGTGCGCAATACAGTACGTGAGACCTTGCAGGCTTGCAAGCAAACACATTGCAAATCAGGCTTATCAGAGAGTGACTCAATGCAACCTTGGTCTACATTGCCCAGTAATTCCACCGTGTTACGAGCTCATCCTGTAGGAAAACTAACTGTCTCATCCTCTGCTACCTTTTCTTCATTAACTACGAAGGGTTATGAAATTGTTCAGTATCCCTGTCACAGTCTTCATTTAATCCTTTTCCTTTGCATTCCAGTATTACATATGTTATCGTTCAGTAACTTACCTTCAATAACAAATTCTATTAAGCTTCTATATTTCTTATCAAATTTAAACCAAGCAGTCTATATCTGTTCCAACTCTGAACTTCATTTAGAAAAAAACACAATATTTAATTCAACTCCTTCACGAAACTCGTATCGAAGTCTTTTCAATTTTTCTTCCCATTGGCTGGAGCCATTGGCGAAGTCGGTAAGATACTCGACCGCGGATCAGTATGTGCGGGGTACAAATCCTGGGCAATGTCATCATCGACATCGCTTTCAAGTGAGGAAACTGACGTTAAACTTAGCTTTTACTAGCTTTGCTTTTACAAAACAATCACAAATTCAGCTGAACAAACCTAATACAACAAGACATTCCGGATAACAGCCAAAAGCGAATTTCAAAGTAGCATTTACAGATGAAAAGTCAAAGTAAACATAATTAAGGCAAACCATCGAACTAAACAGGACAAATTTCACACGGTTCAAAAATGTTATATAATTGAATAAACTACAATAAAATAACTTAGCATCCGAATCCAGACCATTTCATGTCAGGGAAATCTTCATCAGATTTAGCAACTACAATCAGTTCTATTACCTGAATGCAAGTTAGCATAATGCAAAATACCGAAACGATGGACCACTAAATGCTACGCCGAACAATTGACCACTCAAATGTCTGAATTACAGGTTTACATGTAGAGATCGATGACTAGGATGATTATTTAAGTTGTTACTATGTAGTTAAAATTAGTTACCCCTAAATGTCTCAGTACTGGTTAGAGACTTAAGGTAACGTCAGGAAGCTTTAAATGACAAATCCTGAGGTGAATTTAACTCTCGTGGGTCGATTTCCGGCCTCGCTGATCTGAAGACTTGTTACACATAAAATACACTCAATTGCCAAACTGCTTAAATAAGTGGTCTTAAAGTGATAGATAATGGCATAGCTGGTCGTTTCTCTAAAATGCTTGTTAAAGTGGCCACACACGATCAAATTTCTCTGAACAGATATCTGTTCAGATAAATTTGACGGAGCCCACACACGGTCAAATTTATCTGCAGATAAAACTGATGATCGCCCACACACGATCAAATTTAACTGTTCAGATATCTGATCAGTTATGCTAATTTGCTGTCAATCATTTCCAGACTGCAGCGCGCGTGACTGGCGTTGTTATTACTACAGTCAATCAATATATTTTTGAGCTATTTAAACTACTAATTTGAGATCTACCCATCCCCTGATTGATGGTTGCTGTCCAAATGACGGAAGTATCATGTAATGATTTAATAGGTTCACTTTTATTATTTTATTTCATAATCTCAATTTAAAATTATACCCCTGCCTATTTTGTATTCCCAAGTTCAACTATTATCATTAGTTTTATTTACGTTCACATTCATGTAGATCACATTTAGTCTGTGTTTCTTCAGTGTTTTGCGCGTTTGAATCCAGGCCAATTGCATGCGAGGCGAACACTCTAACGGTTACGCCATATCCACCCAATACTTCACTATCAATACAACAGTATAGTATAATACTAGTTATAGTCTATACTCCCACATGGTAGGTATTCTGCATCATGAAGTATTCTGCTTCATCGTCACTATTTAGTTTATATTTCTGCATCCTCGTAAAGGCAAAGTCTCTTACATGTAGGCCTATATATAACATAACATAAAATAACGACACACTGAAGTCAGGAAGCACAGATGCCAATTTAATGCCCATTTCCTCCTTCTTCTCCATAGTTATTAGTAATCGTTTCCTTTAAATTTGGTGGCGCATTAATTGCAGCCGGCACGGATTTAAGAATAACCTTCCATCACCCTGGGATTTTTTCCTTCCTAAGCTGTCAACACTCGGTCTTCCAAGGTGGTCACTGGCAAAGTACTAACTGAGGTCGGTGTAGCGTAACTTCGATATTATTGACGCGCAACTAAACCAAGTGCGCTAAATCCCGCCAAACGGCCTGATTATGAAGTGTCATTATCGCTGGAGATTGTGAGACACTGTATAATTTGCGCATGGCAATTTTATTGTTGAGAAATACAATAGAGATTGACTATAAACGAAATTATTATTCTTTATTTATAAAATTTTAATTTGTTTAGCGAAGGTGTTCAATATTGAATTTAAAAATAAGCCGTTTAGCATCCCGTATATCCCTACTCGGGGTCGAAACGGAAGGGTCTAGATAGGAAATGGAAATTAAGGTAGCGTATAGGCCTCTACATGTATATCGATTTGGCGTATATAACGTTTGCACGACTATATTTTTATTTTTCACGTCGCAACGCAGTCCCGAACTCGCAACCTATCATTCTAGAGGCGAGCTCTTTATCATTGCATCACTTGTCATTCAATTTATATTAAAATCAATATTGAAATTTAATAATGATATTTAATTCGGTAACGCTTATCTCTGTATGTCAAAAGCATCTTTGTGATTTATAATACTTTTATTTTAATTACTCAATTAAGAAATTAATTTCTATTTAGAATGCTCAAATTAAAATAAGTTTCGGCCGACAAGTGCGCCAAAAGTCTTTTGTGGGCGGGACAAGTCTTCAGATCTGAAAACTGACACGGCCACACACGATCAAATTTATCTGAACAGATATCTGTTCAGATGTGTTTGATGGTTTTCCCATCAGTTTTGAAATCTGACACTCGTCAGTTTTCCCATCAATTTTTGCCCACACACGATCAAATTTATCTGAACAGATATCTGTTCAGATATCTTTTCAGATAAGTTTGATCAGTTAAATTTGATCGTGTGTGAAGAAACTAGGTCATCAGTTCTCTCGTCAGTTTTCAAATCTGACGCGGGCACTCACGATCAAATTTATCTATTCAGATATCTGTTCATATGTCTGAACAGATGAGTTTGATGGCAAAACTGACCGTGTGTGGCCACTGTTATGGTTATTATCGTTGCAATTATTATTATCGTTGTAAATGCATATAAGAATAGGTCATAAAAGAAATCCATTTTATTTTCATTAGATGAAACTGTCAACTGTTAATAGTTAACAGTCTAAAGCAGTCCGAAGGTATCGTCTACATGTAGGTCTGTATATCATTATATAATATTATGCTTTTTCTTAGTTTTGATAGTTCAATTTGTCTAATACAACATAGTTCAATTTGTCTAATACAACATGTTGTCAGTCTTACCTATGTAACAACGCCGAAACGATAGACTACTCAAGTTTCTTAATTCTTAGAGCACCGTCTACAGGCATGTTCATAGTACGTAACGCCTCTCCTCTATTCTGTCTTCCATTTTCATCTTCATGTCCACATACGAGCGGATCTTTCAATCATCTAACATTCCTAATCTCGGTCGGCCTCTGTTTCCCTTTTCTTCAATTCTACCTTCTATAACTTCCTTTAGTAAACTATCTCCCCTTAGAATTTGTCCTATCCAATTCTTTTTTCTGTTTCTTATGGCATTTATCAACTGTCTATCTGTACCAAATCTCTTCAAGACTTCTTTATAAATTCTTCTATACGCCTAAATCTAATGGAGCCAAAATTAAGGGCCCACAAAATTAACATCATATAAGATAATATATATATATTCGTATATTCATAATACCGAGTACGCATTACAAAATAACCCCCTAACAAAATTGGCATAGATTGATCAATTCTTAATACTTCGCCTTGAAATTCTATTTGTCTGTAGACGATAAATTGTATACAAGCTCAACAAAGTTTGTAGAGATATTTTGAATAGGATCGGAATTAGCGAAGTCTTACGACAAAAATAGAATTTTTAATTGACAGGACATTAAAATTGACGTTAGATATTTTATCACTTTCAAATTAGCTTCCCCGCGACAAAATAAAAGCATAAATTGGAGTGTTACACTTAAATACAACTTTCTTTTTCTGTCCATATTGACGACATAAATTAGCAGTTCTTCTTCTAATCTTTTTGCCATTCGCACTTAAAATCAAAAGGTCTTAATTCTAGCCAAATTGTCACAGTCTTTAAATCTATTTTACTCTCCAAGATAACCTATGCATCGCAATTCTGGCGGGGTTTTCTTGGTCAATCCGATAGGAGAGCGTCTTGAAGCCTTCCTCAGGAAGGCTACAAGATGTAACTTTTATGATGGAATACGATCTTTTGCGGATATTATTGGCGATGCTGATGAAAAATTGTTTGGCGCTATCATCAGTAACAAACAGCATATACCGTCATCTTCCGCCGCTTAGAGATAATTATAATTTGAACTGTAGGATCAGAGAGATGGCTCATCCTTTCTCTTTACCATATAAGCACTCACCTTTGATGGATAGGAACTTAACTTTATAATTGGAATGCTATATAAAGACTCTTATTAAGTCGTTTTAACAATGCGTATGTGTGTTTATTGCTTTCTGCTTTGCTATTTGTATATATGATTGCGCAAGTTTTCTACGGTACGTCAGATTTCATGTAATAAACGAATAGATATATAAATGACGTCAGGTTAATGGACTAATGACGTCAATCTAATGGGCTAGTAACCTGGCGCAGAATAAAAATAATACTAATAATATCAACTTGAAAAAGCTTTTCTTTGGCAGCGACTGTCTATTGCTCTCCAGCGTTTCAATGCAGTCTGTGTCAGTGGCCCTATGGCTAATGCGGCCTCCCAGAGTGTAGAAGAATTATTTTAATCGCTTCTTTTTAAACTTTTAATTAAATAAAGTCTCTTTTATCTTATTTTTAGCCCACGGCCCTTTACAGCCCAGGGCATTCATAAAAATAATAAAAAATAATAATAATAATATCACACATTATAGTGATGTAATCAACTACGTTGATATCTATCACTTTTAATACCACGTGTTAAACAGCGAGGCTGGGATTCGAAGTTTCGAACCCACGAGGATTCAATTCACCTCAGGGTCTGTCATTTAAAACTTCATGACGTTATCTGCATCGCTAACAATTGCGCTATTGAGACATTCAATGGCAGACCAGTTAATATCGAGAAACCTAATGAAGGGTTCTGAGCTAGATTTTCAATAGTCGATTTATACCAACAAAGGATTAATAATTTCATGCATAAGAATGCTTTCTCTTAAAGACTGAATGCGATATCAAACGTTAATTACTTGATTTTTGTTCGGAGAACCTTGTTGGAAAAGCATCACGCTTTCAAACACAAACCAGGAAACACGACGGAATTAATTAGGTATAACAGCGAAATTCTTTCTGTAAAGACTTCTGACCTGGAGCAAAGCTCAGGGCGCTCATTCCGAGCACAAAGTGTACTTATTGTAGCAAACTATCAAATTCGTCATACTGTTATAGCCGTCTAACAGCCCTTTTCACGGCCAGCAAATTTTAAAATGGAATTTATTATACTTGACGTTTTACGTTATGCGTTAAATGAAAAGAAATCCAATTTTTCGTGATACATGTTTGACTTCGGTCCCGTTCTAAATATTTCCACAAAATTTGGTATGTTGTAAAATTCCTCGATTACAAACGTTTAGAATTTTACGACCCAATAATTGGAAATTGACTAAGCTATCGCAATTCTGCTGGGGTTAATTTTCTAATGCATTTTTTAAATGTATATTCGTCAAATTACGCTCAAATTTGGGATACAATTAATTAGTAGTTAGACATGTGTTTCACAAATTCTCTTTCATTAAACAAACATTCATTATACCCATGTGAGGTGAACTGAACTCTAGTGGGTTCGATTCTCGGCCGCGCAGATCTGAGAGTAAAATATAGGGCATTCACTGGACTGGCAACACGGAAAATGGACAAAATTGCCTAACGGATTTAACATGTGATATTAAAAGTGATCGATTTCAACGAAGCTGAACATTTAACAATAATGTGTGTTGTTATTATTATTATTATTATTATTATTATTATTATTACTATAATCTTGACCGTGGGTGGCCAAAATATCTATTAAAATTTCAGACCCGAACTGATGAACTTCACCGTGTGTGAACGATTCAGATTTATCTTCCATTTTTTCTACCGTCCAATTTCATTTTCTAGTGAAAAACCGAAATTTCAACTTCGCGGATTAACTTTATATCGAGATGCTAGTTATCTGCGGTTTAAAGCAGGCATAGTTAATACGAACATTAACATTGTAAAACTAGAAATGACCATTAAAGCTCAAACAGACAGATAGTATAAACAAAGAGAGAGAGAGAGAGAGAGAGAGAGAGAGAGATACAAAGAGAGATCTATAGATAGAGATAGAGAGAGAGCAGAGAGAGAGAGAGAGACAGAGCTGAGAGAGCTGAGAGAGAGAGAGAGAAAGAGAGAGAGAAGAGAGAGAGTGATAGAAAGAGAGAGAGACAGAGACAGAGAGAGAGAGACAGCAGAGCCTTGAGAGCGCCACGAGAGAGAGAGAGAGCGAGAGAGAAAGAGAGATAGATAGACAGAGAGAGAGACAGCAGAGCCTTGAGAGCGCCACGAGATGTGGACCACGACAACTGCTCCACATCTCACTGCGCCCTAGATAACACACAAACACATACACGCTTGCGCAACAACACGTACAGTCAGCAGTCCAGTCACACACACACAGACGTACTCGTCAACACATAGTCCAGACAGAAAGTAGACCTTAGCATCAACACTTAACACAGTTCTACACTGTATACAAAGTTCATAATTTACAACCACAAAAGTTTCACCGCAAGGCTGCATGAAACAAACATATGATTTTAGACCTCAAATAATTCTCAGCAGGGTTTTGATCCGATGATCACACGTATAAGGTTGGGAGAGAGACAATATGTATGATCAGTCAGGTGCATCTGAGCGTAGATAAATCTAAACATCTTCACATAGAAGCCTGAATTTGATGATACGTTTAAAAATAAATTAAAATAATAATAAATAACAGAAATAATAATAATGATGATAATGCTCATGATCGTTTACCCGTGCCGTATCGGGATTCTTCAAGAATAGACCTACCGTGGTCCGTTTGAGAAGTAAAAGGTGACAAAGCAACTAAGATCAAACCAAAGTCAGAAAGGGCACTCGGTTGGTGAGTGCCAAGACACCAAAAATTGCTAAAAAATTTTCCTAAACGAGAATGGAAAAGTTTAAAAAGACAAAGTGCACGACATATGAGGCACTTAGCCACAAGATTAGGGGATTCGCCCCCGAAAGGGATGGGGAAGTTCTGAAGGTCTCACGGCCCGACATCAAGCGAAATCCCTCATCAGGCGAATTATTCAAGGTTCGCAACCTTGAATATGGGGACAATAACGGGGAACGGTAGGGAAGTTGCGGCCATAATGAAGAGAAGATGTGCTGTGTTCAGAAGACCAGGTGAAAAGAGACTAGTTTGAGTAGGTGATGGCTGTAAGCTGCGGCATGTAGTTGTGAAGGGGTAGGAGCAATGTTGTTAGATGAGAGGATGTCGACGGGGGGGGAGGGGGGAGGGAGATAAAAAGAAAAACCAGCAGGTTGATGATAGTGAAATTGAAGTTACAGCGCAAGAGGTTAAATGTGGCAAGCGTTTATACTTCTCAAGTTGGGTGTGATGGGGAAGAGTTACAAAGGGTTTGGGAGGAGTTTGATGAAGTGCTGAGTGAGTGTGGTGTGGGTGAAGGATTATTAGTAAGAGGAGATTTAAATAGCATGGAGAGAAATGTGGACGGAGTTATTGGGTTGCGCATGATGGATTTGAATATAGCGAGAGCCACAAGGAGGGCATTGCAGTATTTGAATGAGCCGAAGTGTATGATTTAGTGATATGTAACACTTCGATAGAGAAGAGAAATTAATATGCAGTCGCGTATTTAGCAAAGGCAGTTACAAAGTTTCTTGTGATACGGAAGGAGGATAAAGCTAAAAGTTAGGATTGCAAGGTTGTTAGAGGAGAATGAGAAGAGGAACAACTCAAGCTACTTGTTATGGGTTTTTGTGCGGTGGGTAAGAAAGTCAGAAAACAAAATCAGGTGGAGAGGGTGATGATGTTATAATTAACGGAAAACGAATAAAGAAATTAAATTAAAGTTGAAGTTCGAGACTGATGTTGAAGGATGTTGCTCGCGAGTCATGACATATGGGTTGAAGTGTCCAAGAAGGATAGAAAATGATCTAGGTGAAACAGGAAACAAGTAATAGTCATAATAATTTAACCCATAATAAAGTTAATAACTTAGTTAATAATTTCTATTACTAAATCTGCATAATCAAACTTTAAGACTTCTGGCGGACTAGCAGCTTTATCAGATAATTCCGGTTTAAAAGAACTGATCGAACCATCGCAGATTTGTTAAAATTCCATATCACGAACAAAAGGAGTTGCCGCGCTTATCGATGTCATATTTAATTGGCCTGCATTTTAAAATGCACTATGCGGACTGTCGTGGCGGAAGTCCACTTGTTTAGACTGCTGTCTGAAACAAAGATCGCTAAAGGGGTTTTCTGGGATTGAGAGACGAAACAGAGTTTTATGTTTTGATGAGAGCATCTGTGATCTGGCTGAGGATAGAGCGAAGTGGAGTCAATTAACCTTGAAGCCTACTGCAGGGTCCAAATAGGACGTGGCGCAGTCTCAGTAGTAGTCATGTATAATATTATTACGAAATATAACGTAACCAAACTTATAGGCTACTTAGCTTATATAGCATCAAAGCATCCTGACCCCTATGATCAAACGCATTATCTAACACCTATGAAATACAAGTGACGTACTAAAAAAGCTGGTAAAGCCAATGTTAACGTAAGTTTCCTCACTCGAAAGCGATGTCAGTGACGGGCGAGCCCAGGATTGGAACACCGGACATACTGATCCGCGGTCGAGTATCTTACCGACATCGCCACTGGCTCCAGCCAGTGACTAAAGTCAGACTAATTATCCAATCGCCTTCTTAAATGCAGTCGGTTAATTAATCTGATAGAAGTACGTCACAGTCTCGCAGCTTTATTGACTGATACTAGTTCAGGTATGGTCGTCGGCATGAAGAGCTTATGTATTTTATCACATGCATGTAGTTCTCATGTGCAGTAATTGTCGATTGGACGGTTCTCTTTGAAGTTCTCTTAACTCCGTACATCACAAGCAAAATATACCTCAAACAGACTCACAGCTACCTGATTTCACGTTTATGTAGGCCTATACATCAAGCGATAAGCAAAAAAGACATTAAAACACGTCATAGATATTCCAAAGATAATTATTCGACCGCGGATCAGTATGTGCGGGGTTCAAATCCTGGGCTCGCCCGTCACTGACATCGCTTTCGAGTGAGGAAACTGATGTTGACACTTTACCAACTTTTTTACCATAGTGTTGCATATAAAATTCTTGCAAATTGTCCATTCACATCTTCTTGAAAATAGTCAAAATAGGCCTACTACGTATGAGCTTGAATATATAAATGATAGTTCGACACAGAGACCAAGACTGGAACTATTGAAACCAAGACTAAGACCAACACTAAGACCAGCAAAACACGGTCTCAAGCAACCTTGAGACCAAGACCTGGTCTAGAGGACTACAAATCAGACACAAATTTGCACAAGTTCACATCAATTAAGAATCATGAAGGAACACGCAACGCAGGACAGAATCAAGACGGAACTATATTATTGCAAAATACACATAATACATTATTTGTATAAACACAGTGAAGCTACTAAACTATGGCAAATTTAATCTAAGTATCATGCCACTAATAAAGTTTTTATCACTCAAGGAACTACGCTTATTTGGGAGTGCATAGCTTCATTTGGCGACGTTTCTGCGGGTATTGTAATTGAATGGTGTATGTGCTCCAGAACCTCAGACTTTAAATCGTTCACAAATTATTGACAGGTTCCTCCGTGTTTGCTTCGTCTCCCCAGTTGGTGTGATGTCCAGTGTCCACCTCTCTCCTCCTTTCCTGAGTTAACTTTAGATCGTATATCTCCCCATTATCCCAAGTCCGAGAAGTCCGCGGGACGATGTCCCAAATTTTGTCCATATTGTCAACTGACATATTTCTTCTTTCAATTTTCCACATTTTCAACATACATAGCGCCATAGAAAAGTTGATTATGAAATCGTTTGTTCGTAATCGAATGATTAAGAATTTAAGATTATTAAATCAGTAATTTATCATTTAGAGACTTTGTACGTCACAATAAAAATTTCAATCTCTGAGTTGTAGATATATTTTCTCCTGTTAATTAAATATCAGTATATGGAAAAAATTATGAATATCATCAGATATCTAAAATAATTGATCAATTCCATTGCTGCTACTAACATGTATCTAATTGTATTTATAATAATTAATTATTATGACGGCCATGTTCCCTTAATAATATAATTTACCAACTATCATATTTCATACTGTCATCTGGTGAATGATTACATATCCAAATCGACGAGAATTTTAAACGTAATTAGGCCTACATGATTGATTATCCCCGTGTTGTGTTCGGGTTGTTTGAAGAATAGACCAACTGGCGACTGCACGTGTCATAGAAGACGACTAAAGAACTAAGATCCAAACCAACGTCAGAAAGGGCATTCGGTTGGTGAGCGCCTTGGCTCCTGAAATTGCTACAAAATTTTCTGTAAAGAATGGAAGTGATTATATGGGATTGACGGATAATATGGTATGGGATAGTGAGGAGTGGAGAAGGTCTATTCATATCCCGGCCCTAGTTTAACTGCGAATAAAGGGAAGAAGACGAGGAACATGATTGATTAACCCGGCAATCATCTCTAAGTTATAAGCACGGAAGAGCAGAATTTCTATTTAGATGTGATTTAATATTTTAAAAATACTATACCAGTAACTAAATTTAAAAACATCTTTTTAAAATACTTTAAAGGTTTAAGCTAACACAAAATACTTGTTAAAGTACATTATTAGGTACTATCATATTTATACCGCCATCTGGCGAATGATCACATCCAAATGACAAGAATTTTAAACGTAATCTTAGTTACAAGCAGTGAAGGGAAGAATTTAGTATTTTTATCCTATTTTATGTTTTCAAAATCCTAATCCAGTAACAGAATTTTTAAAAATTCTTTTTTAAATACTTTAAACAAGGTTTTAGCAATAAAAAATAATTTCCAAAGTACAATATTTAAGCAATTAGTAAACAATCTACTTTATCAAACATTTTGTAATGATCCTTAAGAAGTCCCTATAAATAATCATCAGTTATAATAGCAAAATAAACTTGAACTTTACTGCAGTACATTAAAAACTATCAACTATAGTGTTAACTTAGCTATTTTGTTTTCCTAAATTCTTTTTTAAATTATACCCTTGTTTAATTATTAGATCGTATATGAATGGCCATTAAAATTATCATCACTTACATTAACCTTAATTCTTAGCTAGATTCACTTAAGTTAACAATAGTTCACATTTACATTGTGTAAACTTTAGTTGTTGCATGAGCTACCTGTGTCGTTTGCGAACTATACAGGGTTGTATGACCCTCTTCAGTGTTCTTATTAGATCAATAAATAAATAAATAATCGTCCTCGTCGTCTTCGTCCCTTGAATCCCAGTTTAACCAGGGTCGGGGTACAAATAGACTGTCTCAAATTCCCTCTGTACTGCATCACACCATCAGCCAATCTCCTATTTGAGACTTTCATTCGTTTTAATTTTGTAGCAATTTCTGGAGCCTAGGCGCTCACCATCCGAATGCCCTTTCTGATGTTGGTATGGATCTTAGTGCTTTAGTCGCCTTCTACGACACATGCAGTCACCGGTTGGTCAATTCTTCAAACAACCCGGTCACAACACGGGGATAAATAAACAAATAAACACAAAAATTGGCATGTATGACATACTGAATTCGTCAATATTAGAGGATAAAAAAATTACGAAATTAATTTAATTCAAATTTAAATACAAATGCTCTCTCACTAAATTAGCATCAAATGGTTAACAAAATATAACTCGAACTTGCATTAAATGAGTTTTATTTTAAAATCTTGGCCAGTGTTATGTCAGGGTTTGATTCTGCTCGACTCTGAGCAAGGCCGTTTTAGTCTTCAGTTCGGTTGAGCCATAATGTCAGAATTTAGAGATCAGTTCAGTTTTGTTCTATTGCAATCTCTATATTTACATTCCACGGGTTAACACAGTACTGTGCCGGTAATCTGTTCGACCATACATGTAGATCAGTAGGTGCAGGATTAGCATTCCAGTGCTCTCAGCGTCACTGATATGCTCTGAGATGGAAAAGTATATTGAGATTGGCTATTTGCCTTTTACACTAAATTCAGCTTGATAAAATGTTTAGTTACAATAATTGCAATTTCTAATGAGAAAGTATCTATCTACCTGATCCTTGTCAGCCTCAGTTAGTGTGTCCTACATATACAAACACAACAAACGTTCAGTAAAATCAGTCTCAACAAATCAGTCCACAGAAGAAAAAAGCAGGTAAAGCTAAGGTTAACGTCAGTTTCCTCACTCGAAAGAGTTGTCAGTGACTGGCGAGCCCAGGATTTGAACCCCGCATATACTGGTTGAGTATCTTACCGACGCTGCGACTGGCTGGAGCCAGTGGCGACGTTCTGGTTCCAGCCAGAAGACTTCAACAACAACAAATTATAAAATGCTACTATCGTCAATGACAACATCAAGCACCATTAGTAAGCAGAAAGTGTAACAGTACAGTAGAACATATTTCCTTTAAAATTTAGAGTTCACGAACCAGAAAGTGTAACAGTAGAACATATTTCCTTTAAAATTTAGAGTTCACGAACTATACATACTCTACTCCAGGAGATAAAACTTTTCCATATAATTATTAAAGTCCATTCATACGTGCACCATGCCGTCATTTACCAGTGTACAATGTATATGGGTCACACAATTGCAGAAGTACATCAGAGTCTTATAATTCAAAAACTATTCCAGTATTCCACTAGGAATACTGGAATAGGCAATATCGCCAAGAGGCAATAACTACATTATGTTATAGTCCCATTAATTGGTAATGCAAAGGACTATGAAGCCTTTATCAGCTAGGGTTAACAGGTTTTTGCAACAAAACTTAAAAAACAGGTCTATTCCACGCCAAAACTTGTCCAACCAGAAAATCCCTCTTGGCTATAATCTTTCTTGTATACACCATAAAAACTGACAATTGCTTCCATTTATTGTAGTCCGATTGACACACATGGTTAAGGAGCCTCTGTAAGCCAGGGTAGGCAAATTTTTTCTACTAAATGGTAAACCAATTTTTCCATGGCAAATAACTTCCTATTATGGCAAAATTTGTCCCAGAGGCAGAAACCCTCATGACAAAATCTTTCTTGTCTAAATCATAAAACTTGGCAATAACTAACTGTATATTGCAGTCCCTTTAATGATTAATTGACAACACACGGGGACATCTTGTTTCTGTCCGCTCATGGAGAAAACCATTCAGACGAACACTAAACACCAAAACTATGAGATGTTGAGTAGAAAGGAGCACTGCCAAGTATGGAATCTACTGCTTATACAGCTTCTAAAGTTCATGGGAAAACTCTTACGTTACCTTCGGGTATTACAATATCACCCATTTCTTCAGTGAAGTATCTCAGTGCTATCCTTAATAAACACTTAACCTTTCATGAACACATAATTAAAACTTCACAGGCATGCTCCCTTATAAGTGACACGTATAAGGGAGATCAAATACGTCCATTGTTGTCACGTGAGACCGCTGCTACAATTTTTGCAATCCATGAGAAAATCCCGATTGGATAACGGCAATAAATCGAAAGAAATAGCATAGTATTATTATAAACTATAAATGATACCCATATTTTACTGAAACATTCAAATTGTATGAAATGCTTCAGTAAATACCTGTGTATAGAAGTATTGGTAAAAAGTTTAGAAAAATCAATATCAATTTCCTACTGATGTATCAGTTCAAATTTAATCGTTTGAGCAATAAAACATCATAGTAAATTGCATAAGAAAAAAGTTCTGCTATTTACAACAATACAGACCTGACTTGTATAGCTGTAGTTAGCAATTAGCATATGTTTATCACTTCAAATTAATGTAGTCACATTTGCACTTTCAGGATAAAATATAGATAATCGTAAAGAATAAATGTTGCTACAGTTGTGTATATCTGTGACTCTTGCAAGAAACTTACCATAACATACACTGTCACAGTGGATCAGCAAGCAACAGATGCTTCCTTAAAACCCATCATTTCTAATGAAAATGTTCCAATTTATAGGCCCATCCGGCCCTACATGTAACCAGTTTTGGTAAGCTTCTTTTTTTTTATTATTTTCTAAGTAAACTTGTTTAATTGACAAAAAATATTGTTAATAATCAATTTCAAAAAGGATGTTGCAAAAGTATCTTGAAATATCAACCCGTGTGAAGGTCTCTAATGTTCATTAAATTATTTTAATGAGCAATTGAAAAAACATTGACCTCGGCCTCGAGAGCTCGCTGAATTTAATCTAAAGGTTTTAATCACGAAGGCATGTTTAAAAAAATTAAATTAAATTAATTAAATAAAACACGAATTAAAAGCACTTACAGACAGTGTACAAAGAAACGAAAACATCCAATAGTTCTATCGCCAAAATATAGTAACTCGAGATACAATCCAAAATAAAATATTCGATCGCGAATTTAACAAATAGGCCTACGACTATACGCACAAATTTATATATTAGTAATCCAACGTTTAAATTTAAATATCGACCACAGAACTACTTTAATAATTCTATTATAAGAACCTCTGTGTTCTACGTTAGCACCTACAAAACAAAGCTATCTCTGTTCTCTTACGTTTTCCTTTTATCACACTTAAGGTCTCCGCTACAGTCTTATCTGCTCACAGATAAGCCACTATCGTCTATAACGTCTACAAGAGAAGATCTGTATCTTTCCTAATATCTTTCCAAACACGTGTTCTCTCCTCTAAACCTTTTCACGTGTCCTTGTAAACAAACCTTCACCTTTCCAATGCTTCTCTGACCAGGCTGGCCCACCAATCAGAGGCTCTGAAACTATTTAAGCCCCGCCCACGACGGAGATCGGAACTCGTATAGTATTATCTGCTCTTATAATATTATCGGCTGACTCGTATAATATTATCTTTACATATAAAGTATTAGGCTAGAAAATAACACTTTACATCCTCAGTTACAAAACATATATACACTAATTAATACAGCAAATATGTGATCCTGACACCTCCCACCCAGATCATGAATGGTGAAAGAAAGTGCTAGTATACGGAATAATAATTTACCATTCAGGATCGATAACAAATAGGACACATATGAAGATGTATTAAATGTCAACATCAAATAAAACGTTAAAATGTCTCTTTCATTTCATAGTTATATAAATGTTCATATTTCTATAAGGTCTCTGTTACAATGTATGTAGACAGTTAATAGTCATCATCTATTTAATCCGTCAACATTTCTGCTCAAGCAATCAGCTGCTTTATTATCTATACCGACGATGTGACGTATATCTGCGTCTTATCTTGACATACTTAAATTCCATCTCGATAATTTCTGATTTTTGGGTAGATTCTCTTGCAGATACTTCATGGGATTATGATCCGAATATATGACTAACTTCCTGCCGTAAGTGAGATAATCAAACTTCTTGAATGCTTGAATAATGGCATACGATTCTTTCTCTATAGTTGACCATCTTTGTTGTGTTTCAGATAACTTCTTTGATGTAAACGAAATCGGATATTCTTTTCCTTAGTCGTCAATCTGACTGAGCACTGCCCCAGTGGCGTATTGTGATGCATCAGCATGAATGATGAACTCTCCGTTTGGGTCTGGTGATTTTAAAGTTGTCGCGTTTATCAGTTTGTCTTTTAACTTTGAGAATGTTCTTCTCTGTTCTTCATTGAATGTGAAATTCTTTGGTTTAATTTTCTTAGTCATTTTCATTAGGCCATACGCTATTTCCGCAAATTCAGGAATGTAGGAGCGATAGAATGAACACATGCCCAGAAATGAACATAAGGATTTGATATTTCTCGGTTCTGGTATGGTACTTATTGCTTTCACTTTTGGCTCTAGAACTGACTTCTCTCCTGAACCAACTAGATGTCGTATGAATTTCACCTTCGGTTTTGCAAAGTTGCACTTTACAAACTTAAGCGTCATGCCTGAGTCTTCAATGGCTGTTAGCACAGTATCGACATGCTTCAAGTGTTCTTTTCAGCTCTTAGAGTAAATGATTGCATCATCAATGTATGAAGCTGCATACTTAGTGTGCGGACTTAGAATCTTGTCCATTGCCTTTTGGAATGTGGCTGGCGCTCGCTGTTTTCAGTCCGAATGGCATGTAAACCCATTCCAACAGTCCTCGATTGGTTTGAAACTCTGTCTTATGAATATCGGTTTTCTTGATTGGGATCTGCCAATAGCCAGATGTGCAATCTAACGTTGTGATGAAATTTGAGCCACTGACTTTATTCAAAATTTCTTCTGAGATAACTGATGGATAAGCATCATTTCTAGTTCCTTTGTTTACCATGCTCATGTCAGTGCATAAACATATACTTCCATCTGATTTCTTGACAGCTACCATTGGATGTACATATTCACTAATTTTGGAATATCTAACCTTTCCATCCTTAATCAACTTATCAATTTGATTATAATTGTTTTTCTGTTACAGCAAATTGTTATTGCCATCTACAAAAAATTTATCCCCGTTTAATTCTGATCGCTTCCAGCATTCTGACAAAGATTTATCAGTTTTCTGATCTTCTCTAAACTTTTCAGTTTGCTCCTTGTCCATGTCGTTTATCATCCTCATTTCTTGTACACTACTTTGTCCTTTTACTCCTTTTTCCATATCAATTTTTCGTACATAATGATCTGTAATCTGACCAATTGTTTCCTTGTGATCTTCATTTTTTGGATTCTAATCTGCTTGACAGTGTTCTTCTCTTCCATTCTGGCGTTTTTTTCTGCTGACTCTGCTGCCTCAAATAATAGTCTTACATCTGCCTCTGTTAGTAGTGCTGTATTGCTTTCTAGACTGGGTGTGACTGCACAGCGTAGCATGGTTTCTGGGATATCCAGGTTTTTCCCATTCTCTTTTCTTATTAGTTTTACTGGTATGATGACTTCCCTGGCAGTTACTAGTTTACCAACTGCTGACTGTAGCTTAAACTTACTGCTATTTGTTTGACTTTCTATTACTCCTTTTGGAACCATACTTGGATGAAGTACTGATATTTCTGCTCCACTATCTCTGAGAAATTCAACAATTTTCCCATCAAAACTCGCAAATTTGTTATTTGTAAATGAATCAAACTGGATTTGGGAAACCTCTTTATGTGGATATGACCTTTCTGTCACTGATATATTCTCCTCATTCTCTTGGACGTTTATTCTATAAACTGATTTTAACTTTGTTTCCTTTTTAGAGTGGCTGGGAAAATTCAAAATTCTGTGACCAAGTCTACCACAGTTGTAACAGGCGTCTGGATGTGCTCCTTTTGCTCTTCTGCATTCGCTCGTGTTGTGACTATCTATTGTGTTACATAAATAACATTTCATGCCGTTTGCTGGTTTTCTTATTTGATCAAATGAATGTCTCTGAGGCTTTTCACTTTTATCTCTCCAGTTCACTTGATCCATTGATCTTGATCTCCGTTTATTCACATTTTCTGCCTTTGGACTTTGTTCTTGGTTCTCTTTGTTGTATGCATTATATCCTTTGAAGTTTCTATGTGACGAATACTGTTGGTTATATCCACTATTTTGACTCCTAGATGTCTCAAAGATGTTGACAATATCTGCCATCTTACTTGGTTTTAGGTGATGTCTTGTTCTTTATCATGGATATGGTTTCTTGAGTAAGTATTCAGAGAATCTCTCAATCTGTCCCCTACGATGAGATCATTGAGTTCCTCAAAAGTTGTTACTCCTCTTGACTCTATATAATATTTCCACACTGTCGCAAGTCTACTGTTGAATTGTGTACAACTTTCGTTGTCTTTCCTCGTCATACTCCAAAAATTCTGTTGATATGATGTAGGTGTCAGTCAGTTGGAATTCCCTCAGAATTAATGACTTCCACATGCCGTAGTCGTCTGTCTGTTCTATCATTAAAGCTAGTATTGGCTGTTTAGCTTTGCTGTTTAAGTATGGAGTCAGTAGGACTACTCGTAAGTCTTTGTCCACTCCAAAAGATTCAAATATGTGTTCCATTTGTACAAAATATCCTGGTATTGCAAGTGGATCTGATGGCATGTTGTAGAGCGTTCCCTTTATGTTGTCTAAAGCAACTTTTACTCTGTAACCTCTTTGATTTTCTAATTCTTCCCAGTGAATTCTTTCTAATTCTTCTCTTTCTTTTCTCTCACCATATTCCTTATCTTTATATGCTCTTTCTTTCTCAAGCTCCTGTATTCTTTGTTCTTCTAATTTACTAACTTCATTGCACAGTCAATGTAATTTCTCTATAGCCTATAGAACACTTGCATAGACAGTGCAATCAGACAATGCAGTGACAATATATTCAGACAATGTAGTGACAATTGTAATCACAGTGCAATCAAAATATCAACAGAAAGTCTTTATATATTATAGAACTGTCCACTTCAAATAATTAAGTCCTAGATCCTAGTTCTGTTTGATTCTTTAGTTCTGTTTGATCACCTAAACAACCTATAACGCAGTTACTTATAGGATATTTTATTTGACCCAAACAAACTATTGAACTTCAAAAGAACATTCTAAAAAATGCCTGTCCATAAATAAACTGGAGTTTGTGCGTGGAATTTTACATTGGACTTAATTAATTCCTTTATTTTAATTCTCTTATATATTTTCCTATGTACACTATACATGTATATAGGGTAGGTAAAATTTCTTAATAACTAGGCCCTATGTAATTTACGGAAATGCTGATGTTTTAAATTCCCATATATTTTGTTGCATAACTTCGAAAATATTAATTTTATCTACTATTCTAACGTACTGATGATATTCTAAAACTTATTAATTAAAATTTTGTATTGATCTTTCTGTTATAATGCTCGATTATACCTAATTAAGGTAGTTTCAAGTTTTATTTAATTTATTCCATATATCTATTTACATGCCTCCATCTACCGAATGGTTGAGTATCTTTTAAAAAGGGCGGACCAAAATGCTAGTGCGAAACTACAAGCAGCAGAAAATAGCTTTTATTTTTTGCTCTAGATCTCTTTCAAATTTAACTAATATATTGCATTTATAGATAAATCAATTTCTTAACAAATGAATAAATCTGAAATCAATGTTATTGACTGAAAATTGGTCAATAAATTTATAGAATAATCTAATTTAATATAAATCTATTTATTTATAGATTCCTACATATGATTAAATATCGTCCTATTTTTCTATCGCTTTAACTAATAGAAAAAATTATTTTTCTTTCTCATTAATAGCTATAGTTCAATCTTTCAGGCACCAAGAATATTCTATTAAATATTCTAACTATATTTCATCAATCCCGGGTCTGGGCACCAGTGTCAAAGACTCTAATGTGCATAAAATTATTTTAATCCTAAAACATTGACCTCGGCCTAGAGAGCTCGCTGAATTTAATCTAAAGGTTTTAATCACGAAGGCGTGTTTTAAAAAATTAAATTAAATTTATTAAATAAAACACGAATTAAATATTACTTACAGACAGTATACAAAAAAACGAAAATATGCAATAGTTCTATCGCGCAAAATATAATAACTCGAGATACAATCCAAAATAAAATATTCGATCGCGAATTTAACAAATAGGCTTACGACTATATGCACAAATTTATATATTAGTAATCCAACGTTTAAATTTAAATAACGACCACAAAACTACTTTAATAATTCTATTATAAGAACCTCTGTGTTCTACGTTAGCACCTACAAAACAAAGCTATCTCTGTTCTCTTACGTTTTCCTTTTATCACACTTAAGGTCTCCGCTACGGTCTTATCTGCTCACAGATAAGCCACTATCGTCTATAACGTCTACACGAGAAGATCTGTATCTTTCCTAATATCTTTCCAAACACGTGTTCTCTCCTCTAAACCTTTTTCAAGTGTCCTTGTAAACAAACCTTCACCTTTCCAATCCTCCTCTGACCAGGCTGGCCCACCAATCAGAGGCTCTGAAACTATTTAAGCCCCACCCACGACGGAGATCGGAACAGCTGACTCGTATAATATTATCTTTACATATAAAGTATCAGGCTAGAAAATAACACTTTACATCCTCAGTTACAAAACATATATACACTAATTAATACAGCAAATATGTGATCCTGACAAGTATCTTGAGTACCTCAAAATACTTGTCAGGATCACATATTAGATACATATTAGAAGATACAAGATACAGATATTTTATCAAGTATCTTGAAGATACAAGATAATATAGTATCTTGAAGATACTTTAGTACCTCGAAGATACAATTTTGCACAACACTGATTGTCATATACATATCCTCCACACATCCTCTACATCTTTCTGTTACCTCATTTATTTCTGTCTTTAAATTGTTCCCATATTTGTTATATATATATATATATATATATATATATATATATATATATATATATATATATATATATATATATATATATATCACTATAAGTTTTTCGCACCTGCGTTCTTGTTTCTAGTCATCTGACGCACTTCTTGATTCTACAAATTTCAACGTCCTCTTCTCTCACATTATTATATATCACCCAGTTAGTATTTTGTGGGTGACCACCATGGAAGACAGAGTGTTGACAGATTTCAATGAAAAATTTCATGGGTGTTAGAAATTTATTCTTAAATCTGCGTCAGTTGCAATTGATGCACCTACTAATAACTTACTAATAACCAAGGAAGGAAGAAGGAAATAACGCAAACAACAAAAACTGCAACTAAGAAAGGAAACAATGAACATATGAATTTGTCATGTGTGTAATTATACAGAGAAAAAAACAATTTAAAAATAAAAATAAAAAATAAATATTTCGCTGGATCATCACATTTTCATATCATCACTGATCTGTTTCATCCTTTGCTCTTCTGCCTCTTCATAGCTCATTACTTAGTCATGCATATTCTCCTTCCCATATTCAGTCTGACTATTTTTTTATTTCTTCTTTCATCTGTCCCTTCTATAATTTCACTTGTGATCCACAGCTTTTTGACTCTCTTTGCTTTTTTGAAACCATAGACATCTTTGACTGCTACTTTTATGGCCTATTTTATCTGGTCCCATGTCTCGTTTATTCCTCTAAATTAGTTCCAGGAGTCTTCACCATTTAAATATTCATATCTACTTCCTCTGAAATTGACCTTTCTTTAAATACTAAAGCACTAAAATGCTACAGCAATGTGTTAGGACAATACAACAAGCACGAGTTGTTATTACTTCTTTGACTGAAGAACAGTCCCAAAATCAACTATGGATATTTAATACTATTTCAGGACCAAGACCAGAAATTCCGAGACCAAGACAAGACAACTGCAAGTCTCAAGAGAACGTCCTAGACCAAGACTGCAAGTCTCAAGATCAAGATCTTGAAAAGTGGCCTCGAGATCAAGACCGTAGTCTCGAAGATAACAACACACATTATGATATAATTTTAAACTATCACAAATTTATTAAGTCACTACTTTACATTTCTTTATAGAGCCACGCTATATCATGTGGAAGAAGTCTTAAAATTTCACTTACCATGTAGTCCATTGTTAAAGTTGAATATTGCAAGAATTGAGCAAACAGGAATATTTATAAAAAATCACTGCTCTTCAAGTTACGTCTGCAAATAATATTTTCACAGTCACATAAAACAACACAAGACAATAAGAATTATTTACATAAAGCATCATTCGAAGCTAATTCTATATAGTACCTAGATTCCTCCTTAGAGGAAAAAAGTAACAAATTTCAGATTTGGAAGAGTAATTGCTAAACAATTGCTTTAATATTTGTATACAAATTTATTCTGTCTCAGGGCACCCTTTGCCTAAGGGCACTAACTACTGCGCCCTGAACCGGTCCCAAACCCAGATAAAGAGGAGGGTTGGTTGTTGGATGCAGATAATGCCACCTTCAAAATAAAGACGGGACATTCGAAGGACATCGTAAGGCGTATGAGATCTATGTTACTTGATCCACCGATCTCCTTATCCAGCTAAGAAAGGAATGGTTACCGTCTAGCAGTATATGACCACCAATCTCTACGATACCAAAAACAAACGAAACACATACTGGCTCGGACATCACCCAGCATAAAAAGGTTCTAACCACTGAAGCGCTCTGGCAGGTGCGACAAGTTCGCAAAGAGGCAAAATAGATTGCAGGTTCCTAGACTAACAGAGAATGGTAAGATCCGCTGATATCTCAACAAAACAAAGGACAAGAATTGGACACTGTAATGTGAGGACGCTTTATAGCACCCAGTAAGGCTTTTCTATTAGCTAGGGAGATGGCAAGATTCTACATAAAAATTTGCGAGATAAGCGAGACACACTGGACGGGAAAACGGAAGATGTCGGCTAATGGATACACTATATGGTATATAGTGAAGGAGAAGATGTAGGAAGACATGAGCATGGAGTAGCCATTGCAATAGAGTCAAAGCTAACGAAATCTGCCACTGACGTCTCCTTCAAACGTAATAGATCAATCCAAATTAGCATGAAGTTCTGGCATGCTGATGTAACAGTAGCTGAAGCCTATGCACCAATTAAGGCAGCCAAGAAGAGGCAAAGATAACTTTTACTCTGAATAGCAGAAAACACTGGATAAAATCCCAGACATGATATAATATTCTTAATGGGAGACTATAATGTCAAAATTGCAAATGATTTTGAGGGGTGGGGAAAAACAATTAGAAGGCATGGTGTGTATACAGACGAAAATGACCATGGATTCAGGTTACTTGAGCCGTGCAGCAGCAATAATCTGTGCATAACTAATACACAGTTTATCCCGAAAAAGTGCAAGAAATTAATCTGGATATCACCAGATGGGAAGATAAAGAATCTAACTGACTAAATTATTACTCGAGAAGAATGGCTGACATCAGCGAGGAAATAAGAGTATATAGATCAGCCGAGGTCAATTCGGATCATCATCTAGTAGTTTCACAGATTAAAGTAAAATTGCCAAGAAAAAAGCTACCAAAAACAGGACGATATGACACGAACAGCTAAAGGAAGAAGGAATCCACCACAAATTTTAAGTAAAAATGCAAAATAGGTTTGAAGCACTTCGTAATCTTACGATGAAAGCCAGGATCCCGAGAATGAATGGAACAGTTTTAAAACAGCTACAAACGAGGTGTCCACGGAGGAACTACAATACAGGAAATCAGATCAGAAGAAATGGATTTCAATGGAGATAGAATATATAATGGAAGAAATTAGGATGGCAAAAGAAGAAATGCTGAACTTAAGGTAGTAAGGAAATAATGTAGGTAGTAAGGAAATCTTTAAAGAAAAGAGGCTAAATTGAAGAAAAATCTAGCTAAAGATAGAAATTAAATGCTAGAAGAACTAGCGGATATGGAAGAAGCGTACAAGAAAGGGATTAGTAAAAAACTGTTTGCCAACGTGCAGAAGTTGAGTGGAGATAATATAAAACTAATAAATATAGAACATTATTATATCTTCCCTTGAATTTCAATTTAACTAGGGCCGGGACAAAGCAGAATGTCTCAAATCCTCTCTGCCCTACTTCATATTATCAGTCAATCCCCTGTTTGAGACCTTTCCAGTCGTTTAAATAGTAATAATAGTCGTTTTGTAGCAATTTCTGGAGCCTAGGCACTCACCAACCGAATGCCCTTTCTGACGTTGGTATGGATCTTAGTGCTTTAGTGGCCTTCTACGACGTGTGCAGTCACCGATTGGTCAATTCTCCAAACAACCCGGACAAAACAGCACAAACCTAATAACTATAGAACCAGTCAAAGAAAATAATGAAAATATAATAACTGATAAAAGAGAGATAATAGAACACTGGAAGAAACACTTTGAAGATTTGTTAAACACAGAAGAGCCCATTGATACACATGAGACGATGCTGAAAATACAACAAAGAGAAGCACTATAACAAGAAGAAGAGGAGTATAAAGAAACAAAGATATCAATAGAGGAAATCGAAAAAGCAGTCAAACAACTAAAGAAAAATAGCATCAGGAATTTGTCAGTTATCAGCAGAACTGCTGTAGAATACAGGAGTATACACAGTGAAGTGGCATTATTGAGCAATTAGAGTCTTAGAGTCAGTGTGGAAGCATAACGAAAAGCCAACAGTCGACTGCTTTGTCTGCTGGAGGAATGCAGTCATTATTCCAATCCATAAGAAAGGAGACAGACAGGAGTGCAATAATTCGAGGGGAATAAGTCTAGTAAGTTTACCGGGTAAAGTGTTCACAAGAGTCTTACTAAATAAAATTGCAGAAAGGGTGGATGAAGTTTTAGGAGAGAATCAATGTGGTTTCAGGAAAGGACGAGGGTGTTCACACCAGATATACCTGATCAGACAAATCATTGAAAAAGAAGCTATGTAAAGTACAATGGAGAAACCCTAATGTGTTTTATAGATTTTGCTATGATTTATAGATGAATAAGACTGAGTGATAAACAATGTGCTTGAATGACAATGTTTAGGCTCTTATTCCTTAATCTGCATTTGGAACAAAGAATTCATTTACAAAATCCTGCTGCTATTGATTTCTTAGTTGTTCACGATGTAAAAGTAAAATATTTGATTTAACAACAAAATTTAAAATTAAAAAAATTATGCTTTTACTTATTAAAATCATTTTGACTTTTACTTTTGCTTAGTAAGAATAATTTGACTTTTGCTTTTACTTTTGCTTAAGCAAGTCAAATGATTTGACTTAGTCTTTCACTTTTGAGTAAGCAAATAATCACTGGATAGCTGTGACGTCAATTTAACTGTGAAAAAACAACTTATTGTGGCTTGTATCAGGCTGCATCAGCTGATTCACTTGCTCAGCTGACAGAACAGCTAGCTTCAAAGCTAAGTGAAGCATATGGGGCAAGAGAACTTTGTCTGAACTCCAATCCTTGTAGTAAAATGTAAAACTATTTAATTTAGCAACTTCATCAACATTGTTTAGAGCCAAACCACCATCTAGCTTTGACATAGCACACTCTTCCACAATGTGATGTATAGTTTGCAGTGGAGCACCACACAGGCACCAGCATTACTTTTCAAATCCCACAAATGCTTGCACACTGCATATCGACCTAGACTGGTGCGAAACTAGTGCATCACTAATTAAAGATGTTACTGTTATTCCATTTTGCAATCCAATCAACTCGAAAAAAATCGTGTTAAAAGTTATAAAATCTATTTATTGATCTGTTCCATAAGTACCTATTCAATCACATGAGGATCCAGGAATATTTTTAGGGGGCCCGAAATTCTTTTTTACACATTTTTTGGTTACATTTTTTGCCTTCTTCGGGACATGTGACGCAACCGGAAAATGCTGTGAGGGAGGGGTTGCTCAAACATTTTTCACTACTAAGCTCGGCTAGTCAAATGAGTGTATCTTGCCCCCCCACTCATACTCCGTAATAAGGTCAGGGGAAACCTAAAATACCTACACCTAAATCATACATTTGTTATGGAAAAAAGTATGCTAATTTTTTCACCTCTGAAGAAACTCAGCGAATCTGGACGAATTGCAAAAGTGACCTAATTTTTACGGTAAAGGGGGAGGGGGGCTTAACAAAGTCCTCCCAACCAAAGCTGTTTGCATCAATGCTCCGGGGCAAAGATTATATTTTTACTTACACCCTTTTTTCCTCTTACACGGTGGTTAAAATGAAAATTTAGAGCTATTGTCGACATTTTTAGAACCCCTTCCACTAATGTACCAAATATGGGCCCTTAGCGGGACCCATATTTGAAAAAATTTGAGCAAGTTGAACTGTTCGAGTACCGTCTCGTACCCCCCCTCATAACCACTGCCCTTACAAACATATTTACACATAGAAATAGTCACAGAAGAAATGAAAATATAGTTTAATTTTTTTTCACCAGCCTAGGAGGGGGGACCCGGGTCTCCCCACTGGATCTGCAACTGTATTCAATAGATTAGTTCATTAATTAAAGTTATTAAACAATTGTTTAAATTCCTCGTAGTGAAGGTATAACTTATAAAATCAAAAAGACACAGCTGAACAGGACACATGTTAAGGTTAACTGAATATATTGCAAATAAGAAAAACTTTAAAATATAAAGTTATAAATAGCCCTAATAAAATGAAGATAGGAATGGGAAACAGATATACTTTAATCAAACAATACATAATAACTTAGGTAGACTAGATGCTGGGTTCAATCTTGCACAGGGCAATGTCTATGATTTAGCACAAGATCTAATTTAGCTTATAAAAATTAATGAATTATTTAACACTTATTATGATCATTTAAAAATCACTAGTGATTAATTTTTATTTACCTGATTTTAATAAAAATTATTAATTAATTATTTCGTTAATTAATTAATTCATAAAAATTAATTAAAATATATAAAATTAATTAATACAGTAATTAACAATTAGATTAATTAAGTGGTAATAAATTAATATAAAGATATTATGAAATGCAGATTGGGACTATAATATGCATCAGCTATGGTCTAAATTGTGAGTTGCCCATAGTCAGCTGGCAGGGCTGATATTCTGGTCATAAAGGTTATCATAAATTATTTAATAACTTAAAGAGTTATTAAATCATAATAATAATTACTAAAAGTTAGTCATAGGGTTTTTAAATTTGGCACATAAATTACTAATATCAATATGAACATACTGTGAAAATTTGGTGAAAATCATACAACGGGATCCTAAAGAGGCATTATCCTATGAACCCCAATATCTGTATATAAGTTGGAAGCACATGGAATAACGGGCAAACTTTTAAAGTGGATAGGTAATTGGTTAAGCAATAGAAAACAAAGGGTGTGTGCCGAGGACGAGATCTCGGAATGGGCAGCAGTGAAGAGTGGTGTGCCACAAGGCTCTGTTTTAGGACCTCTGTTATTTTTAGTTTACATCAATGACATTGACATAGATATTGTATCTAAATTTAGTAAATTTGCAGATGATTCTAAAATAGCAAAAGTAGTAAACAACATTGAAGATGCTGAGATTTTAAAGCATGATATAAAAATATTACAGAACTGGTCCAGGGATTGGCTAATGAAGTTCAATACTGAGAAATGTAGAGTTATGCATATAGGGAATAATAATTTAGAAATTGAGTACACATTGAACAATATTAAACTAAAATCCACAAACAGTGAGAGGGATTTAGGAGTCTTTATGGATAGCTCTTTTAAATTTAGTGAAAATTGTAATAAAATTGTAAATAGTGCTAATTGTGTATTAAGAATGATTAAAGGAACAATTGCATGTAGAAATAAAGATATTGTGGTAAGGCTATATAAGGCTCTTGTACGGCCCAAACTTGAATACTGCGTTCAGGCTTGGTGCCCATATCTTAAGAAAGATATCGACAAGTTAGAAAGGGTGCAAACCAGAGCAACAAGGCTGGTATTTGACTGTCAAAAACTTAGTAATGAGAATAGATTAAAATTCGTAGGATTAACCTCTTGAAGTGAGAGAAGAACTAGAGGAGATTCAATAGAAGTTTTTAAGATACTCAAAGGCTTCAGCAAAGTTTACCACAGTATTTGGTTTAATTTATCAAACAACAGAAACACAAGGGGACATATTTATAAACTTAATAAATGTAAAAGTAGACTAGATTTAAGGAAATTTTTCTTTAGTCAGAGAGTTACAAATGCTTGGAATAGTTTTCCAAGAGAAGTTGTGGAAGCAGAATCAGTGAATGCTTTTAAAAATAAATATGATAAACATAAGAACATGTAAATTAGAAGCTAATTGTATGTTCAGTGTTATACATAGGCTTAATTCGGCTATGTACAAATTTGACATGTTGACATGAAGTCTGCATGATTTGATTAATATTAATTGGTTTTAGTAAGAGCATTTTAGTTCATTTAGATTCATTTTAGGTTCATTTAGATTTTAAGAGCATTCTGATGAGTCTTAAGCGAGCATATAATTGCTTCTTGACTCTGTAAATGTTATGTTAAGTGATGTTATACAATTTTAATTAGTAACGTTAATTTTTAAAAATTATAGCTAATGATTACTATTATAGTGTATAATTAATAAATAATATGACAATTATAATTAATAAATGGCAACAAATAAAATAATAAATTAATATTTATTAATTTAGTTATTTATAACTACATCGCAAGCTCGCACCAGTAAATTGTAAGCAGAACAGATACAGGCACAAAGAAGCAAGAGATAAAATGTAAAATTATGTAAGTATCCTTAAAACAAATGATTAATTTCAATCTTAATGAGTAACAAATTCGCCTTCATTTCAAATCAATGTAACAACGTAACATACGCACAAAATCGCGTTTTAAACGCTTCCACAGTCTTCGCCAGTTGGGGGTTCAGTGCAGCAGTTAATGCTAAATTCAAGTGCAGTGCGTGAAGCAATTGTCACATCAAATATTTACAAATAAACACTAAAACATAACAATTAAAATTTTAACATTTCACGTGCAGCTCTTGTAAACAATACAACATGAAGGATCTACAACCGAACTTGTACTTCTACGAATCCTAACCATTACAGCATATCTATGTTAAGAGGTATTTAGCTATCGACAGGTTAAAAACGTTAAAACATCACGATTGTAATGAAATCTGCAGAAATGCAACTTGGTCAATGGAGCTAGAGAGAGAACTTCCTATGATTATAATTATATATTAAATCAATTTCAGTACCTGCTAATCACAGCAAAATATTTGCATATAAAGATATATGTTTATTTGTTCACATATCACACAGCACGACAGTCAACATATTTCGAATAACATAAAGGTACAAAGTAAAACGCAAAGACAGGCACACTAATACATGCAAAAACCAGGCCATCAATGAGGGAGCATAACACCCTATCGGTGTATATAGGGAGGGATATGGCGTAACAGTGGCCACATACGGTCAGTTTTGCCATCAAACTTATCTGTTGAGATCTCTGTTGAGATATTTGAATAGATAAATTTGATGCAAAACTGACTGTGTGAATTTGATCGTGTGTGGACTCATCAGTTTTAAAAACTGACGAGAGAACTGCATGATGACGTAGAATGTCTTAATAGCGTAGCTAACGTCGTGAAGTTTTAAATGACAGATCCTAGGGTGTATTGAACTCTCGCGGATTCGAATCCCAGCCGCATCGATCGATCTGAGAGTAAAATCTCGGACATTCACTGGACTGGATATACGGAAAATGGTCTAAATTGTCTAACGGTTTAAACATGTGATATTTAAAAGTGATAGATGTCAATATAGTTGATCATTTCACTGTAATGCGTGTTTTTACTTTGACCTAGTTTTCTCCACACACGGTCAAATTTAACTGATTGAACTTATCTGAATAGATCGATATCTGTTCAGAAATCTGAACAGATAAATTTGAACGTCTATGAGCAAAAACTGATGACAAAACAGACGAGTGTCAGATTTCAAAACTGATGGGAAACCATCAAATATCTCTGAACAGATATCTGTTCAGATAAATTTCTGACGACTATAAGCGGTGTGCTGATCACGTGCTTGTAGTCTCGCTTAGTCGTGGGATGATCCTTACTGAGAGCAGAGGCTCCGCCCTCTCGTGACCAAAATCTGTGACTGAAATTCCTACAAAATCTTGAACAGCCTGGCTGTACATCTGTAGACGATCTCGGACTGAGTGTAGGTAACCTCGTTGGTGTACCAACGGTTGGTGTAACCACTGCGGGGGACTGGGGGACACGTATTTTGCGTATTTTGAAAATCTCTCAGTAACTGCATGCAATAAAATCAATAACAAATTACAATTATAAGAACAAATAATAAGAACAGCAATAATAGCAACCGGTTCACCGTTACACCTGACGTCTTCAAGAGATCTTCGGGCTTCTAACCTTGACTTTAAACGAACATTTATTAGCAAAAAATAATTTTTTCTAAAAGATGGACCATTGCATTTTACATATAGCAGTAAGGTTGGATAATTTAGATTTAGATTTTTAGCGATGTGTAAGTGAAGTTTTCTAACATCCATGAACTTACAATGATTAATAGAGTGCTACCGTCATCAAAAACAACAATTAGAGTGCTACAGTCATCAATGACAACATCGAACACTATTGAGACAAAATCAAGCCGGCGAGCAAAAAAAGAAGCTCGAAAAACGGTGCAAATTCCAAAATCCAGAAATTCAGTAAAGGGAGTTAAAGAAAAGGTGGTTTAGGCGCATGTCGCTGCTCATGGACACTGGATGGAAGAGAAATGGAAAAGATAGCTTAACTGCATATGGAACTGCTCATAGGAAAGCAAAGGCTGATGTGATTCAAATGAAGATTTCCGAAGATTGGATGGAAGAGAATTCCAGATCTGAGGTGCAGCATGCTGGAAAGAACGATTAGATAGCTTAGAGCGTGAAGGTAAGCTAGGTCTCACAAGAGTAATTAACTTAGAAGACCGAGTAATAGCAGGCTGCATCACTTTAATCAAGTGAGACATACAAGTTTGTCCAGGGATGGTGATGGACCTATAGGTTAACGAAGCTGTTTTGTAAATGATACGCTCTTTAATCTTTAGCCAGTGCAAAGACTTGAAACTAGGCGTAACATGTGAGTACTTGGAACTACAAAAAATTGCTCATGCAAAAGAATTCTGAACAAACTGCAATCGATCAATCTCACAGCCAGGGAGATTTAAAAACAGGGAACTGCAGTAGTCCAACTTCGATTGCATAAGAGCAGCACCAATTGTAGCAGCTGTCTCACATGACGAATATGGACGTATTCGACGAAGATCACGGATATGGAAGAAACATGCTTGTGAAGTTTTAGTTATGTGTTCGTGGAAGGTTAGGTGTTTATCAAGAATAACACCGAGATTTCTCACAGAAGAAACAGATGATATTTTAATACCCGAAGATAACGAAAGAGTTTTCCCATTCAGCTTCAGAAGCTGTTGAGGTGTCCCGACCAACAAGAATTCAGCCTTAGATGGATTAAGTGCCAAGAAATTAGCAGACATCCAAGAGGATATAGACTGAAAACTTTGTTGCAGGAGGGTTTCAGCATTAGAATAGGAGTTAGGGGTGAAACAAGTGTACATTTGAGTGTCATCAGCATATAGTTCATGATCAAGAGAATGAGAAGAGATTAGAGTGCTTAGGGGTGTTGTATAGAGGTTAAAGAGGATAGGACCAAGAACGGAGCCTTGAGGCACACCATACTTTAAGTGAGAAGGCGAAGAGATGTACTCCATCACTTTCACACTAAAAGAACGATCCGTCACATAGGAGGAAAACCAATCAAGAACAATTCCACGAACACCAAACCAGGAAGAAAGACGTTCCAGAAGAATATTGTGATCAATGGTATCAAAAGCGGCCGAAAGATCAAGCATACATAATCCAGTTAAGCTTTGTGTGCACATGGCATTAACAATAGAATTGCACACAGATAGAAGCACCGTTTCAGTTGTACGATGCTAGTATAAGCAGCTTGATGCTTATTAAATAGATCATTGTAAGAGAGATGAGTAGAAAGCCTCTGAAGAACAATTCTTTCAGTGAGCTTAGATATGTATGACAGATTAGATATAGGCCTGTAATTCGACAATAATTCCTTATCCAGTGTGGGCTTTTTAAGCAATGGAGTAATAACTGCACGCTTAAAAGCGCGAGGAAATTTGCCAGTAGAGAGAGAGGTTAACAATCAATGTTAATACTGGAGCAAGCATGTGAATACACTTCTTTAAGAGAGAGGTTGGGATAAGATCCAAGTCACTATGTTTAGCTGGAGAGTCTAAAACTAATTTAGTAATCTCATCAATTGTAACTGGAGTGAAATTAGAAGGCTCATCTTTGGAATGATTCTCTACTAGAGTATGAGGAGTAGAGTTAGGAGCTGGAGTGATAGATTCTCTAAGATTGCCTATCTTATCTGTAAAGTATTTGGAAAATTGTTCAGGCAATCAATGATAACATCTAGCGCTATTGAGACAAAATCAAGCCGGCGATCAAAAGAAGGTCCAAAATTCCAAAATCTTGCAAATTCCAAAAATCCAGAAAATCAGTCCGAAGAACAAAGTGTGTAGGCCAAATATTTTTAATCATAAAGAGTAAACAGTTATATGCATATACATTCACTATCATTTCGCTATGTAGGTTTATATTTGACCTAAAATCACTAAGATAACTTATATAAGAGGAGATGATGAAGTGGAAGAGGTCATTAGTATAAATATACAATCAAGGCTATAGTCATTAAGCTGGAATAAGTACATGTAGCAGCCCTCTTGTGAGGGAATTCCTTGAAACGAAGGCGACAGGGCTTCAGAAATAAGTTGCTAACACATGTTTAGAGAATTCAGTCAAATATCAGTGTGCCTGCAACCTTAATGGGTTAAGTTTTCCGTGACGCCCTATCCTCATTTGCAGATTAGAGTAAGAGTAAAGTTGCCGCCATCAATACATGTACAGAAGTATTAATCAGCTAACATTCGTTTGAATTCACAAGTTTAGTAGTCTCTGCTGTTAAATGTAGGCTGTATGTATGACATTACTGTTAATGTGTTATGTGTTTACATCGATTTTGATAATATTTTTGGTATAATTTGTTTGAGTGTCAAATTTTTCATATATTTCCTTCTTAGACTCATTATCTTCCTCCTCAATCTCTGGCAAATGAACGGACTTCACTGACATTGATCTCGCTTTCTCTCCAGACAATGCTTTTGCTAGGGTGTTCTGTTGCAGACTGGTGATCTTGTACATTTTTTTGTTCCTTTAGTTACACACATGACATACCGCATGTGCTACATGGTTTCCTTTCTTGGTTTCTGTTTTTGTAGTTTTCAGTATTTCCTCCATTCCTTTCCATGGTTATTAGTAATCGTTGCCTTTTGATGGCGCATCAATTGCAGCCGGCGCGGATTTAAGAACAACCTTCCAACACCCTCGGGATTTTTTTTCTTTCAAAGCTGTCAACACTCGGTCTTCCAAGGTGGTCGCCCACCAAGTACTAACCGGCGCGATGGAGCTTAACTTCGTTCAACTGACGCGCAGCTTAACCGACTGCGCTAATCCCGCCCCCAATATAGTGTACTATAGTGGTATTGTAGTTGTATGTTCCGTTTGAGACGTCCCTGACATTGCCTTAGGGTGAGGAACCGTACTTTAAATCTTCATCTTCGTTGTATATATTTGTATGACTAGATAGGGCCTACATGCGTGTGTAGCATATTTCAAGAGACTGCATTAGGCCTAAATAAAAATATTTGTTAAATTACGTTTTTATTCCTAAATGAATAACGGTGCCTTTTTAATTATTTCATTAATAATATGACCTTTTGTTTATTATTCTAAGAATAACGTGGTCTTAGTTGTCATTATCTGAATTAGGTGTACTTGGCTTCGTTATTTATAAAATTGCCTGGTCAATAATAACTTGGCTACTTTATTCAGCTTAATTTAAATCATTAATAGGTTGGCTACTTTATTCAGGATCCGCTAGCTTCAAAATTAAAGTATCCCTATAATAATAAAAATTCTAGACATAACTCAAAAGAACCACATGGCATAAAGAACACTGGCTCCTTTATTTTCTGAATGCATTGGGGCTACTTTACTCGGTCAATAGCATTATTATTATTCTTATTATTATTTTTTAAAATATTTTTTTATATTTTTTTATTTTTATTCTTTTTACCCCGGTGTAAAGAAACTGGGGTTTGATAAAAACGATTCGAGCAATACTTGCTGAATCGCCGCCCGGCTACTCGAGGTCATCAATCGGCTTAAAAGAATTGTTGAAGCAGACTGCATTAAATCTTTGCAAAGTCATGGAAAGCCTTTGCCAAAGAAAAGATGTCTCTCGCTTATCGCCGGTTTGCTCTGCAATACGTCTGCCTATGCCATTAATAAAGTCAACTCCTTCGGGATTCATCGGGCCCATGGTTTCCATGGCCACCGGAACAACTTCATATCCTAAGGACAGATCACGGTATTTATCCAACTTCCTAGAGGCGGCATGAACAGCAGCTCCACCGGCTGTGACTGAAGTCGCATTCAGGTAGGAGTTTGCCATAGTGTCAATGACCGTGACATCTCATACGGCACATTTACCGTTGCACCAGGCCACTAAAGTCATGCCGTCCGGACGCTTGCCGTCTGATCTGGACAACCCACTTGGTTCCTTAGAGGAAGGGATGCCTGCTCTTGAAAGTGCTCGCCATATTAAGTCATTTAAATTGTGATGACGAGACATTCTACCTGAGCTTCGTTTGCAGGAGCGGCCGTGGAGACCTAAAGCGTCGACTTCATGACCGCAGGGGCACATGTGAGGCTCGCAAGTTTTCGCCCCCAAACGGAAACTAACGGCTACTCGAATCGCCTCATTGTCTAAAAATAGCCCACAAGAAGCAGCAGGGAGAGCGTGAAGCCAGTCGCTGCTTGTTTTGATTGATACAGCTAGGAGTCGTGCTCTGTCTACTGCATTGGATTGGGATTCTAACTGACTGTTGTAAATCCGATCCACTATAGGACGGTCCCATGATTTCTGGTTACTGACTGAGGTAGAAGGTGAAGCACTAGATGTGAGGCTTTTGGACCAAACTGACAGCGCAACGTCAATGGATCTATCGCAGAAAGGGAGCACTTATGTAGGATGGCGTCTTGCAACTGCCTCGTTCCCATCGCTGATGCCAAGAAGGCTGAAGGCGCGATATGGGAAACAAGACGAATTCCAAGACCATCCTTGCTCACCGGTAGACTGGCTTGCTGCCACTGCAAATCAGACAAATCTGCGTTGATAGCGGCGCACAAGCATTGCCTAAGAGCCTCGTCGTAGTCTAAAAGCCGCGGATTAGAGAAGCTCGGACTAGTGCGCAGAACGTACATAAGTTTAGGTGCACTTAAAGAAAAGCGAAGGATTGTTAAAGCATCATGAGCGGCTAGCGACTTCAAGCGCGATGCTGTACGTTTGACTTCCTCCAAGCGGCTAGATAAAGCGGTTGTAGTAGCTTCTTCTCCAGAGAGTGGCGCGCCGAGTAGAGAACTATGGGATAGGCACATTGGCACAAAGGATGACAAAACTGAGTTGCCCGGAGATTTGCAAACTGATGAAATGACTTCGCACTTGGTACGATTCAACTGAAGCCCAAATTCTTGGCCTCTGTCGATGATAGTCTGTACATCATTTGCAATCGACGACTCGCAACCACCTAGAGTAATGTCATCTAGGTATCCCACCGTGAGATCGCTAGAGAGAGAAGTAAGGAGAGGGTGAATAGTCAAGCAAAACAGCATGGGCCCTAAGGGATCCCCTTGTTGGACTCCTTCCTGTGACTCAATGCACCAGTCTCCGAACTTCAACCACGAAGGGCTTGAGTAAGCTAGATGGCAGAAACTATACAGCTCTGGTATCCTGTGATGTATTTCGCTGAGCATTCGTGATCTACTCAAGCAATTAAAAGCATTACAGAAGTCTAGCTTTACCACGAAGTGATCAGCTGGCATTGACTCAGCGAAACGGCGAGTAGCGTGAACAGCTGCCTCACAGAAATCTGGAATACCAGCTCCAAGTTGAATTGGGCTCAAGTATTCGCTGAGAGCAGACACTGCATAGCGATTTTCGCATTTAGCGGCTAAACGACGCCAAGTGTAACCCACTGCAATGGGGCCAATGCCGCCAGATTTCTTATTGAGTGCGAAGAGTTTACCACCAAACAGCACCGGTTGGACCTCAGGAGGGCAAACACCTCTAAGAAGGAGATTCACGAAAGAAGTCAAAACGGTCAAAAATGTCCCAGCCGACTCTCTACAAGTCACAAGCTCCAGAAGATGCTGAGGGCGAAGGCCATCAGGACCACCTGCTGAGCCTGCTGGAAAGCTACGTACAGCTTTGACAACATCCTGCTCTGAGACTTGAATGGGCGGAGTCTTCATTGAGTCCGGAAGGGGTGCCATTATACTGCTACGAGCTGCGGGTGGGTGCTTGGCCTTCAGGATATTGAAAGTGTTTAAACTGCATTGCGCTGGGCTTTCGTCTGAATAGAGGATGCGCACAGCTGCCGAAACATTTCCATCTTCCATTTTGGACACTGAGGCACAGGAGTCATGAGAATGATGAGCTCTTTTCATTCTTTCTACGACCGGCTCAGTGGGAGCACTAGTACCTAGGCCCTCCAACCTTTTCTTAATTAAAGAGCTTAGATTATGCCTTTTACCAGTGCGAGCAGGGACTTGCAAAACCGAAGATGCGAAAAGCAACAAATCTGACCAGTATGATAAAACTGAGGGATCGCTTTCGATCTTACGGAAGGCATCAATCAAGGCTGCTGAATAAGCAGATCTGGCTGATTTGGGAATGTGTTTTATTGTTGGTCGCGACAAGCAGGGATGTTCAAGAATGAGCGGCTGAGAGGAAAATGAATTGCGAGATAAGTTAGCAGAATTGGGAGCAGCAGTGGGAGGAGAACTCTGTCTAGTCGAACCAGAGTCGCAGCTGCGATTCCTGATCCTATTCCTTATATCAGAAACTGCAAGACCTGGTTGCGAAGCTGCTGCCTGTGCGGAGATCTGCAAGGGAGGTTGGTTGGAACCCGGGCAACGATTATCCAATGGGCCATGAAGATGGACCTTTCCGTCTCCCGAATGAAGCTGACGTTGAGCTAGGCACACCGAACAGATGCCAGTTTTCTTGTTGGCAGTCTGAGACAGTGGCCAAGTCTGTCTGGCAGGCATGTGGCAAACACGGCATAGCAAGCGAGAGATAAAAGAATTAAACTGGAACACTACTGCAAATAGCTGCAGTCCAATAGTCCAATGCAGGTGAAAACTAAAGCATAATGCAGATTTAATAAAAGGTAAAATAAGCCGAATGCGCACAAAAGAATAGAAATAAAAGGGCCTGGGCGTACAGGGATATATATAAAAGCAGTATGACAAAATACAAAGTGAAAAAATTAGCAGAAGTGAAGAAAAACGATAAAAAGTGCTAAAGAAAAACACAGGTGTGCGTAAACAAACTAACCACCGAGCGCCTCTAGCGAAATTTTTTATTATTTATTTTTTAATTATTATTATTATTATTATTTATATCAAGTTCTTGTAAAATTTACTATCAGAATATTTATTATTAAGAATAATTGTTACTATTATTAGTAGAATTATTAGTATTATTATTATTATACTATATTAAACGTTGCTGATCGCAGCAGCGGGTGACATTGCCCTGAATCCACAACTTCTGGCTCCAGCAGCGCCCGTCTCCACTTCATCTGTTATCGATCCACCACGACGGTGACTCCCCTGAACAGGTGTTGATGAGGCAGGTGTGAGAACTCTGCTGGAAGAACCGCTTTTAGAAGTCATCGACCCTGACATCTGGAAAGCTGTTCCTAGAGAATTTTGGGAGCGAGTATCCGCTTGATTAGAACTCTGATTTGTAAAACCCGATGAGCTCTGCCTCTCCGCCTCAGCCTGCCCTGAGGCCAACATCTGGTTCAGCCTTTGACCCTCGTGGCCTTGGTGAAAGGGACCCCTGGGAGACAGAGGCCATTCTAGCCTCGAGTTTCTTATTTTTCTCGCTGATGGTCAGCGCAGAAAACTTTTGTGGACCTATCTCAGGCTCCATGAACGCACTCGAGGAGGAGGAGGGGAGTATTGAGAGGCAGGGACGTAGGACGTATCTCTTCTCTTTTCCTTAGAAGAGATGCGTCCTACGTCCCTGCCTCTCAATACCCCCCTCCTCTTATTTATATTATTGTTATTTATATTATTAGTATTATTATTATTTTTGCTGAACTAGCCGCCGACAGAAAAATAAGCAAATATAACGAATTGTCGTGTAGCTATTATTTCACTCATCTTGCTCTCGAAACTTTAGATTCTATGAATGAGGAAGGAAGCGAATTTATTTCTTCATTGGGTAAATACTTATCCTCCGCTACCGGAGATAAGCACGAAACCCGCTTTTTGAGACAGAGACTCTTAATCTGCCACAAAGGTAAAATTCTATCTGTCTAAGGGGGACCTTTAATGCTAATCGAACAGAAGGTTATGCTACAAATGAAATATTATTGTATGTGATCATCCTTCAACATCCTCCAACATCCTTCAACAGTCTACTCACATGCTCAACTCCGTTCAGAAAATCATCATCATGGTCAGCCTGTTAATGATGTTCTTCATGCACATCAACTAGTTTCTGAAGGCCTTCATGAACATCAACCCAGACTTATGGCACCTGCCATGGGTCTTGCCAAGGCTGATGCAAAGGAAGAGAGTGATCTGACTAATAAAGTTTTGTCTACCAGTCTAGCTACAGACGCTTCTCCTCCTCAATCTACGCTATTCAAGTATGACGTCCAAAACCCTTACCCAAACTCCGCCCGAATTTCTAAGCCCTCTGACATCACTTCCATCCCAGCTGTGACTGCCATCTACAAAGAGAGCTCCTCAGGCTTGTTGGAGATTGACTCTTCAGAGAGGCTTTTCAGTCAGTGCGCCGAGTTTTAAAGCCCCTCTAACTGCACCGCCTCGATCAGGGAGTCCTGAGCAGTAGCTACTGCCTCAAGAAGCGTCTCTGCGCAGTCTCTCAGCCCTGTCCTCCGCGGAGCGCCTTAGACGTATCCCTTAGACGCTCGAAGGCCGGGAGCCTCATGGGTGCCTCCAGGGATGATAGGAATAAATTCCATTCGAGTAGAAAGAGGAAGGTATCGAGGCAGACATTGATCGATCCCCGGAGCAGTTTAGGCAGTCTCTCTGTCGATGGGTTAGAAGAGTCAAGGAGTGTGGTAGAAAGAATGAATGAAATTTTTACGAACCGATCGTGGGTCGCTACACAACACAGCGACCAGAGGCGCGTTGAAACAGTGAAGACTAAGAGCGACAAGACTCGCGAGAGGACAAAGGAGCACAGACCTGAAAAGAGCTGTGGCTTCTCGGGTACCCAGGCTGGCTGCGCCTCCTCACCCAGCCATCTGTCCAGATCAACCTGCAATCATCGGCATGCCTCGTCCAATCCCAGTCACGCATACCCTCGACATTCCCTGCATAGTTTATCACGGAATACGACAGGAGAGGCAGGAAGGGGGTGCTGAGGCCTATGTCTGTACATGCAGAGTCCGCTTATGGTTTCGATGAAAGGAATTACAGCGTGGCGGAAAGCCGGCCCGTTTATTTGCAGGACACTGAATTGGAAGAGTTGTGTGAACACATTACTGGTGAACAATTGAACCTCGACTTGGAAAACACTTACGTGCTAGGTGACAACCGCGATGTGGTTCAGGAATACTACCTGGACGTTGTTAGTCCTGAAGTAATAGGAAACATGGATAACCCCTCAATCAGTCTACCCACAATTAACCTTAAACCTGAAATTTCAGCACGTATGCAGAATCTAAGCCCCATCTCAATTGTGGCTCCATCTGTTCCAGCCCAAAATAAAAACCAAATCCTAACAGGTGCCCTATCTGTACCCCCAAAAATTCAAATTAAACCTGGGGTTTAGTACACGCAGCCTCAGCCTCAGGTGCCGACGGGTGACAAACGGGCATTGGGTCAGCACGTGAGCACGAGGGTGATCGCCAACGGGTTGAACACAGCCCGTCTGAAAGAGAAGAGAAGCGTCCTACGTCCCGGCCTCTAATACCTCCCTCCTCCTCCTCCTCGAGTTCTTCCACGGAGCCTGAGATAGATCTACAAGAATTTCCGGGGTGACTCTCAGCGAGAAGAAGATGATACTCGAGGCTAGAATTGCCTCTGCGTCCCAGGGGCTTTTCTCGCCGGGGCCACAGCTCCAGGGTCACTGGCTGAACCAGATGTTGACCTCAGAACAGGCTGAGGCGGAGAGGCAGAGCTCATCTGGTTTTAAAAATCAGACCCCTATTCAAGCGGATACTCGATCCCAGAATTCTCTAGGAACTGCAATCCAGATTTCGGGGTAGTTGACTTCTCAAAGCGGTTCTCCCAACAGAGTTTTCACAAATGCCACATCAATGCCTGTTCCGGGGAGTCACAGTCATGGTGGATCGATAACAGAGGAAGTGAGGACTGGTGCTGCTGGAGCCAAAAGCAGTGGATTCGTTTAGGTTGCACAATTGTAACCTATGGAGGAATGCTACACAATTAAGGAAAGTATGAGAGACAGGTAGAGTTATACACGGAGACGACATATTTTACCTTTAACTTACTAATTTACGTTTAAGTTTCATAACTGTACCGAATGGGGAGCGCTACAGAATGGAGAGGGCATGAGGATGAGTACTAATGACTTGCGAGAGACCTATGGAGGAGTGCTACAAAGTTTAGAGAGGCACTAGAGATAGGTAAAATTGCTTCATGCAAGGAAACTAGGGAAGAGTGAATAGCTTAGTTTGACATGAAAATTACGCGAAAGGTAAAACCAAGTTCCGATTTGGAAGATAGAGAATTAAAAAGCACATGGAGAGAGAGAAAGAGAGAGACAGAGAGAGAGAGAGAGAGAGAGAGTGTGTGTGTGTAAGAGAGATAGATAGAATTGTTTACGAAACGTGGTTATTGAAAAGAAGACAGCTTAGTTTGTCATGAAAACATATGACAAAAGTCGAAATAATGTATTAGTTTGAAGAATGACTTAAATGGAAGTAGGCAGTTAGAGAAACTTAAACAATGATAAATTGGTTAAGAAAAAAAAAAAAAAAAAGATGTGCATTTAGGATGACAACAAGTTCTGAGATGGTTTTCCAAAAGAGGGAATGAAAAGAATACAGGAGGGCTTAGGACGGAAGATTTATGTGTTATGAAGTTGTCATTAGACAGTTAAGAGATACAAATTTAAGAAAATATACAAGCAAAGGGAAAAAAGTACGCTAGTAGGAAGTCTAAAATACATATAGGCCTATTGGTGAAGAAGAGAGTGCTACAGTCATCAATGACAACATCGAACACTAGTGAGATAAAATAAGCGAGCAAAAAGAAGATCCAAAAACGGATGTGTAAGTATTACTCGCATTTATAGAGCCGTGCTGTAGATCGAGTGAAGGGGCGGATCCAGGAATTTTTTAAGGGGGGGCCCAAATTTTTCTTTGCGAGTGTACATTTTTTGCTCCGCCGCTTTCTTCGGGATATTTGACGCAACCAGACAAAATTCTGTGGGGGGGGGACTCAAAATTTGTTCTCTACTCATAGAGTGAGTGTGTCCCCGTACCGCACTAAAGTCAGGGGAAAACCTAAAAGCCTACATTTGTTTTGGAAAAAAGTAGGTTAATTTTTTCACCTCTGAAGAAAGAAACTATGGGGATCTCGACGAATTGCAAAAATTACCTAATTTTGGCGTTGGGGGGGTTAAGCCCCTCTCACCCAGGCTATTTGCACCACTGCTACGGGACAGAGTTCACATTTTTTACTTACTCCTTTTTTTCCTCCATTGCTTTGGTTATGCATTAGTTGAAGTTAAAATTGAGAGCTAGTGAAACGGTCAACATTTTTCGGGGCCCCTTTCATTATATAGAGCTCTTAGTATACCAAGTATGACCCCGAATCCTATTTTTGGGCCTGTGGAACTGAGTTACCTTTCGTACCCCCATCCCCCCCTAACCACTGCCCTTACAAACATATGGGCACATAGAAATTGCCATAGAAACAATGAAAATATAGTTTAAATTTTTTTATCAAAGGGCCTAAGGGGGGGGGACCGGTCCCCTGGGCCCCCCTGGATCCACCACTGATCAAGTGGTAAACTGATACGCTTCCATGATATTAATTATTGACATCTCAAGTTGTGCAGAGTATGCTGAGCCATATACTCCTATAGACCTTTTATAATATGTAGCGGTAACTCTGTTCACATAATAAACAAAGCCTAGTGGGAGAGTGGGGAGGGGTGTATGCTTCTATTGACGGCTGGCAATATTCTATATATTCGTATATATTTATTATGTATTTCTTCATTTATTAACATGATGGTATTTTAAATAATTGCAAAAAAATTATATTTCAATTTCTTGTCAAATGATGATGAACATGTGTCTTAATTTACAGTTAATATATGTCTAGATAGAATATCTCGAGAGTATATATTATATTTAAGGATATATTACATTGCATGCAGTTGCCTTCCGCAAAACAATCAATTTTATGATGCACAGTTGCGCCGCTTCAACGAATGAAATAATACATAATTGGATTTTTCAAAGTAAACACCTTTTATAAAAGGTCTATATACTGTCACATACTTTAGTAATATATATTGGAAACTAAATGGCTGAGCGACCGATATTGAGTGAGGGTTATGAAATATGGAAGAGTGCCAACTAGCCGAGCTAAGCGGGATGACTCTATGTAGGCCTATCGAGAGGTTGCGGCTTCCTATTGTATTTTGAGAGGTCAACTTACGAAACATGCATCGGTAGATGCTCTGAAAAACATTAATATGCATAAAATTTTGGTTATGGTTTGTTACTATATAAATTCATAGACAGCAAACCAAGTTCTGCATAATTGCATCATGGATAAATTTATGTTAAAGACTAAGAAGCCATGTCCGTTAAGAATTATATTACTAATTTCAATTTTGTTTAATTTAATTTAATTTATTATAAGAATATATTACTAATTTCAATTTTGAAGTGTAGAAGTTGTATATGCAATTGTTTAGTATCATTCAGAGTTTTGTTAGAAAATCTCGAGGAATTTGCGCACAGCGCTGCTTCTACTGTGCAGGGCAAGTCCACTGCCAGTGGATTATTGGATCGATTTTCGAAAGGTATGCTTGTTATACTACCAGCTATACTAGGCTACTATGCTTGCTATACTACTAGCCCTTGAAGTCTTTGAACTTCTGGAAAACCTCTGCACAGCTTTACAGGGGCAAACAGTAACTGTGTCAGAGATGTCAGAGGCTGTAGCACACGCAAGGAGAACGAAGTTTTACGAAACTCACAGACATTCGTACGGAAAAAAAATCGATGCCTTCTTTATAAACTGCAAGTAACTATTTACAAATTTAGATCTAGAGGAAATTAAGCAACCTCGAGTTCGGCGACCACCTAGAAGAATAGACGATTCAGACACAGATACTCACGTCTTCGAGACATCCAAAGAATACTACACACAGTGGCGTAGCGAGGGGGAGGCAGGGAGAGGCACGTGCCCCCTTCAAGATGACATGTAAAAGTTTTATTAAGGCCAAAATAAGAGAAACATTGTATAAAGTTTATACTCCCCAAAGTGCCTCCCCCAAGATTAAAGTGCCTCCCCCAAGACTAAATCCAGGCTACGCCACTGACTACAAACGAATGTCCTACTATGCCATCGATGTTGCAGCAGTGCAATTAGTTTCACTTTTTCAGCAAAAAAGTTTTGAGGCGCTAAAGAAGCTGAAGCCATTTAATTACAGGAATAGCAGCGAATGAACAGTGTCCAGAGTATGATGAGTTAGATACTTCAAAACTTGCAATTCTGCTACCTATATCTCGCACAAGCTATGAGACATACAGTAGTCTGTCCGATGTTGTAAAATACTGACTAATGCCTCTCTAGAAGTGCGCCAACATTTCTCTGAGGTAGAGAAACTAGCTTGCTGCCTTCTCATAGTTCTCCTTTCGTCAAGTGAGGCAGAGAGATCGTTCAGTGCTTTAAGACGTCTGAAAACATACGTTAGAGGCACAATGACACAACCGAGACTGAACGATGTTGCTATCCGCCATGTCCATAAGGACTTCTCATGCAACTGTCAGTTCATGATCGATATTATGGAAGAATTTATAAAACTAAATGACTGCAGAGAAAATGTTTTTGGAACCATATAACGTAACAATGCCGCCTTTATTACCCTGTATTGAAGCATTGGCCCTAATTATCAAAATGTATTCCTGAACCACACCGCTGCCGTCACCTAACACGTCAGTGTTCTCATAGTCGATGTTCAACTATTCACCAGTAATGTGTTCATACAACTCTTTCAATTCAGTGTCGTGCAACTCAACGGACCCGGTTTCCACATCGCTATAAAGCCTTTCATCGATACTATGAGCGGACTCCGCATTTCTGACGTAGGCCTCCGCACCCCTCTCCCTGCCTCTCCTGTCGTATTCCGTGTTAAAATCTGCAGGAAATGTCGAGGGGAAGCGTGACTGGGATTGGACGAGGCATGTCGCAGATTTCCTGGAGATCTGGACAAGATGGCTGGGTGAGGAGGAGTAGCCAGCCATGGTACCCGAAAAGCCACCGCTCTCGTCAGGTCTGTGCTCCATTGTCCTCTCGTGAGACCTGTCGTTCTTAGCCTTCACTATTTCAACGTGCCTTTGGTCGCTGTGTTGAGTAACACCCACGTTCGGTTCCTAAAAATTCCATTCATTCTATCTACTACTATCTCTAACTCTTCTAACCCATCGACTGACACACTGCCTAAACTGCTCCGAGGATTGATCATTGTCCTCCGCGATACCTGCCTATTCTTACTGGAAGGGAATTTATTCCTAACATCCCTGAAGGCACCCATGAGGCGCCCGGCCTTCGAGCATCTAGGGGATACGTCGTTGGCGCACCGTGGAGGACAGGACTGAGAGGCCACGGAGAGATGCTCCCTGAGGCAGTAACCCCTGCCCAGGCCTCACTGTTCGAGGGGCTTTAAACCTCGGCGCACTGACTGAATAGCCTCTAAGACACTCTCCAACAAGCCTGAGGAGCTCTCGATGTAGATGGCAGTCACGGCTGAGATGGAAGTGAAGTCAGAGGTCTTAGAAATTCGGGCGAAGTTTGGGTAAGGATTCTGAACGTCATGCTTGAATAGAGCAGATTGAGGAGGAGAAGCGTCTGCAGCTAGACTAGTAGACAAAACTCTATTAACCAGATCACTCTCTTCCATTGCATCAGCCTTGGCAAGACCTATGGCAGGTGCCGTAAGTCCAAGTTGATGTTCATGAAGATCTTCAGAAACTAATAATAATAAATTATTATAATTACAATAATAATAATAATTATTATAATTATCATAATTATAATTAAAATTAATCCCATTATTATGGTTTTTGCTTCTTTTTTTCTTATAGTATTAAATCTACTATTATCGAGCCGAAAAAATTCCATTCGCACTCTCTACCGCTCCTTTCAATCTCTCTCTCTCTCTCTCTCTCTCTCTCTCTGACTCTTCCAAACCCTTGACTGCCTTATTATTATTATTAATAATATTATGTATTATTATTAATTTTTTTAAAATATTTTTTACCCTGGTGTTATTATTTTTATTATTATTGTTACTATTATTATTGTTATTATTATTATTATTATTTTCATTTATTTATTTATTTTTTTAATAATATTTTACCCCGGTGTAAACAACCTGGGGTTTGATAAAAACGATTCAAGCAATACGTGCTGAATCGCCGCTCGGCTACTCAAGATCATCAATCGGCTTAAAAGAATTGTTGAAGCAGACTGCATGAAATCTTTCAAAGTCATGGAAAGCCTTTGCCAAAGAAAAGATGTCTCTCGCTTATCGCCGGTTTGCTCTGCAATAAGTCTGCCTATGCCATTAATAAAGTCAACTCCTTCGGGATTCATTGGGCCCATGGTTTCCATAGCCACCGGAACAACTTCATATCCTAAGGACAGATCACGGTATTTATCCAACTTCCTAGAGGCGGCATGAACAGCAGCTCCACCGGCTGTGACTGAAGTCGCATTCAGGTAGGAGTTTGCCATAGTGTCAATGACCGTGACATCTCATACGGCACATTTACCGTTGCAC